>OX377202.1:38279002-38735442 GCA_947396885.1 Heligmosomoides polygyrus polygyrus | reverse complement strand
TCCCATATATCACGGGAGCTTACGCCGTCCTGCATCAGGATGGTATTCTGGGGCGAGATTCATCAACGACTTACAGCAATCTGACGGTGAAAATACTGCCGAATTCACTGATAGCGCGGCTTATCAAGCGATATGGTGTAACATTTCACCATATCGCGGCCATGCTACCGACTGTTTACAGTAAAATGTGGGTATCACGCCTTATATTGACTACGTGGTCGAGAGGATTTCTAGAGTTTTCTAGGATGGCTGGGAGGGGCGCCACTGCAAAGATGGTACTTGTGCTACAACTGCTTTGGAGTTTGAAAATTTTTCCGCCTAAACTCCGACTAATGGGTTAATTGAGGAACTGAACACGGACATTGCATCCGTTTTCTTTTTAAGATATATTGCTTTAAGTTACGGCGGGTATTGGTGTTGTGAAGAAACTGCGTCACTATCTTCATAAGGGAAGATTTCTTCTCCAAAATACTACCTTAAGGTAAAAAATAGCGTTCGAGAACAAGTCAGTTACTTCGTCCCTACCCCTTTACCTGTAAATACCCACCGTAACCTTCTGTATGGTACCGTAATACCGAAATACGAAAAGACCCTTTAAAAATCCGAAAATTGATCCGCATATGACAATGGACCAAAGCAAGGCTTGTCGATGGTGTTCTCAAATGATACAATACAATGAGAAACACTTCTAAAGCTGATAAGGAGCATTACAAAGGGGTCATATTGAGGCAAAATCTTACGAGAACTTCCCTACACACTATACATTGGATCCGAATGAATCATTTTCGGATATCCGATTCGGATATTCCGATCCGAATCATCCAATTATCCGGTCACCGCGAAATTCCCCTTATCTGAATCATCCAAAAATCCGGTGCCCGCAAAATCGCCCTTATCCGAATCATCCAAAAATCCGTGGTCCGCGAAATTGCCATTATCCGAATCATCCAATTATCCGGACCCTGGATGATTCGGATAAAATCGGATAATATCGGATAACCCGTTCAATTTACTCGCTCCATTTTGAAATCGGGCATCTCGAATAAAAGTGCATTCGTAACGAGTTTCGCGGGCGGACACGCTGCTGAGTCATACGTTTTCGCGCCCCACTGTAAAGTAGTGTCGTAATGACGTTGAATACAGTTAGCACGCTGCTGAGCGTGACGTCGATGTTGGCATCTGTTTCCTCAAACATCATGTTGCGCTGCCGGGAGGCAAGAAGGACGGGGACTGAAGGAGAGAAGAGATTAAGCACGTACTCTGATCCGCACTTCGCTGTTTCACATTGTACAGCATTCGGCGCAAATTGGGTCGAGGGGGTCACCATGTAGAACAGCTCTATACCGCACTTTGTGCTGCATGAAATTAAAACTGTTCAACACTTGTGTGTCTACCACTTGATGAACTGTGTTAGACCATTTCTGATGTTCGACATTCATCTGCCTTCTTATGAAGGAGGAAAAGTGCTGAATACATGGTGACCCCACCCCGACCCAATTTGCGTTATTTGATAATGGCATTTTGGAAAGCCCAGATCTTAGAATAATTCATCTTGGAATCAGGGATGTGAGGGAATGTTTTAAAGAAAAGCGGAAGACGGTATACGGAGCGGAAGGGCTCAAAAATGGGCGGAAACCGAAATACGAAATGCCGAAATGGAAATGATTCAAAACTTATTACTTCGTCTAATTTTTCATAAACATACATATATCCGTAATGGTAGTAATAATTGAGTTGCCGTTACCGAATTTGGATAACGGGCAAGGCAGCATGCGGCTCCTTTTCAGCAACATATAACAATAAAAAATCCTTGTATTCGTATTATTACTAAGATGAATTTTCAAACATTACTAGTGTAACAAGTCGAAGTTTGTGCAAAATCTCTCTGTAAGTAGGAAAAAAGTATTTTAAACGCAATAAACCCAGCTGACGAGTAAGATGTCAGAGATTTTGCCACTCATAGCACTTAACCGGTCTTATTGAATGTTCCAGGTCCATCCCATTTAGGAGGGAGCGGAGTCAAGGTTACAGTTGCGTTCAGCATTCACGACACGAGAGTGTCGTGAATGTTGAACGCAACTGAGAGTGTTTATAGAACAATGATCTAGATTTGGTGCTCCAGGCCACACCTACGATTACTAGGGAAAAAGATAAGCTACTCCGGATAAGGAGTTTGATCCTTTACTCAAACACTTATGGAACCTTTGTGGACCTACACTATTCGATAGTACATCTTTTAAAGAACAGAAAAAAAATCCAATTTGGTTACTGTTTCGACATCAGGATGCACCATCGCTTTGAAAGAAACACAATCACAAACGCATAGTTAATCTCTTTCTTCAGCCTTTAGATTATGTTCAAGAGGTGAATGAAGGCACTGCAAAGCAAGCAATCAGTGAGTGATGAGTCACCATTCCGTTCCGTCTTCCGGCCCAAAAAAGAGTGGAACACGGAGCGGAACGGAAGGACTAAAAACGGCCGGAAACCGAAATTCGAAACATGGAAACGGAATTTTCGCCCATCCCTGATTGGAATGATCCAGCTCTTGATGTTTCCTTCCTTGACGAGAAGTGAGAGTCTTTCGATACACGCACTGCTGCTGTTATTGAGGGATAGATTCCTCTTTAAAGAACGCTAAAATTCTGATAAACTGCATGTTGCCTTAATGAGTCGGATATCCGATTCGGCTATCCGAAATCCGGTCTCCGCGAAATTGCCATTATCCGAATCATCCAAAAATCCGGGGTCCGCAAAATCGCCCTTATCCGAATCATCCAAAAATCCGGGGTCCGCAAAATCGCCGTTATCCGAATCATCCAAAAATCCGGGGTCCGCAAAATCGCCCTTATCCGAATCATCCAACTATCCGAAGATTTTCGATCGGATCCAATGTATACTACACACTTGGTTGCCTGGTTCCCCACATGACATGATTGGTTTAAGGGGGCGCACGACGTAACTCCGAGCGACTCATCTGTCCTCTTCCACATCTGACAGCAGGGTGAAAACGGAGTTAGGAAGCGAAAATGGCACTCTGCCGAGACGAAGATGTTCTCTTCGACTTAGGAAGCGAGAGAGCCCTTCCAACTATCCGCAAGCCCCATCTTCGGAACCGTGCTCTCGATCCCTTTCCCGCAAGTTCTCTTCATGAAAGGTGTCGTGCCACGGGCGAGTCCACTGCACCGGTGGTAGAACTCGTGCGGCCCTCAACCTGAGGTTACGTGTGAGGCACGACCGGAATGGAGGTCTTATCCATGCACCCTAGCTCTTATGTTACCTGCCACCTTAGGGGTAGGCCCTTGTTGCTCCAACTTAGCACACCTCATACCAATGCGGATGTTATTTAGGATCTCCCGCGGACTGCACACGCGCTGGCCCCTCGGCGACCCTCGCCCATCTTGACATCAGTCACGTAATACAATTGAACCAGTCAACCTTCTGCAGTATTTACCACTGCGCTTGAAATAAACTTCCCACTCTCGAGTCACATGACAGTGCGCAATAGATATCATACTTCACAGCAACCCAATACACACACAATGCATACCATTATAGGAACACAACTGCCTACGAGTTAAGGCTGAGCCCCGCCACGTTACCTACGGGTCAGCCCCTCCCGCAGATCCTCCCTGGCTCCTACCCTGGAGCCTGCGCTCACGAAGGCGGTGGCTCGATCGGTTTCTGCGATTAATTCTGGTTGATGTTCCTGCGCGTCATGTCCTGGTCGTCCTGGAGTCCTGCGCGGCTGGTCTAGTCGATGTCCCCATGGAGTGGACACACGCTGACGATGAAGAACGGGAGCGGAGAGCGGACCGACCGCTTGGTGCGACAACGGCGATGCAGACTGCCGGGCGCGCGTCGTTGAAGCCCCCCCCCAGACTTCTGCGGCGTTGCCGCTGCCCTATGCTTCATCATAAGACAGAGACGCAGAGCTCATCGCCAGCGGCGAGCCTAGCGGCGCCGCCGAAAATGATTCGAATCACTCGAGACAGCGCCGCTCCAGCGGCGCCGGGAGAGTCTGTCTGCGCTCTACCCTTTCGAGGCGGGGATCGGGATTAAGTACCAATTGGTCCCGACTGCAAAGACTACAGTATCTCGCCAACGCCGCTGAGCGACGCCGCTTTCCGGCCGGCAGCCGCCGTTGAGCTGTGTGACTCATCGATTTCGCCGTCCGCCGCTGGCCGCAGAAGTCTGGAGGGGGGGGGGGGGAGTGGCTACTGCAGGCTAAACTATGAGCACGGCGAGTCCATTCCACTTCTGCACTTTTGCGGCGTCACCCAGCACTGAAATACTATTGTTTTTCGTCATTTTTGATACGCCCGTTGGAAATTTGAAAACCACTAAGATGCTTCTCAGACAGCCCCCTAAAACTCTCATTTGGTTAGTTTGAAAAACTCCACAGGGAGTTCATTGACCTCCCTAGTGGGTCATGATGACGTCTTCAGCGCTGACGTCCAAGGCGATAGGTATCCTGAAAGGACGACAGTATTCTGAAGAGTGACAAGAAACTGTATGCCGGAGAGTGGAAATATATGTAGTAGCACACGCAGCTTTCGGTGGTAGCCGCCATCCCTTCCCGAAGACAAGCGGATTAGGCCTGGATTTCTGAGGCACTCACTATATAAGATGCATATCTACACAGCACAACATAACCACCTGGATATACGTCCTTCTTTGTCCTAGAATTTTCAGCAGCGAAGGAGTTTAGGATAGAAAATATTTACGTCATAATGAACGACAAAGCTAACTACTAGTAATTTTTTTGGATTCAGAAGTTCATTTCGAGTTCTGAGATGTCATCACTGTGTTGGTAAAGAGATTTAAGCCGTAGCGGTTTTGTATTAAACTTAAACGTCCTGAGACATGAAGTTTTGTCTTGAATTTCATTTATGAGGGGCCATTTTTTCACCCATACATATGCGTGTGTATCGGGGGACAAGTTGGGCCAATCGGAAGTGTATATGTCGATGAGATGAAAGCGGAAAGGGGCACTTGACTTGCGCGGAGCAGCACCAGCAGCGGCCGGGTTGCGCAACCCTGCAAGACGCGCGGTTCGACAGAGGTGCACGCGCAGCTGCGGACAAGTGGTCTCCTTTGCAGTCGGCAAGTTTCGTCTTCAGATCAACCCGGTTTCATGCGGGGGCAGCCAGCATAGAAATCTCAGAGAGGCTTCACGCGAGGTGTTATCACGGTGCTGGTGTACCGATGATTTCGTCTTAATCGCTAAAATTTAAACCGGCCTTCCGACAGAGCTGTTTCATGAGGACAGCGAAGTAGCAAGTGTAGAGGAGTCCTCATATATTGCATGTTGAAAAGTATGAAATGCACATCGCACACAATCGGAACGACGGACGGAAGCGTTATCTGGCTTACGTATCGAGTGCGAGATAGAATGCGTAGAAGGACGGCACTAGTGGTTGGCTAGTTTGCTAATAGGCGTTAAGAGTTTCTCATGCTTCTATTCTAGAGAAGGACGTAGCAGAGGCTTAAATGTGACTAGTTAATGCATCCAGAGGGATGCAAACAATATCAAGCTAATCGTACTTGAGCTCAGATACCTGTTTGGTTCTCATTTGCTCCTAAAACTGAACCTTTAATAAGTTTTCCTTTTAAAAGGTCAGAACAAGTTTTCGTGTAAGGAAAATTCAGCATTTGGACTGTCCTTGAAGGTGAAAATATTATTCGAAAGTCAATAAATTTTGAAACTATAATTTTTTTTTAAATAGTGAAATAGTAAATTATTTTAATATGCTGTCAAGCTGTAATCCTTGAGTGAATTAAAAGAAGAGATCGCGGAGTGCACTCGTCCAGCAAGCGTTTCGTATGTGTGCTAGTAAACATCCTATTTAAGTGGAGTTACACACTAGTCTATAGTACAACAGAAGCATTTGTAGAAAAAATAGATATATGCGTATTTTCACATTGCAGTTCCAACTAACAAGGAAGGTTTCCAACTCATGGTGAGCTTTTGCGATGTTTTTGACAGGATGTGGGGCCCTATGAGCGGTGTCTAGAACCACAGTCAGCTTTTGCTGAACGCTTTTTTGAAGACCAGAAAGGGCGGTCTGAAAGCGTGCGAGCAACTACCATCAACCCCTACGACACTCCTGCCTCGGCTGCGCAGTTGGTAGGAGGGACGCCTCATAGGAGCACACCGTTGTGCTTTTCAGTTCGAGTCCGAGTGGTGCCGGTGCGTTTGCACGTATTGGTTTGTTGTTACGCTTTCTCATGATCACAGGAGTCAATTTTAGACCGTGAATGCTTTCAACAATCCAAGGAGTCTATTTGCGCCTTCACATGGCTAGTTTTTCAACTATTCATATCTGCACCGTACCATTTTTCTGGAAGTAAACAGTCTTATATATATTATTAAATTAAAAGTCTTGTATTTGTTCTTTCTCTTTTAGTCAACAGCTAAGGTACAAAACAATGAAACAAGTAAAACACAAGCGCTTGTCACACCAGCAGCATCTTACAAAGCCAGTGAGGAACAATCCTCTCCTTGGCAAAGAGTGACCACTTCTTCTTCGTTGAACGCGTAATCTGTGGGTGTAGGGAAGGGTACTGGGTGAACATCAACCTAACCAGCTGCCACCCGTTTGACAGACACACCCGAAACACCGGAAAACTGCCCGTAGGCGTGGCTTATAATCTGCAATCAAAAGAAAAATCACGGGTGGTGCCCTTTTTGCTTTGAATATAAGCGTATTTGCGTGCAGTTACGGTATCATTAGTAATACGGTATGATATAGTGACGGAGCAGATATGAATAGTTGAAAAACTAGCAAATATGAAGGCTCAAATAGACAGCCTTGTTTTGTTGTAAGCACTGATGGTCTAAAATTGACTCTTGTGATCATGAAAAAGCGTATTAGCAACAAACCAATACGTGCAAAAATATCGGCTGCACTCGAACTCGAACTGAAAAGCCCGCCGGTGTGCTCCTACGAGGCGGCACTCCTACTGACTGTGCCACAGAGGCACATCTTAGGGGGGGGGGGGATGGTGTCGTAGAGATTGATGAGTGTTGTGCACACAACTTCACACCTCGTTTTCAGGTGTTTAAAAAAGCGCTCAGCAAAAATTGATTGTGGTTCAGGAGTCCGCTCACAGGGCCCTACATCCTGTCAAAAAAGCATCGCAAAAGCTCACCATGAGTTGGAAACCTTTCCTTGTAAGCAGCGTTTACCCTATCAATCAATTTAAATCCGCAACGATCGAGTGGATGACAATTTTGTACTGCTTCAAACACTATGTTGCAATATCTCGTAAAGCTATTGAGCCAGGGTTGGTATGGAAGCCATGTCTGGCTTACGTTTGGGCGTAACCGCCCACTTCAGGGTCAGGAGAAAACAAAATAAGCTGGAGAAGTTGCACGCTCACGGACCATTTCAAGTTACGAGGCTCTAAAAGTTAGTGAGGGAATGAGATTAAACAAGGGCGACAACTCGACTGGTCCCATTAAAACAACCGAAAGACTGGCGAATCACCTTCGGATGGAGAAAGACGTGGGTGAATGAGCCTCTTCTTTCGGATATACCACTTCGGAGATCCTCCGGCTGGCACCCTCCGGTGAGAATCCAACAAAGGTCGGCAGCCAGATAGCTTTACGAGATGTTGTACGACGGAGGACGAACATGCTAAGAGTCAACGACAGTCGAACATGGAACATCCTACGCTTCAAACACTGTTTTGTGACACAAGTGACCAAAGAAAATCATAATGAACTTTCCTAAGGCAACTATCTACTTTGACGTATTTTGAGAGTGCCTGGTTTAATCTGGAAAACGCGCGTTTTGATTTGGAAGATGTTCCGATTAATTTCAAGAGTGTCCAGTTTTGTCGTCAACGGTCCCAACTGCCAAGTATGCAACTGTTGTTCTTCCGTCCGGAACAGGGTGTGGGGTCCTCATACCCACAGGGTTCTGGTTTGTTCACGATGACTCTTCTTGCTCTCAGAAGTTGCTGCTACTGGCTGCTAACTGGAGACTTTGGTAGCCGAAACCCATTGCGCACTACATCTACTGAATAGTAATCGAAGGAATAGATCGCACTTTTCGGCCTTTCACACATGCACGCAATCGCAATGCTTCAGTTGTGAGACATTTCCCTTGCGCTTGCCCTGCACTGTCACCGTTGCAGTTGTCTCGCTTTACTCAGAAGATGCAGGGACGCTTCCTGCAGACGATCCCGAAATCTCTACGCCGGAGAAGCTCGAGTGAGTGACCACAAGATTGACGGCCTGCATGGCACCTTCTCTTGGCGTGTCGCCTCAGTTCGAATAACGATCACCGAGCGACTATGGCAGTGGACTCACACGTACAAGCACAGTGTGGACCAATGCAGGTGCCTTCAAAAGTGCAGAGCGTCCACTTATTTCTTGACACTTGTACTTCCCTACATCTCCAAATTTGATATTATCGGATGAAATGTACAAGACGTTCATAACACAACGTCGGCGACATCTTCAGAATCCTGACGCTTGTAGAAACAGTTCCACGTAGACCATGTAGCCAACTGCAGATTGCGTTTAAAATAATGGCATCATCGCTGTTTTACAGAAACGGAGGTGTAGTATGAGGGTCGTAAATTTCATTTTGATTGAGCTAGAAAAGCGATAGGCTTCAACCCATGAAAACGGTGCTGCATTTAGCGTTGACGCGGACAACTGAAGAAAAAGGAGCTTATATACCTGCTCACGAAATTTTCTGCCATCCAGATTTCGTTTGAACTGGCTGAATTTCTTCCTTGATGGGAAAATGCAGGCCTTCACAAAAAAACATGTGGTATGCACTGTCGAGGCGGTAACATGGAATTGCGGGTGCGAAATGTATATCTTGATCTTGATAGAAGTTCATTCGTCAACGGCTAGAGGAAACGTTCCAAATAACAGGTGCTTGCAGTAATGGTCGTCATTGACGCAATTTTTTGAAGACAATTTTGGGTCTAAATGATAAGAGCGGTTGAGGGGACTTCCTCCGATTTTAATTGGTATCACAAAGCTCCTATAAAGCAATGGCGGCAGTTTAGAACATGCTGACTGTATAAAACATCTGCCAGCAACATCGGGGCTTGTGAACCACCCTGATAAGAGGACGTGAAAACGTTTTTGCAGAAAATGCCGTTTGATCGCACTTTGGGAAGTCAATCCGCAAAGGTGGGACGACTTATGCATACAAAGTAGGAACTCTTGTGCGTCCGTTTTGTTCTATAGTGTGCACCCTCCATTCGCCTGAACAAGCATTTCAAGATATGATTCTGAGAGCTTCTAGTTCGAGGGCAGGTCTCGGGTTAAACCCTGTGTTTTGTTGCAATATGTTGGTTTTAGGACGGCGTGATTCTGGAGTGACCTAATTACCCCACGGAAGAATTAGAAAGGATTCGTCTGCGGTGATGATTCAACGGAGAATCCACGGCGTAACAAGCGTTATTTCCCATTTTCTTATCCGCTGAGTACAGATTTACTCAGCACTACACATCGTCGCCGTCATGGGATGTGGTCATGTGCCAGCAGGGAAGACCATTTTGCGCATCCTGCAGTTTGTAGCTTGCGCTGTTGCTTCTCCACCACAGCCTCATTCTTCGCCTATCTCCACAAAATCGGAAACAACCTTCAAAGATTGTTTGAGCAACTGTTGTTTCCTGATTTCTCTTGTGCGCGTGACCATAACACCACGTGAAAACCACCCAACGGCCGAAGTCCACGGTCATCGCCTGTCGATCTTCTGCAAAAGTCATGAGCTTGCCTCCCCCACGGCGGCAATTTTTCATGCCCGGTCTTTCACCAGTTAGTTGCTTATTTTCGCCCGTTGATGAACGAGCAGCCGCGCCGAGACACGGCCGCCTGCATCTTCAGGTGTCGTCGCCGCGTGACCCGCCCGAGACCACGTCGTCGTCAACGTCGTCATGCCTCACTCTTCCGACTCCTGTTACCGCATTCTGTGTCCGTTGTGCTCCGATCACAGACGAAGCACAGTTGCTGGTCGTCCCCTGCGGCTGCCCTGTCGACCAAATCGTGTTTACGGCAACGTTTTCCTCGTGAATTGAATAAGAGTTTGTCCGATGCCTGTCTGAGATGTCTGGAATAGACATTAGAAACCGAGTATTTTAGGTGTACTTTGTACCGCGTCATGTGAGGAGTCTCACTGCCAGAGCTATATATACTGGCCAAAGAAGACTGACGTGCTCATTGCATCATTAGTCCACTTTCGCTTCCTGCTTGTACCTCCATTTTGGCTAGCGCTGAGCAGTGATAAGGCAGTCGGTGGACGCGCTGGCTATCAGCACCGTATCGAGGCTCTTGGTTTTCCACAGCTCGGCCTAACCTACCCATCCCTCCACCCTTCCGTCATCTGACTAAACCCTGACTTGTTCATCGCCTGGCCACCTCAAGTGATTGTATAAGCCAAATTCGCAATATTCTGCCTTCCTGTCAGTCTGCTTTGTCTGTAAGAGAATAATAAGGCTTGCTCGACGACCTTCATATCTATGCTAAACGCTTTAAGAGTCCTCCTATTGTTTCCAGCAAATATGGCGGATTTGCTCTTAAGCACTTATCCTTCCCAAAATTGCAAATTCCTGGAATTCTAATAAAGCAATTTTACTGCTTCAGTGCCGTAAGGTTAGCATAAGAATCTTTCGATTCCACGGTATCGTCGTCATCCCGAACAGCGCTTAGTCTACGAAAATTCGAATTTCTTTCGGACCTTTGATCAAAACCTCCGCCTTAATAAAGCTACCTTATGACAAATCTGTGCGGGATTCCAGGATCCACATAACGCATGACCTTGTCTAGCTTTACTCCATTCCTTCTGCCAGGCAACATCTTCTTTGAAAGCAAATTTCATACGGCTTCTGATAATCGGTTCTTGCAGCGGAGACTCCTTAGGAACTAAGAAGTGTCCAAGCATCGCGTTGAAGCTCTATGTCTCGAAAGCACTAGCACCCTGAATGAGCAGACGAAACCCTGATAATGGATAATTTTGCCGAAATAGCCGGATAACGGAAAGCGGGTAACAAGCAAAAAATAAAGGTAAGCTGGGAATTCAATAGCAGACCAAGATTCTAAACTCCTATGATCTCGCATTAGACCCTTTAATTTGTGTTTTTAGAATTTTAAAACTTAATGATGTCAGAACCTGGAGCACTCAGTAAGAAGAGCCGCTTCTTCCGTATGCTCTGAGTCGATTTTGTATTTGTTTATTGTTCGAACCAAGAAGAGCTCCCATTTCTCTAGGCTCGATGAACTGCAACCAGGCTTAACTATTTTGGGGTATATTTAATTTGGAAGAATAGTTGCATGATCGCCAGGGGTGAACCAAGGCTGTTAATCAGACTTCACTCGGCGCAGCGTTGGTAAAAGAATACTGTCATCACAAAAAATTAAATCCAACCCACTGCAGATGTGGAATATTGATGAATAGAGCGCATAGCTTACTTTCTCTTCTCCCTGGGATCCGCTAGGCACTAGGGTGCATCCGGCACCTCGCTATCCGGCAGTAAAATCGCAGGATAACGAACAACAAACCCTATAGACAAACCCCTGAGAACCGAATAACTGATAACGAATAATAGGTGGTTCGCTCACTCCTGACCACACTTGTCCGATTTTCCTGTTACTCTACCATTTCTCCTTTTGATTTAAGAAAAGGGGCTTCCTCGTGAAATTAAGGCCTTATGTTTTGAGACGAAAAGAGGATTTTATGTTGTCGCTCAAGATGATATCCGAAAGCACGGAGAAGATGAGGCGCTCGGTCTGATAAATAGCAACATCTGACCTCCCGAAGCTCCACGAAGAGATAGCATGGAGAATATTCTGTGTCTTCTAATCCTTGGGCTTCCCAATTCCAGGTGGAGCCGTAATTGGCCCGTTGTTGGGTTTATCTCTACATAGCAGTGCACTCCAGAAATCGATCGATGCACTTGGCACTGTTGCCGGAATCGCCAGGAATACGGCGGGCCCTAAATTATTGTACTGGCGGTACGAGGTTGCCCTACACAACGCCTTCCTCCAATTCTTTACGGCCCTTCAATCTACAAGAACATCTGATCCTAATGAGTTATATGGTGATAGGATAATATAGGATAGTAGGATGGCTACCACAGCCAGTATTTTTGGCCACCAAGTTATGCATAAAATCATTTGCTATTCACCCTTCGCAGATGGAGAAACGGAGAAGGTACGAAGTACTCTTATTAAGTGATCAAGTGGGAAAGTCTGAGAAATTTCCCGGCTTAAACCTACTGGAACTGCTCTACTCGACGTCAGTCAAATTGGGCACCTCGCTCGTGCTGCTGTGTGTTTTATGTAGTCTCGGTCTAAACTGTAAACAGCTGAGCAAGAACGTTCTTCACCTGTTGTAAATCCTGCCCTTTCGAACCGTCAGCGACGATGGCAGAGATAAGTGGGCAACCTTCGACCCCTGTCTCATAACGATATGCCTTCCTTTACTTGTACGATTGGGTCCTCGCATTTCTCGACTCGTCATTTTTTGTATTTGAATGTGAACTCTCTGTTTTTTATACACAAATTAACTAAACATATTTGAGTAATATGAACAAGCAAGAAATCAATCTTTTTGGTTCGTTCCCCACCTTCCTTCAGACCAACCTTGTTAATTTAAAAAAGTAAGGGCTGGTCGGAGGTCCATACGGCAAAAGTTCGGTGTCGCCCCGATAGCCATAAGGTGCGTGAAGCCCGTCTACGAAGGCACGGTCATGTCCTTCGCGCTAACGACGACACCGTCTGTGAGATTGGCCTGAATCTTGAAGTCCTTGGAAAACGGCCCAGAGGACGCTCGAAGCAACGTTGGCTAGATATGTTCGCTTGGACTTAAAGATAGCTGGTGTGCATCCTGATCAAGCATTTGATCAGGAGAAATGGCGTCACCAAACCAGAAGAGAGGACCCCGCCACCAAGCGGGACAAACGCTATTGAAAATGATGATGATCGGAGGCCCGGAAAGACAGGCTTGCTACAACATGGTCTGGGATGTGCTGTACGCTAAGGGCAAGATGCGCCGAAAATTCATGCTTAACTTGTTACGCGCTAACCAGCAGTTTGCCAGTGTTCATGCCGTCACAAAATATGTGGTTGCTCCTCCGTTTTCAAAAGCGGTCTTCGGTTAAGATCGTGATCACAGTGGTCAGCAGTTAACCTCGTTGAAGCCAGGTGGAGAGACGTAATGTCGTCCTCGACATAAAAATCCCTGCTGCACCATGTTGAGGAGTGAACGGAATGAGCAGAAGCGATATTCTTGCATGCTTAGATCAAGGTTCTTCAGTGCAGTGCCTGCAACCTTTTAGCTTCTTCAAGACCGAAAGGCTCGATGGTCTGCAGTAAGGCTTAAAACCTTATTTCTGCGACAGCAAAAGAGGCGATCCTAGCAGCGAATTTTCTCCTGCTCAAGAGCTTCAACGGGTCCTATTTAAGGTCCACACACTTTTTAACTGCTGAACGACTGCAGATATAACAGCACTGTCACAAAATCGCGGTAGCTTGTGCTGCTTATGAATCATTGGAGAGCTTTGACATTCTCGAATCAGTGGGACGTGCAGGCGCGCCGTTTATTACGAACGCAATGGGCTGTGGAATTGCTTGTTCATTGCTTTTTGGTAACATTCCTTACCATCCTCCTGCACTGTAGCGCTCACTTTAAAAAATCGTTAGCAACTTGTGCTGAAATCGATTCATTTTCTGAGCATTCGCTTAATTTTTGGAAGAGCCTTAGTCGTTTTGTGCTAACTTTCCAAGTTTTCTGAAAGTCATGTTCATAATATCCTACGGCTGTTCTTGGCATTGACTCCGGAACGTAGTGTCAACGGAGAAGAAGGCTTTGAGATGAACGCAGGGTGGTCATATTACCTATCACATAAGTATGCTTAGAGACATATCGCTTATAAATCCAGGGGTAAACAAACGATTACACCTTGTCAATCTAGTCCATCACATCACTCGGAAAGTTGAACTTTTGAAAGATCTAGCTAGGTGAACGAAACATGTGAAGGTGGTTTAATTCAGAAGGAATCTGATTTGCTAGACGCCAGTTTCCATTGAATCAAGCATAGTGGTTAGATTACAGGCCACGAAAGTGAGCAAACGTAATGGAGTATTCACAAATTCATGACGTCCAACATTTATTGAACACCTATGCCATGTTGAACTCTATAAATCACCATAAACCAAAATCTGAACGCCGCTTCAGGATGAGAAGGATAGTGCTACAGATATCAGTCCGGTATTAGGCTGAACTCCTGGGGTCGTATGCTCGTGTCCCCCCGTTGAGGGATATCCAATCAATATGTACATGTCTTATCACGCCCCTTTCCCCATAGGGGAAGACTCGGGGTAGACAAGCATACGGCTCCTGAATTTACTCTCCTAAATGATGTAAAGCCTGCAGGACTACCGTAGTTTATGTGAAGGAGCTCATCTGCATGAAAACGCTGCTAACCCTGAAGAAATTTGATCACTACAGGACCAAAGCGCGCGATCTCGATTTGGAGTTCACTACCTGTTCACATGATTATCTCACCTAGGTCGGTATAATGCAGGATCACACGGAAAAAGCCACCAGTGGCTAAAGCGCGGTTCAGCCGAACCTGAAGGGATCGATGAACGTGCAAATGTGGCCTGATTCTGACGTCAGGCACCAGTGGAACGCTCGTCGACGTCACGGACAACACCACATTACACTGCTGCCTCCACCGCTCCCTGCGTAGCATGAAGAGCTGAAAAGCAGCCACGCGTTTAACTGGCTTCCAGCCAGCTTTGTTCAACCCACCACCTACACCGCTTCCTGTATGATAGTTGGGTGTAATGCTGTAGCGAGTGATCGAGCGTCGTCGCGATTTTTCTAGTATCAGCCACGCATCAGATCAGTATCAGTCGTCCTTCGTTTAGCGATTGTTTCAGGTAATATTGCCGAGTCCCGGATATGGTGCTGCTTGCTGCCATCGATCAAGGAACTTCCAGCAGTCGTTTCCTCGTTTTTGAGGCTGACACTGGAGACATAGTGACCAGCCATCAGGTATGAATATAAGCTTTTATTTCGAGAGACCCAAGCCATTAGGGTTGCAAAATTGAGGGCGCGAAAGGTGGGGGGGGGGGAAGGTGGGCTGAATCCGTTTGGACACCAAATTCCAAACTAGAGACTTTTATTGCGTGTTGGACCGACGTCCAACACGCGTCTTCACGCGCTACTCCATCACGTCAGTGCTGTTCTGATGGTGTAGCACGCCACGTCGTCTACACGTCTTGTAGACGCCCGCTAGCTGCGTAACTAGCGGTCTTGACCTGCTTAGAAGTGGACTGCGCGACGTTAGCCAGCTTGGGTTCATACGAGAAAGGAAGGAGGTGGAATCCCCTTATGCGATGCCACGAATGCCGCGAAATCCAACAGTCTATATTGTGCTGGTGCGGAGCACTCTTGAGTTGGATAATACTGAAGCAGCCCTATTGCAGATCGGCATTAAGTTTTCTCCTCATGTAGGTGGACATATATCGAATCCACAATCTCCTCTCGGTAAATGGGTAATCGACATAGTGTTTTGAAATTGCTTGTCAGAAAGACGCCATCGTGGACATGCTAAATCCCCTGGGCTACCTACTTGATATTCTTGTCTTCTTCACCACGCTGTTAAGCAAGAAGCTCGTTAGAATACGACGACGTATGAGACACAATATGTTCGGCGTCGGTTAGAATAGCTATCGCAGCCAGGCGATTCACTCCCAGGTCTTTTCTGACCCACCTAATCAGCTGTGTGTTTGTGCACTGTTCTGTAATGACTTTGCAGATTCTTCGATCGCAGTCCCTTATTAGGGTTCTGTCAGGTCCAACTTCCAGGCACTGCCAAAACTGCCCGTCAAAAACGACACGCTTCTTAAGTGCGACAGCACTGTGAAAAGATTTTTTAAAGAAGTGAGCGAAATCTCCGTCGTGTATGATTAAGGCTCCGAAGGTGGGTGCAAGTCTAGAGCGGTGGGTTCACCCTCATGCTCCTTCACAGCATGCAGACTGCCTAAGAGCTGTAGAACAGGACGCTAAACACGTTTACCTATTCAGTATAGAACTAGAAGGATACCTAACTCCGATTTCTTGGGGCAAAGCTGTCAAAAATAGAAGAGGAACAGGTTGGACACCACTCTCTAGACTTGCACCCGAAAATGAAAGTGCATCATCTATCGGACCTGTAAAGACGTTTTGAGGACGTAGATTACACCAGTGCAGTGTCGCTGACATAGTGCACCTTGCGCTTGAGAACGTGAGTTGAACGTGGATCCAACACGCCAGAAAAGTCTCCAGCTTGAAAGTCGGTGTCCAAACGGATTAGGCCGGAAAGGCGCAGCTTAAAAAAGTGACTTGAACTCACAGGAGGTGAATGGCGTGCACTCGATAGCAAACTGCTCGGAACTGTGCTCTAGCTAGAATCTAAACAGGAGGCGATGCTCCTGTGACGACGAGTTTTCTCACCTTTTTTCATACTAGGGCCTTTCTCACTTCTTACTACTTCCCACATTTTGTGTCATGCCATTGTCGCGCCATCCTTCCGCGGGGTAGGTCATCGAAAGGGAATGGAGACATCCTATCACACCCCACGCTCAATATGTATCGGAAACGTCATGCCTGGGAGGGAGTGTCCCTTGCACTTCAATTCGTATTGCGCCGTCCATTAATAAGCCAGCTTAGAACGCCTTGTTTGAGGAATAGGTTAACTTCAACTTTGCTGCCGTTGTCCAACAAGATAGTGATTGTCCTCTAAGACTAGACGGATCTGTGGGGGTTCGCCGACCTTAGATTTTCATCTGAAATTCATGACGTTCTGTAAAACTAGGGCATATAGTATAAATGCTGGGGGAAAGCCGAATCTCGTGGACAAGCTTATCGTCATCTGTGTCCTCGAAAAAATTGACGGTAGAAGTGGAACTAGGCACATATGCTCCACACTAACCTAATCTACATAATGGAGGCTTCCTTCAACTTCTTAATTGCAAAATGTCATTCTGCATGTAATTATCTCGCTATCTTCATGGTGAACAGGATTGCGCCAAATCGCTACTTTTTGGATGTTGGACGTAAGAGAAGTCGGAAGGTACTAAACCTGTCGCAAAGCGCCACGGCGGACGGCCACCATGCTGCACAGACAGAAGTGGTATAAATGTTCGGCTGCGCATGGATGGAAATTTTCACCTAGACTGGTGCTGCGCAGACAGCTGCTGAACTGCGCTAGATCGCACCGATCATGGATGTTCGCTGAATATGCACGTGGTGGCAGTTGTCTCGCGAAACTCCCCTAACTCCCCTGTCCACTCAGATTTCACTCGGAATTGGAGCTTCTGAACTAACTTTAAAATGGTGGAAAAATCTCGTCATTCCTTTAAATCATATTTTTCAAAGAGCGATGTTAGGCGGATAGAACGGAATCTAAGAATTTTCCTGCCCCAAGTGAAGCACGATCCACGGTTTTCGAAGCTTCCCGTAAACAACGCTCGAAGCGGGGCGTTCCAGAAATTCGCACAAAGGATTCAGGTCGTAGAGCATCTAGAGAAATTCCTAAGAGTAAATGTTTTCAAGAAAGTGGTGCAGGTCGATCCGCGTGCCTCTTGCTCTTTCTCATTCATAGGATGCGATGAGTTTTGGACCCGAAACTTCTAAAATGAGAAGCGTAAGCAGGGATGCACGCAATCCACTACAGCGTAGGTATTCACATGTAGAACTGCTGCTACAAGGGCAAACCTGTGAAAAGATGCGAGCTGTCTTCCTTACTTGATGTCAGTTGAGTTCTGGAGTATTACTACCGTTGTGAGCTTTGCAACCTTCATCTGTGTAATTCCATTTAGGAGAGCGGAATGTTTGGGCAAGCCTGGAGAAGGGGTGGTATGTAAGAAATGAGATTGTGCCACTGTTGCTTTGAGCGAGTCGGCATCTACGCTCCTAGTAAGTGCGACCTTAACGTCACGCACTTCCCACAAAGGCACCGCTTTCCAAATCCTTCTAACGCTGAACATAGTGATCAAAATTTTGTGCGGCTAGCAATGGCTGGTGCAAGTATGCCCTAGAGTACCATTCTCTGCTATGCAATACAAGGGCTGTCCGTTATGTTCAAGGAAGGACTGGTCTGCTGGGACATGGGACCTGGACGTAGTTGCCGCATTAGAGTCGATTTTCCGATTAAGATTGTTTCTTCCGTTGCTTTTCTTTCAAGAAGCAAAGGTTTTTCTCCGACGTATAGATCGCCTCCTTAGATGGCGTCCAATATCAGTTCTGTCGTTGTATTGATGAGTATCTTTCACTACGGCTTTCCACGAGCGATCTGCGCCCTACTGCGAAATGTGAAACTTATATGGCCACGTGCATTTTCTCTGACATATAATTAAACCTGCATGTCTATTCGAAAGTTTCAAATTTTTAGCAGACACTTCGGATCTATCCTCCCACTGGAGGGGGGGCAAGCCTAAAGTGCCAGTTGTGAAAGTTCCGCATTATGGGACAGCAACTGAGGCTCTCGCAGAGCCTCAAGGTAGGAGCAGAGACACAAAACAGTTCTGTCGTTGTATGCCCTCTCCGATTAGAATAGATCCGAGGCTTCCTTCCTTTCATTGCTTCCTCTTCTACGTAAAACTGTAGTCAGCTTGTCTTCAATTTTCTTGAGATCATCATTTAGACGACAAGGATTTTTCTACTTTCGCTAATTATTTGCGACCAGGGCTGATTTTTGCCAAATTTCTTGACCGTGAAGAGTGGACTAGAAATACAGGTTTTAGGTTCACTGTGACTATATTAGGATTGTAATCACTGTGGGAGGGGATCTATCTGTTTCACGCTTTTCTTTCGAGTAGAGTAGACGAACTAGGATACTATATGTAGCACAAGACCCTATTTGTTCAGCCTCCGGTCTCCGTATTCGACATGCTGACATGCTACAGCATCGGCATGGATCAAAGCTGCGTGTGCTGTTGGACGCAGGGAGCGCATTTTCTAAGGAACTCAGCCAAACCTCGGAAATTCCAATACTTTTAGATAGAAGGTGTTCTGAAACCGCCACTTATGTTCATATGTAGAGTGACTCATCGTATGCCGTGCAGTTCGATGGCCAACACCATGCAACCTGGCTTCACTTCCTGACACACTTCCACTGAAAATGCATGGAGGAGTTCCAGGAGTTCGGATCTCCGCGATCGCCCTTCTGGCAGTCAGTCCGGCAAAGTCTTCTAACTGTAGCCTAGGAAATCCGAAAGCTTTCCTATGACTTGAGATGCTCTTAGTAATAACATCGACCAGCTGGAAGTTAATACGAAAGCAAAGCACCGCTGGTGCTATACCATCTTCAAAAATAGACAGTGCAAAGGCTGGCTGTGACGTTCGCCTCTGATGAGCGCGAGCTGAATAATAGAGTGTTTTCCATCAGAACATGCTAGCCTTCAAAGAGCGTTCTAATAATAAGTTGTTTTGAACACGGAATCTTATCAGGTCGCAAACCTGTCACGGAGTGATTTGCACCACCGCAGAAGATTGTTTTTAGATAAAAAGTGGTAGATAGATCCAGCGCTCAAAGAGAACGCTTTGCTGGCGTTGCTTTTTGTTGCCGCAGTTTTGAGGGATAGCAAGAAAGGAGTGGTGCAGCGGAGAATGTGGCATTATTCAAAATCCAGTTTTGCAACCTTACTCGTGAAGAAATTCGGAACGCTTTTTATAGCTCTATTCGCAGCAGGTGCCCCTATGCGGCTGAAAGTAAAGCAAGATGTTGCCACCAGTTCTTGAACAATAATCATCATTGCGGTGAAGTTTGTTCCAATATTTAGGAACATCCTACGCACTGAAATTCCACTTTCAGCTGGGAGATAATAGGCTCACTCGTCCAAGTAGAATCTGAACCGCAAAGGATTGTAAAATTGCAAATTACATGCATGATTGATACCGAAATGTAGACGGCTGATGGAACCGACATCCTCATACTAATCCAGTTCGTTGCCTCTTTACTTCTTCATTATGCTGAATGCACAATAAGCCATTCGATTAAAGAGAACTATTAGAAAGACGTTCACATAACAATTGGTATCTGCAGCATCATTGGGACCGTCAGCCCTACTCGAACATTCAACGGCCGGATTTATCAACCGCTTACTGGCCGGTTATGGTGAAAAGTACCGCCAAACCTACTGATGATACCTCGACTCATCAACACGCGGCATAGTAAATATGAGGTCGAACTCTCTGTATTGGTTACTACGTAGGGCGGTATGGTGAATCCGGGGTGAGGTGATACCGGCGGTATCGTTAATGAATCTGGCCCCATAGGAATCAGCCGCCATATCCTACATCAAGTCACGGTATTATCTATCGTTTCGTTCACTCTTAACCGCCAGCAAAGTGTATGCACCCCCGTAGCGTGCCAGAGTGGATCCCCTCATCCAAAGGGCGCACATAAAGTCATACGTTCTGTTCATCACCAGTGCAGCGTGGCAAACTGTAGAAGTGACACGTTCCGATAAGCGTCGCTTACGGCGCATCCATTTTCCTTGGTTTCAGTTTCCTTGCATGGTCTCAGCTTAAAGTCCACTGTGTAGTAGAAAAATGAACTGCCATCGCTCGATGCGAGGGACGACCGCTTGGTGCGTCAACCTAGCCCAAATAAGGTTACTGTCGCTGTGACGTTTCAGATCGAGGTGCGACAACTGTTTCCTAATCCGGGATGGGTAGAAATGGATCCGAACGAAATAATCGACACTGTCAAGAAGTGCATTGAGAAGGTCGTCGATAAACTCGGTCACCTCGGCATATCCACCGATGAGATCAAGTCTGTGGGAATCGCTAACCAAAGAGGTCAGTGGGCTTGGAAATGATTTAACCTGAAGCGGTTGTACCCGTCCACTCCACCGCTGTGTTGTATTTCAAAATAACCGCAGCAGTGCATTTTCAGAAACCACCATAGTATGGGATAAAGAAACTGGAGAGCCACTGTACAACGCCATCGTGTGGCTCGATGACCGAACCGCAGACCTTGCCGAAGAGAGCATCACAAGGACGAGCTCGAAGTACACTCCTTTCTATACCAGTGACCGTATTCATCAACAACAATTAAACCGCGGTATGCAGGGTATAAGGAGCAAAGGTAAGATAAGGAAGGGGTAATGGGTATCTCTCCCTCTATACCCCGCATACTCGGAGGTTCAATCGTTGACGAATCCGGCCTCACAGGTAAGCAATAGGTTGAAGAGAAGGCTACGGTATTTGTTTCCAGGTCGAAGGACGAGTTCAAAGACAAGACTGGACTGCCGATTCATCCGTACTTTAGCGCACTGAAACTGCGTTGGCTTCTGCAGAATGTCTCGGCGGTTAAGAAGGCGCAGATTGAAGGTATGCTGAAAACTAACTGTGGGAACATTGTGACTCCCTTAGAACAGTTGTGGGGAGATTTTAGTATGTAATTCCAAACAGCAGATATGTCTTTGCGGCCAGAAATTCCCAGTATTATTTATTTATTTATGCATAGTATGGATCCGAACCTCACAGGAAATACTTTAAATGCTTAGAAAAGTTAAGGGATCTTTCAAAGAAGAAAGCCAAACCAAACAACAAATATGGGGAGTTGTTCCTAAAAGAAACTTCGTCATTATAGCCCGTGTGTGATCAGACACCATGAGGAGAGAATTGTGTGGCATTGCTTCTTCACCACTCGAATTGGGGTCGTCTCATTCCTTTGATAGCACATTCTCTTTGTTCAGCTGCACAGTTTCAGTTTTGATATCGGCGTTTTGTTTAAGGTGCTAAAACACAACAAATAAAAAAAACTTCTCCGTTGACGAACTTCCGAAGTTCATAGAAGCAAGTCGACACTATCCTCATACTTCCCCAATAATTCTACATAGATGAGGTTTTCCGCGCCAGATATTTTTTCCGCAAAGGTTAACTATGCGTAGATTACTGTAGATCCCCGTAACACTAGAGAAAGCGGAAAGTTTCTATCTCATTGCATCGAAATTTTAAAGCATTCACCGGACTGCCTCGACTGCGTGTCTGATCTTAAGAAACCTCGCTGCAAACATTGTGAAAACAGCCGCAAACGCAGATAACACTATATAATAAATAAATATATATAAATAATATATATAAATAATATATAATAAATAATAATATATAAACACTATATAATTCTTTTTATTTGGCAGGGAATTGTGTTTATTACTTTCTCAGGGAGTCCTATTCTACAAGAAGTCAATATAATTTAGGGTCGTCAAAAGTTAGGCTTATAGGCCGATGACAGTCTTTATTGGTTGGCGTGATGTTGTTGAAGAAGTGTACCATATTACACGCTAGTATACATGGAGTATACCATTGAGTGTTACCATTAGAATGAATGAAATTTAGGAGGAAAATTTGCGGAATACATGAGTCTCTGCCTACGTCTGCTAATATTAGAAATTTGCAAATTTGAGCTCTTTTTAGATCTATACAGAAGGGAAGCTTTCTAGATCCCTTCACAGCCCTAACTTGTTATGTCAATCCAGCGTTTCTATCTTGTGAGCCGGAAATGTGAGGTGTTAATTTCGAGTTTTTAGGAAGACTTCTCTTCGGAACCGTCGACTGCTGGCTTATCTGGAAGTTAACTGGTCAGCATATCACGGATGTGAGCAACGCTTCCAGGACACTCCTTCTCGGTGAGCGCATTTCCTACAATTATAATTGTAGAATAGCTATCACGCTAGAGAACCCATGACGATGAGGATACATGACAGCCTAAAGGGCAAAGGCTAGAGGACAAAGGGCGGTGTTATTAAATTCGTTTTGGAGTGCGCCACCTATTTAACTTCTGCTCTGTATCGGTGAGACAGTTTGCACCGCGCATTTGGCCTATGATTGACTATGATTGACTTGTGGTAGCCGGTCGGTGGACAAGACAGTGTTTTATATTATCTGTACTACTAGACAGGGTTCTATATTATCCAGGGCAGGTCTGATACCAATTCACTGGAGGGATGGAATGCTTGGTTGGCCTGGGCGACAGTTGCCCAATCATGAAAAGATTCTCTCTACAAGAGCCGAGAGCCGCCCCGCTCTTGCTGTGCAATATGCACTGTATCCGATCGAAAATCTTCTTGGATCGTTCGGATAACGCTAAACTTGGCACCCCGGATATTGGGATGATTTTTGAACGGTCCTGATACCGGAACCGAATCATCCAAAAATCAGGGTGCTGAAATCAGCGTTATCCGAATGATCCAATTGCAGGCAATTTCGTTCGCCTCGAATTCTTGAATGATTCGGATCGTGATATCCAAATTGGATACCTGAAAACGATTCATTCGAATTCAATGTATACTATGCAGTGCGCTCAGATCTAGTGCTGCGATTTTGTTCTGGTTTAGTCCTGTTTTCGTTCCAGACCTGCACAAGCGCAAGTGGTCGTCGCAACTCTGCGACTTTTTCGACATCCCGACAAACATCCTCCCTGAAATCCGTTCCAGCGCTGAGGTCTATGGTTGCTTCACTGCAGGTAACCACTTGAAAAATAATGCGCTTTCGACAAAATGAAGCGCTTATGTAGCGATCTCTTAGGTCCACTGAAAGACATCCCGATCTCCGGGTGCCTTGGTGATCAGCAGGCGGCTTTGGTCGGTCACAACTGTCTGAAAAAAGGAGACACGAAGAACACCTATGGAACCGGAACCTTCCTGCTGACTAACATCGGTAGGCTGCTGCTTCGTTAGTTAGCTCCTGCAGTTTTACAGTTTTTCACTGCGTTTTGTCTTCTTTACAGGCACGAAGCCAACCATTAGCAAACGTGGTCTCTTGACGACAGTCGCCTTCCAGGTGTGTTGAACGACATTTCCGTTACGTTTCCGTATGGGCGGTGCTCCTAGGAGAAGCATACGATTAGCAAGTGCTACTGGGTAGAGAGTGCTCAACGTATGATACTAAAAATCAGATTATTACGTTCTACGTCCACTCAATTTCTGAAATAGCTAGTCGTCTAGAGGGCAAAATTTCTAAAATCGATCTCACTATCAAGTCCATCAAAAGTGCTGTAGGTAGCAGGCTGGTGAGACTTCTGGAAAGTAGGAAACACTCCATACACTAGTCAGAACGAGCCTCAGCTGTTCTGGGACTCAGCTTCTGTAGTAGGAAAGTCTACTTTTAGGAGAAAGCTCTATGTCTCAGAATTAATCTATTTCAGTTCGGTCCGGACTCACCAGTAGTTTACGCACTGGAAGGCTCGGGATCGATTGGAGGCAATGTAGTTAGGTTCTTACGGGACAACTTCAACTTCATCAAGGTACTTCTTCCCTCTATAGCCGTTTCTACACCGAATTATCACAGCCGTTCAGGACTCGTCGGAAATGGAGAAGATCTGCCGCTCGATAGACTCGACGGAGGGTGTCTTCTTCGTGCCATGCTTCACAGGCCTATACACGCCGTACTGGGATCCTACGGCTAGAGGGACGATTCTCGGCCTCACGCAGGTACCCCTGACACTGTCGGTGCCGCGGAGCCCGCTTGCATGGCTGCATGTTCCAGGTCACGAACAAAGCTCACATCTGCTTAGCTGCGCTTCGAGCTGTCGCCTACCAAAGCGCTGAAATGCTCAAGGCTGTTGAGGAGGACCTTGAGGAGGACAATCTCGTGAACTCCCTCAAGGTAGGAGGAAATCGCTAGATTAGCATCACTCATGGATGGTTCAGGAGTGTGGCCGCTAGGGAGGGAATACGTGAATACTTTAAGTAGCTTCCAACATTTCTTCTTTTCTTGAAACTCTTCTTTTCATTCCTACTGGTCGTCAAGCAGCTCACTTAACTACGGAACTAGTCCTCTGACGACGATTGAACGTCGAAAAATCGAGCTCTGATTAATAAAGAAGAACCAAAAAACTGCCTGCGGCACAATATAACATTAACAATGAATACCTTAAGCTCCCAAAGTAATCTTGTGAAAGCTTACACGTGCTCTACCGCTCGCGGATTGGTTTCGTTATATATTTGCCGAAAATCCTCTCAGTAGTTCCCGTTTCTCCCTTCGTGAAGCATCGACAAGGTGAATCCCTTTATCAGTATGATGTGCCGAGTGAGAGTCTTGCTTTAAAGCGATCTGATTTTTTTTTTTGATTTTTTCTTTTTTCGGCACATAAGATCTAAAGAGCTGGTATTTGCCCATGCTAGAGGACTAAAACCGATTCCATGTACAAGTTTTCTCAGTACGTAGTTTTGCGCAGGCAGATTCAAACAAGCTTTCTTTGTACGTTTTTTTACTACTTCATGCTGGTTGGCTTCACGAAATATTTGCCTTGGTTGTCGCAAACCCAAAAAAGCTAGCGGGCGTTTTCCATGGATCTAGCCTATGCGATTTTAATGATTTTGCATTTCATTGAATATCTGTCCTTCACAATTGATTAGTCGCTGCGCCAGTCACACTGATTATTTCCTTCAGGCCGATGGGGGCATGACGTCGAACGTGCTTTTCAATGAAATTCAAGCAGAGATTATCGGGAAAACGATCAAGGTTGGCCAAATCATCTCACGACTGGGAATCCTCATGCTCAGCTATTCTCATTCAGATCTCGAAAATCACCGAAATCACCGCATGGGGAGCGGCAGTGGCGGGAGGAATTGGCGCGCAGCAGTTTAGCCTGGACGAGTTCTCTTCCAGAGATTCGGCGGTAAGGCCCGATTGAAGCGCCCCTCATTCGGTTGATCGAACACCCCTTCTATTTCCAGGCCACCTGCTACCAACCACCCCCGGACGAGGGGCAACGAGCCGCCGATTTGGCCCGGTGGAAGGAAGCTGTGAAGAGGGCCAGCGGATGGACGCACGTTGTCGCGTGAACGGCCCGCATACATGCGTTTGACTCTGCGATCTATGTTAATATATGGCAACCTAGATACGAGTATACCACATTTCCATCACTTTACCTCATTCATAGATAGATGTACATACTATGCGTTGCGAAATAAAAGTGAGAAGTATCGGTTTCACGACACTGTGTTGAGTTCTTCCCGGGGCGGAGGACAGAAGTAGATGCAAATCTATCAACAAATGCGAATCTTCAAATTCCTATAGTATTTTTAGTATAATAGCCTGAAATATAACACAGTAGCAATGGGAATACTAATTATATCAAGATCAGTGACAAACAACAACAGTAAACCTAAGTCTTCATACAAAAGCTGTTTAGAATTATTGTAACCCGAGGCTCATCAGTGAAGAAGCTAGCTAATTAACTTAGTTCTTAGTATAGTATAGAACAGCGCGTTACATTACATATTATGGCGAAAGGTAGCCTGAGCGAGACAGTATGTAGAAATGGTTGCTCAATTCGGTTTTTGGCCAAGAAGTGATGAAGCACCAAGACAAGGGGATTAGCAAGTTTGTTAACACCGCGAAAAATTTAGAGTGCACCTCCCAAATGAAGGGCCAAAAAACATTATAGTAATGCCCACTTGCTAACCTTAGCTCCCAAATAAGGGATCGATCGTTAGACTAGGTGTGATCAACTCCAAGTGTTCTTACAGGATACCTACGGTTTACGCCTTAAACTGATCGAAGCTACCACAATGTAACAAGATCCTGCGCAGTTGGATCTCTCTAGGAGGCGGAGCTTCAGCTCAAATTTTCGGCAGCGCGACAGGAGGCGCCGCCCGCCCCCTGCTGGGGGGCGTGACGTCAGGAGGTACACCGCTGTTCTGCGAACCGGAAACTTTTGTTTTGCATGTCAATGGTTTCGTAAGGCAGCCGTTAGACTCTCGGTGAAGCCTAGGGGGTTGGGGGTGGGTGAGCAAGGGGGATAAGAGGAACATCGCACACTCTCCAGCAGGGGCGGGTGTATCTCCTGACCGCCCCCCCCCCAAATTTTCGTCCTCCATTGAGTTTCCGCGGCGTGGCAATGGTATCTATTATAAGCGGATCCATATTAATGGTACTCACATCAAAATTCGTGCTGATCAACATGTAGGGAGTTGAATGATACATTCGGCGTGCATGACGTCCTATCTTCTCTTGATGATGTGGCGACACTTCCAATATAGAATTGATATGCAATGACTTCCACAAACCACCCGACTGATCAGTGTTCTATCCCTCGCATATAGTCTCATTAACACATAAAATAATATTTCGTGAGGATCCAAGGCTTGCCTGATCTGCAGGCGAATCGAGACATTGAAATAAAAGGTTGGGAAAGACCTCTGAAACTGTCGAAATATGAGAAGCGGAATGGGCCTTGTTCCTCAGTGGTGTTCGATGTGAAATTTTTCACAGAAAGTTTCTCGGTCGGGACTTACACCTTGGAAAGCTTCACCGCAGCAGTAATAAGCGAATTGTGTGGGTAGCATGCGTTTGTCTCCGTCGTCATTGTCATTTGTTTGAATGCATCTGTCGGCATATCAAGTTCTATGACCTGGCTGTTCACCTGTAATCGCTTCTGTCCAAATGCTGATTGGCAACTTCCAGTGGGCGACATCTTCCAGTTATTGAACAAAAGTCGTAGGTAAGATGAGGTGTATGTATGTATGTATGTGTGTATGTATGCATATGAATATGTATATGTATGTGTGTGCATGTAGGTACACACGTACCTATATGGTCCTAGCAACAGACTTCAAGTAATCCAATGTGTCAATGTCACAATCAACAGTCACGGGGTAATAAATAAGTCTTTATACAAATAGTTCATTTAATCTTTCTGTTGTTATTCACATCCAACCATTGCATGGCGTATCGCGAAATTTCGTTGAAGCCGATGTGATGAAGTAGCTGAAAGGACATTATTGAGCAGTTGACTGATGTCCTACCCTTTCCGCATTTTAGAACACAAATGGCAGGGAGTGACAAAGACATCTCTGAAGACACGTCGAGCTCCCGGTGGCGATCAGCCGGAGTTCAAACTCCATCAGCTCTTTCTATCAAGAATTCCCTGTCAACCGTCGAGGCACACATCTCTTCTCTCAACTAGCTCAAAGGCAGCTGGCACGTAGATCTAAATATTTGGCTCGGACGCTAGGTGTTCATCTTACCAGCTATAATTTTTTTCCTCAAAACTTCTGTACCCGCAAACCCGTTCTGCAACAATTTTTGTCTTAGAAAAATTTACTCCCTTCTTAAAGCATTGTGGTTCACCTGTCCTAAAACTGTGAGCAGTGTTGAACCTTCATAATTTTTATTTTTATTAAAAATAATAGACTTAAGCTTGTTTTAAAGTGCAATAAACAGCAATTCTAGTGTCGAAGGATGGGTAGCTCCGTGCAGTTGCACAGAATACGCGGTAATTCTGTGATGTTTAGAGAAAATTCTGCTTGCGTGGAGTTACACACTTGTTAATGACACAAAAGAAACAGCTGCATAGAATACAGGTATCCTCAGTTCGCTTTCTCTTGTAATCAGCGCTTACACTTCCAATCAAGGAGAAATTGAGCTTTCTAGACGAGAGCATTGTGCAGTCTCGTCTCTCATTTAAATCAAAAATTGCTCATGTCCTGAAATTTACAAACATGTTTGATCTACATTTTTAGGAAAACAATTTTTTTAAAAAGTTGCAAGCCCAGTCTGTTAAAACAAACATTTTTTGGGGGCAAAAGGTTGAAAACTTTTCCAAAAACGCTACTCTATTTTTATAATGCAAAAGCTCAATTTTATCTTCTACAGAGTGTCCGCTCTAATTTAGAAAACGCTCGTTTTGATTTGGAGGATGTTCCAGAAGTGTTCAGCTTGCTCTGAAAAGCGTCCAATTTGACACAATTTGAAACTGCCGTGAAAGCTTTTTTGCGTTTGTTGGTTCGAAAATCGTTCTTCTTTTGCCTCTCTCTCCTCCCCATTCCTCCGGAGACCTGTACAGGGCTGCGTATCCGATGAGCGTCTCTAGCCATAGGGTCCACTACTCCTTGGGCTGCTTTGCTCCCTCTAATTTTACCACTTTTCATATGTCTGCTTACCCACAAAACCTATTATCCGTTTCCGAGTATGTGTTACTATCCGTTTGATGTAGGATCAATAAAGATCAATTACCCAAACTCGAGGGGCGTTGTCGGTGTTGTTATTCCAAAACTATCTTGTGGGTCAACTCAGTTTCTTTAAGCTTCAATTGGCTGGTACCGAGGTTGCAGCTGTTACGACGATGCTTTGTTGTGATCTGTTCAAAACTCCAGCTCTCTAGGCGGGACTCGAACCCACACCTCCCTCTGACCGGGCGGAAATGCTTTACGCCATGACACCACCTGCGCTGAAAGAAACTGAATTGAACCGTTTCTATCAAGACCTTCAGCTTAACTGACTCCATGCTGATATCAGCAACTGCTCTTCCCAGGATACAGGGTGAGTGCTGACCGCTCCCACGAGGTGTGGATGTTGCGTTCGATCTAACAGCGCCGGTGGTGTCATGGCGTAGAGCGAATGCCTCTCGGTCAGCATGAGGTGCTGGCTCGTCTCCCGTCTGGCGCTATAGTTTTAGCTCATAACACCAGGCCGAGCGAATGCTGGCTGACTTCGATCATTTAAGTGGGAACGTTGGACTGCAGCTGAATATTACGAAGACGACATGCTTGAACGGGAGAGTTTCTGACACCCCATTCTCGCTCAACGGAACAACGAACATCTCCGAATGCTCTTGCTGCGTGTATCTGGTTCGCGAAGCAAACATGACCAACGACCTAGCGCCAGAGCGGGGTAGGAGAAAACGATCGAAATGAGCATTCAGCATCGTCGAAGATGTAACTAGGGAGACGAGGAACGTACGGTCAAATCTCAGTATTATGGAAATTAGTGCCGGGTAAAGGCAGTCAAGAGAGCTTGCAAAACATATCAAAAAAAGAGGGCTGGAGCGACACGCCTCCTGACTCTGGATGGACCAGTGCTCACTGCTGACCCCAATTTAATCAAAGAGCGGACTCATTAAGGACACGGACCATTTCCAGATATTTCCAGGCTCGAGCTCTCTCCAGCAGGTCCAGTTAGTTTTTTCCGTCATAGATATTGCCACTTTTATGCCTGTCTGGCAGACGTTAACTGCGTTGTTTGAAAGACTAACAGCCGATCACCGGGTGCTTTGAAACGAGTACAAGACATAGCATAGACCTACCGCATGATAATACTCGGCAAGAGCGTGTCTCGCCTCGAATTTTTGAGCAACGGTGGCTTTTCGCTTCAGTCTCATATATGGTCCCATATTCGGCGAAAAGACGAAATCCCACAGGACCTTTGACCACGAGGAGTGGGCATGCAGGTTGTTATAAAATTCCGGAGCAATTTCTCGAACCTACGAATTAAATTTATGAGAGAACAAGTGCCTGGAGCAGTCACGTGACGTACCTTTGGCAGATTTCTGCCAGGAACATAGGGAAAGTCGTGGTGCTCGTTGTGGTAGCCGACGTTGAATGTGCAGAGGTTCCACAGTCCATAGTAACTGCAATGAGATGGGTTTAATATGAGCGGCGCACTATACATGAGTGGTGCAGATCACCTGTACGTCTCCTGGTTCTTCTTGAACACATAGTGCTCTGAGATAAAATGTCCAGCACTTGGATGAACTCCCATAGCTACAACGGTTCCGATGATGAGATACAGTAGTGATCTTACACCGAAGAAATGCAAAATTAGAGCGTCGAAGGCGACCTGAAGTCACTGATGCGTAAAAAGAAATGCCAACAGTCATTTGCATTCATCAGGGTACCTGAATTATAGCGTTGATGACTTCGAGATCAGACGGAGCTTTTTTGTAGATAATCAGCGGTCTGAAGGCGTAGAAAAACGGCTGGAAGGTCAACCATATGAATTTGCGTAGTGGTGTTGTGAAGAGCTGAGCCTCCAAGTCGGTTGGTATGTCTGTGTCCAATCCGTCTTCACCTGAAAGCGCGTTATTCGATCAGGTTCTCCTACGAGTCGAGTCCTATGTATAGCACGTTCACTGGTACCCACCCAAGTATCGATGATGCTCGACATGATACTTCTTGAAGGAAACGGAGAATGGCACTCCTATCGGCAGGTTGGCTAGCATCCCGAAGAAGCGGTTCTGAAGAAAAGTGTTAGAGCGGCTTTGTTCAACAGAGAGCGGTGGCTGAAAAGTCTTGCAACATCTAATTTCCCTTCCAACTTCATGTTAAAAAGAGTACCGGATGACCTTGAAGGTCAGCTTCACATTTCCCGTCATGAAGCTGCAGGACGATTCTTTTGAATGCGCCAACTGCCAAAGGATCCCAGACGCACGATAAACTTTCCCGACCGATTAATCGACTCGGAAATAAGAGGGATTGTTTCTACCGCTCAAACGATTCGGCTTCATCCACGGCGCATACAATGGGCCTGGAAGAGGCATACGATGGGTACCTTGCGCTGTGCTCCGGAGGATCCTTGGGGAAATGAGTGTTGCAGAGCATGTGAATATCAAAAACGTTTATACGTGGGTCATTGAGAGGTGAACGAAGGCTTGAAAGCGTCGATTCGAATAGGACACGGGTGACAAAGAGTCGACAAAGGTCTGGCCTGAGTTCGTTGTTCTTTCTGCCGAATTTTTACTGCACAGTAGAACACCTCGAGAAAACGTAATTCCTCCATGTCGATTACATCTAGTTAAGCATCATCTAGAAAGAGCTGGACACTAAGGCCGTAGCAGAATGCCTACGGCTGAACGCAAAAAAGACGAAATTCCTCACCTTTCAGCGTTGCACTCTACTGAAAAAGAGAGGCCGTCAGGAACCTACAGGGATTGCCGTACTTCCAAAGTGATAAATACAAGAAAGGACGACGAACAGTTAATCGGGAGCGGGTAGACGAATCCTATCTCAAGTGAAGCGATTCACGGGAATACTCTGCGACCGTAAATGCCTTAGAACCGCCAAGGGCAAGCTCGACAGAAGAGTAGTCATCCTACTATTATGCAGAGGAAAACGACTCAAGCTGATACGAGCACAACCTGAGAATGCCTTAGGGATCATCCAACAAGATTGGCCCAGGAGTTTGATGCACTTGCAAGGTGACTGAGAGAGTCTAAAATGCAAGCCGAAAGGTCTGAGTGCTATGAATGAGGACAACCAGAACAAGAAGAATTTTGCCGACTGATCGTGAGATGAGCGTTATCCCACCTAGAAAAACTTGTTAATCAGTGCTTTCATTTGCTTGTTCTTTCCGTAGACGTGATTAACCTAGGTAACGCAAGAAAGACTAACTTCTATGCAATTCTGCCTGCACCTATATACAGGCACCACAAACTTATTTTTAAGCTCATTTATAGAATGGGGATTTTAAATATTTGAACACAATAAGGCTGAAGCGTTGCGCCACCCTTGCTAGTTCACAGACAAGCAACTTGACAATCTATGAGAACTTATTTTTCTCATAGACAAATTTAACTGTTTTGAGAGAATACCTGAAGTGAGTTGCAAGACTTTTCCACCAGACCTTTATTTTCTAGTGCTTGCTTACTGATAATGGATAACTGTTCCCGAATACGGTATTATGGGAAATATCGTGAATTGCTAGGGTCATAGCATGATTGATAACACCTCCACAAAGATACGCTTCCAGAAATATCAATGTCCAGTCCGCATCTGGAACATGAGAAAAGTCAACATCAAGCGTGAACTGCATTCTTATAATATTAAAGCAGGTTGGCTTTTTAGCCTTTGAAAGGTATATAAACAAACGGCCCGGCTATTGAAATTCTTAATAAAGTTTATGTTAAGTTCCTGCATTGTTGAATTATTAATGCCTATCCAATTTGCAGTTGAGGAGGAGACGCATTGATTGAGAGAAGAATCCACTAAAACCACGAATGCTAGTCCGAGTTGTGACCAACGAGTTTCAACAGAAAATTTTCTTTCGAAACTAATCAGGTCTTACTTTCTCTGTTTCGGTACCACCGATCTGTCCCCAGAAATCTCTTCGTTTTTCTAAGATTTGGGGTGTTTAAAAAAGAGGATATTTCACAACCTCCTGTCTTATAGTCTTACTAATACAAATTATTTCAAGGACGGTTTAACCTATAGCAAACCTTGTAATAGCCAGCACATGAATACCTGGAATAACACCATAGCGATGACAACGTACTTGAATGACTCATCGATGCCGAAAAGCTGAAACATGACTGATTGACGGCGAAAACACAGCAACAATTGGCAAGTAGAAAAGCCTAGACGAAGTGCAGACTGCTAGGAATCTAGCATCTAGCATCTAGAGTCCACAGATGAAGCGTTCTTCATGAGAAAAGCATATCCCGGTTTGGCGGGTCTTTCTACGTACACATGCTGCGATCAAAGTTTAAGTAAACTTTCGAACAAAATATTTCAATATTTCAATCAGTGATTATGCAATGATGGATAAGGGCTCTCGTCAATCAGTTGTTGCGTGGGAGGATTCAGCTCTTGCGAGATATCGCAGTTGTTTCTAATGTTACTGCTGGGTGGTAGAGGCAAGGCGGACCAGCAAGTCAAGCAGCACGGAAGTCCTCTGGTAGAGGGGTCGTAAATCGTGAATTTTCGTAAGTGCGATCTTTGGCCTACATCACTCGCTCATACGATATCATACTCTTACAAGGGACCCACTTTTAGTGTCTGCACGTCATGTCGTGGAGCAAATAGCATACGAATTGTAATGAAATCAGGGCAAATTTCAAGAAAACTCCGGAGCCGTTTTTTTCTTACAATTAGTGGTTTTTTAGTGATGTAATTTCGCATTAACCCTATGCACTTCGCTTGGAATGTTGATCCTTGGCAGAAAGTAAACGTTCGTTTAAAAAATTAACGGAAGGTAGCTCTAGCGAGTGCAAACAATTAGTAGTGCAGTATTTTGAAGTTTTAGAGAAGCAGACAACGCAAATTCTGCGCCCTAAGTAGTTGGTTATCTGAGACGGTCGAACGACCCTCTTCAGTTTAGGAAACTGTGAACTCCTTTAAAATCAAGGAATACCTTTCTACAAGCGCTGTAGAATTAACTTTGAATTGACTTCAAAAATCAGTACGTCGCGCTGCTACATACCATCTAATTGATCAATAAACGTTTAACTACAATACCTTACTGTTAAGTTTATTTATCATTCTCCCTTGGTTTCGAATAAGCTTTCAAATCGAATCATAATTCAAAGCGCAGCCCTCGCAGCTCAAATTGGAATTTACAAAACTTCAACTGAAAGCGAGCGCGTTTTTTGTGTGAAAGGATAAGATTGCTCTATGTGCTCGCTCAGTGCGCGATGTTTGTTTGATTGCTTATGCAAGCGCTATCTTCGCCGAATTGGTCTGTTGTCAAATCAGTTTTTTCTAATTTTTTGATTTTGATAGCGACTTGTTGTGGTTGTTTCTGCGTAGATTTACGCAAAAGCTGAAGGGTAGCTTAAAGGATGGGTAAGATTTATAGTTGTAATTTTGATGGGACCATGCATAGGTTTTCCTTCAAGAATTTGTTTTCAAATCAACGACTTATTTACACTTTGTTAAACCATTATTCATTTTTACTTGAAGGGTGTTCCACTGACTTTAAAGGTGTCTTATTGACAAGAACATTCTTAAGTTTTAGTTAAAAAAACACTGAAATTACAATAATTTTCGAGTCATATTTAATTACTCTTAGCAGAAAAAGGTCTAGAAATATAGGTACTAGTGTACTTAGTGTACCGCGCGAAATCATGTTCAAAATAGGTCTACTAGGGAAAATCTGCCATGAGAAGAACGAATAACATAGTCGTTTTTTTGCGGAAATCTACCACTATATAATTGAGTTATCTCCCTGCCCTGTAGATGGTGAGGCGTATCTCACTCAGGTTGGGAACCTGGCTGAGATACGCCTCGTGGAAGCACGCGCAATCCCATGGAACCCCTCGCGACGCCTCCGCGTACCTCGCGCGGGCAACGTCTGCCGTTCAACACGGGATGTTGTTACAGCAGAGGACGCGTAGCCTCCTCCTGCTTAACAAAACGGCGTTTGCGCGCGTTTCTGAGTACCTGAATCCAGAAGACGGGTTCCCTTCGTCACACCACAACCCACTGGAGTCAGAAGAGGAGACACCGTCGTCCAACGACGAGGCATCGCATTCAGAATTGAGCATGACATGCTGCTGCAGCAGAGGAAGCGCAGCCTCCTCTCTATTGACACAACGGCGTCTGCGCGCGTTTCTGAGTCCCTGAATCCAGAAGGCGGGTTCCCTTCGTCGCACCACAACCGTCTGGATTCAGAAGATCGAAAGGAAAGGAAACAGAGGTCTCATCGTCGTCGTACGACGACTGGCCGCATGCAGAACTCAGCATTATCCCATGTTGAACGGAAAACGTTACCCGCGCCAGGTACGCCTCTGCGTACCTCGCGCGGGCAACGTCTGCCGTTCAACATGGGATGTTGTTACAGCAGAGGACGCATAGCCTCTCCTGCTTGACAAAACGGCGTTTGCGCGCGTTTCTGAGTACCTGAATCCAGAAGACGGGTTCCCTTCATCGCACCACAACCTTCTGGAGTCAGAAGAGGAGACACCGTCGTCCTGCGACGAGGGATCCCATTCAGAATTGAGCATGAGATGCTGCTGCAGCAGAGGAAGCGCAGCCTTCTCCTGCTTGACACAATGGCGTCTGCGTGCGTTTCTGAGCGAATCCTGAATTCAGAAGACGGGTCCTCTTCATCGCACCACAACCTTCTGGAGTCAGAAGAGGAGACACCGTCGTCCTACGACGAGGGATCCCATTCAGAATTGAGCATGAGATGCTCCTCCAGCCGAGGAAGCACAGCCTCCTCTCTATTGACACAACGGCGTCTGCGCGCGTTTCTGAGTACCTGAATCCAGAAGACGGGTTCCCTTCATCGCACCACAACCTTCTGGAGTCAGAAGAGGAGACACCGTCGTCCTGCGACGAGGGATCCCATTCAGAATTGAGCATGAGATGCTGCTGCAGCAGAGGAAGCGCAGCCTTCTCCTGCTTGACACAATGGCGTCTGCGTGCGTTTCTGAGCGAATCCTGAATTCAGAAGACGGGTCCTCTTCATCGCACCACAACCTTCTGGAGTCAGAAGAGGAGACACCGTCGTCCTACGACGAGGGATCCCATTCAGAATTGAGCATGAGATGCTCCTCCAGCCGAGGAAGCACAGCCTCCTCTCTATTGACACAACGGCGTCTGCGCGCGTTTCTGAGTACCTGAATCCAGAAGACGGGTTCCCTTCATCGCACCACAACCTTCTGGAGTCAGAAGAGGAGACACCGTCGTCCTGCGACGAGGGATCCCATTCAGAATTGAGCATGAGATGCTGCTGCAGCAGAGGAAGCGCAGCCTTCTCCTGCTTGACACAATGGCGTCTGCGTGCGTTTCTGAGCGAATCCTGAATTCAGAAGACGGGTCCTCTTCATCGCACCACAACCTTCTGGAGTCAGAAGAGGAGACACCGTCGTCCTACGACGAGGGATCCCATTCAGAATTGAGCATGAGATGCTCCTCCAGCCGAGGAAGCACAGCCTCCTCTCTATTGACACAACGGCGTCTGCGTGCGTTTCTGAGTCCCTGAATCAAGAAGGAGGGTCCCCTTCGTCGCACCGCAACCGTCTGGATTCAGAAGATCGAAAAGAAAGGAAGCAGAGGTCTCATCGTCGTCGTACGACGACTGGCCGCATGCAGAACTCAGCATTATCCCATGTTGAACGGAAAACGTTACCCGCGCCAGGTACGCCTCTGCGTACCTCGCGCGGGCGATGTTTGCCGTTCAACATGGGATGTTGTTACAGCATAGGACGCGTAGCCTCCTCCTGCTTGACTCAGCGGCGTCTGCGCGCGTTTCTGAGCGTTTGATTCTGAATACGTGTCACTGACGTCTGCCTTGAGCATGGTAGGACCACTAAGGGGTGTTGGAGAAGGAAAGTAAGGGCCCTTTAGAGTGAACCAGGTGAGCGTCCAGGAAGGAAAGGAACAACCTGAAGGAGGGACCAGGGCAGGGAGGCCAACAAGAAGAGACCAGTAGGGGGTCAATAGTGAAAACAAGGAAGTGGGTCAGGGGTTGGGACCAGGAAGGTGGGGGGGGGGGGGGGAGGGGGGAAGACCTGTAAAGGGTGACCAGCAATTAGATCTAGAAAGAAGGAACGAGTGGAACGAGTGAGGGGGAAGCTGGCGCCCGGATTCGGAAGACGTGTACACAGTGGAGGGGCCGAAGTACTGCGCAGCACAAACCATTGATGTTACTGGACGGTGTGGAGAAAATGTCTATGATGAAAGGTACCGAAGTGGTGAACGGCTTAATGCCGATGAAGTACGCAGCAGGTCCTAGATGTTAGCGAATTTTAAGTTTGACAAAAGGTACCTTCTTTAGGTCAGTGATGGTGCAAAGTCGCGCGAAGCGCGCAAGTGCGAGACACGCCGTTAGGCGTGTCGGAGCACTTGTGCCTTATAAGCCCGCTATATTAAGACGAATCGCCCAAGGCCTTGCGAAATAGCGCGCGCTGGTAAGAGGACTCCGCCCCCTACCGATCGCGCACTATTTCGCCCCCTCTCGCCTGCAGCAGAGGTTAGCCAGGACAGAAGCCTTGAAATCTCGAAAAGCCTTGAGAGCACAGAAACGGGCAGGGGAAGGGACTCAGGGGTGTGGGCCCACTAGCCCGTGTTGAAATTGCCTTCATCCTTGAGTTCCCTCCCTTGCCCAATTCGGAATAAAATGAGACCTGCATCTGTAATCGAAACGAGGAGATAAGACTGCATCTACATTCGCTGTGTGTATCTAGTCGCCATGCCTGCAGGCCACGGCATGCATGGTAACCCCACCCCCTCGGAGACGGCCGCGAATGCGTGCAGGTAGGGGCGGAGTCTCTGCGTCTCCTACCAGCGCGCTATTTCGCAAGGCCTTGGGCGATTCGTCTTAATATAGCGGGCTTATAAGGCATTTCCGCAAAAAACGACTATGATATTCGTTCTTCCCGTGGCAGATTCCCCTAGTAGACCTATCTTGAACAAGATTTACTGCGATACACTAAGTAAACTAGTGCCGATATATACAGAGTTTTCTTACATGTTAGGCGCCTCTTACGATTTACGATTTACGATCTACGACTTACGACGGTTTTTCGTAATTACGATTTACGAAACTTAGGGTTTCATTTACGCACACTCCTGGTCGGAAGTAAAGATCGCACGTGAATCTAGGTGAGACCATGTAGGATGGAGAGAAGTAGTCTGCGCAGGGGTCGAGTGGAGGCTACCCATTCCACCCTGCTAAGTGCTGGTGTTTAGTATGCCAACCGTCTTAGTGAACCATTGTGGCTGCCCTCGTGGCGATCTTGTTCGTCATTTCCGGATGGACAAACCTCGAGTGCCAATGCCGGTCGTCGGCCGGCATTTTAATTGTTTCTCGCTGCTTTACTTGATCGTGTTCGTAAATAACTTCCAAATACTGATGCTGATAAATGCCATATCGGGGTGTTTGGCGGTATTTTCACGATTAGAGGGCGGCAAGTGGCTGATGAATTTGGCCCAGATGGTGTCCCACATGTCCTAACCACAATAGATAAAAGTGACAAGAATGCTCGAGCAACAACTTGCCAGTCCTTGCTCTTCACCGGAAATTAACTCCGCCGTAATGTTGTTGTGTCTGCTGATGACTATATATGTAGCTGGTTAATATTGCACACAATGGAAAAAGAAACGAAGAGAAGGAATGTGCTCGACTACTTATGACTCATCCCGATATGTTGGTCAATTTCAACGCTCATTGGTCTCCTTCAGTTTCAGCCTTTCCATATTTTGGAATCTGTGCTTCTCACGTAGTGATTTCGAACATCGCAGTACAGAACAGATGTGCCCGAGTTTTTCACCTCGGGAAAGACTTGAATCCGAGTCCACTGCTTTCAACACGCAATCTCGCTCACTATGCTTCCTCTTAATGGCAATCCTTTCCCATTCATGCGATTTTCAGATTAAACCAGAGAACTGTGAAATTAAAATAGGCGCCCTTTTTGTTTGTTAAAAGCCAAAACGATTTTTGGTCCCAGAAATTTATTTGTCTTCTTTTGAAAAACACTAATATTGGCCTGCCCAAAATCCACAGGACGTGCCAAAAATGTAAGCACTCTTTGAAGGGTGATAACTTTGCTGCCCGTATAGGTACTAAGGAAGTAAAAACTCATATGAAAACTTACGAAAGTAGAAATTTTGTGATGCACGAGAGGTAGTGAATGTGCCAAATACTCATTTAAATTCTTGAAGTTAAAGATGAAAGATGACGTTGGTGCCATAGCGCACTAGAGAGGAACCTCTTCTAGTCCTCGTCATCTGGTCGCGTCGTTCGTTGCGACACATCCATCTCTAACAGAGCTCTAACGTATTCCTTTTCCTCACGTTGTTGAGACTTAACCGGTCACCGGTATGTTGATTTCCTTTGAAGATGTGTGTGTGTGTGTGTATTCTTGAAGTTTCCGCTCGATTGGCTGTGTTTTGCTTGAACATTTGTCATAATTTTTTTATAGTGTCGGTATCAATTGATTTTTGCTTATTCTAAAGTTAGGACTGTAAAACACGCTACAGATTACGCCAAAAATTGGTATTCTAAAAAATGCAGGTACTGTTTGAAAGGTTCTAGCATAGCGGCAGAGAATCACAGGATAACGAAAATTCTGTGACGTTCCAATGGCCATGGGTCGTGCACCGGTCGAAAACCTTACATTTAAGACTCGTTTGATTGTGTACGGGCTTCAGTGCTTGTCACAATCATGTTTTTAGAATCCTACATTAACCTATGATGAGCTTCTCTTACCGTTTAGAGCTTTATTTTGCACTACACCATGTGCTGTAATGCGGAGTATTCTAGAAAGCATAATTGGCATATGAAACGCCATACTATTGTTGCTTGTAACGATTTTCGAGATGTTGAAGGTTCAGGTAAAGTTGCAGTACACGGTCAAGTTCTAAACTTTAAAAGAAGCACAGCAAAGGTTAATGTGGTGAATTAATAACAAGACAAGTGCTCCGACACGCCTAACGGCGTGTCTCGGACTTGCGCGCTTCGCGCGACATTGCACCATCACTGATCTAAAGAAGGTAGCTTTTGTCAAACTTAAAATTCGCTAACATCTAGAACCTGCTGCGTACTTTATAGGCATCAAGCCGTTCACCACTTCGGTACCTTTCATCATAGACATTTTCTCCACACCGTCCAGTAACATCATTGGTTTGTGCTTCGCAGTACTTCGGCCCCTCCACTGTGTACACGTCTTCCGAATCCGGGCGCCAGCTTCCCCCTCACTCGTTTCTAGATCTAATTGCTGGTCCGCCTTTACTGGTCTCCCCCCCCCCCCCCCCCACCTTCCTGGTCCCAACCCCTGGCCCACTTCCTTGTTTTCACTATTGACCCCCTACTGGTCTCTTCTTGCTGGCTTCCCTGCCCTGGTCCCTCCTTCAGGTTGTTCCTTTCCTTCCTGGACGCTCACCTGGTTCACTCCAAAGGGCCCTTACTTCCTTTCTCCACCACTCCTTAATGGTCCTACCATGCTCAAGGCAGACGTCAGTGACACGTATTCAGAATCAAACGCTCAGAAACGCGCGCAGACGCCGCTGAGTCAAGCAGGGGAGGGCTGCGCTTCTGCTGCTGCAACATCCCATGTTAAACGGCAAACGTTGCCCGTGAGAGGTACGCAAAGGCGTATCTCGTGCGGGTGAAATTTTCCGTTCAACGTGGGATAATGGTGAATTCTGGATGCGGCCGCTCGTCGTACGACGACGGTGTCACCTCTTCTGACTCCAGATGCTTGTTGCGCGACGAAGGGGACTCGTATTCTGGATTCAGACGCTCAGAAACGCGCGCAGATGTCGCTGCGTCAAGCAGGAGGAGGATGTGCTTCCTCTGCTGCAGCAGTAAAGTTCTCCGTTCAACATGGGATAATGCTGAGTTCTGAATGCGGCCGGTCGTCGTACGACGACGATGTGGCCATTGCTTCCTTTATTTTCGCTTCTTCTGACTCCAGACGGTTGTTGTGCAACGAAAGGGACCCGCCTTCTGAATTCAGGATTCGCTCAGAAACGCGCGCAGACGCCGTTGTGTCAATAGAGGGGAGGCTGTGCTTCCTCTGCTGGAGGAGCATCCCATGTTGAATTCCGGATGCGGCCGCTCGTCGTACGACGACGGTGTCACCTCTTTTGACTCCGTATGCTTGTTGCGCGACGAAGGGGATCCGTATTCTTGATTCAGACGCTCAGAAACGCGCGCAGATGTCGCTGCGTCAAGCAGGAGGAGGATGTGCTTCCTCTGCTGCAGCAGTAAAGTTCTCCGTTCAACATGGGATAATGCTGAGTTCTGAATGCGGCCGGTCGTCGTACGACGACGATGTGGCCATTGCTTCCTTTATCTTCGCTTCTTCTGACTCCAGACGGTTGTTGTGCAACGAAAGGGACCCGTCTTTTGAATTCAGGATTCGCTCAGAAACGCGCGCAGACGCCGTTGTGTCAAGCAGGAGAAGGCCACGCGTCCTCTGCTGTAACAACATCCCATGTTGAACGGCAAACATTGCCTGTGCGAGGTACGCAGAGGCGTACCTGGTGCGGGTAACGTTTTCCGTTCAACATGGGATAATGCTGAGTTCTGCATGCGGCCAGTCGTCGTACGACGACGATGAGACCTCTGTTTCCTTTCTTTTCGATCTTCTGAATCCAGACGGTTGTGGTGCGACGAAGGGAACCCGCCTTCTGGATTCAGGGACTCAGAAACGCGCGCAGACGCCGTTGTGTTAATAGAGAGGAGGCTGTGCTTCCTCGGCTGGAGAAGCATCCCATGTTGAATTCTGGATGCGGCCGCTCGTCGTACGACGACAGTGTCACATCTTTTGACCACGTCTGGTTCTCGCGCGACGAAGGAGACCCGTATTCTGGATTCAGACGCTCAGAAGCGCGCGCAGATGTCGCTGCGTCAAGCAGGAAGAGGCTGCGCTTCCTCTGCTGCAGCAGCAACTCATGCTCAATTCTGAATGGAATCCCTCGTCGTAGGATTACGGTGTCTCCTCTTCTGACTGCAGAAGGTTGTGGTGTGACGAAGGGAACCCGCCTTCTGGATTCAGGGACTCAGAAACGCGCAGACGCCGTTGTGTCAATAGAGGGGAGGCTGTGCTTCCTCTGCTGGAGGAGCATCCCATGTTGAATTCCGGATGCGGCCGCTCGTCGTACGACGACGGTGTCACCTCTTTTGACTCCGTATGCTTGTTGCGCGACGAAGGGGATCCGTATTCTTGATTCAGACGCTCAGAAGCGCGCGCAGATGTCGCTGCGTCAAGCAGGAAGAGGTAGTGCTTCCTCTTCTGCAGCAGTAAAGTTCTCCGTTCAACATGGGATAATGCTGAGTTCTGAATGCGGCCGGTCGTCGTGCGACGACGATGTGGCCTTTGCTTCCTTTATTTTCGCTTCTTCTGACTCCAGACGGTTGTTGTGCAACGAAAGGGACCCGTCTTCTGAATTCAGGATTCGCTCAGAAACGCGCGCAGACGCCGTTGTGTCAAGCAGGAGAAGGCTGCGCTTCCTCTGCTGCAGCAGCATCTCATGCTCAATTCTGAATGCGATGCCTCGTCGTTGGACGACGGTGTCTCCTCTTCTGACTCCAGAAGGTTGTGGTGTGACGAAGGGAATCGTCTTCTGGATTCAGGCACTCAGAAACGCGCGCAGACGCCGTTGTGTCAAGCAGGAGGAGGCTACGCGTCCTCTGCTGTAACAACATCCCATGTTGAAAGGCAGACGTTGCTCGCGCGAGGTACGCGGAGGCGTCGCAAGGGGTTCCATGAGATTGCGCGTGCTTTCACGGGGCGTATCTCAGCCAGGTTCCCAACCTGAGTGAGATACGCCTCACCATCTACAGGGCAGGGAGCTAACTCAATTATATATTCGCTCAGAAACGCGCGCAGACGCCGTTGTGTCAAGCAGGAGAAGGCTGCGCTTCCTCTGCTGCAGCAGCATCTCATGCTCAATTCTGAATGCGATGCCTCGTCGTTGGACGACGGTGTCTCCTCTTCTGACTCCAGAAGGTTGTGGTGTGACGAAGGGAATCGTCTTCTGGATTCAGGCACTCAGAAACGCGCGCAGACGCCGTTGTGTCAAGCAGGAGGAGGCTACGCGTCCTCTGCTGTAACAACATCCCATGTTGAAAGGCAGACGTTGCCCGCGCGAGGTACGCGGAGGCGTCGCAAGGGGTTCCATGAGATTGCGCGTGCTTTCACGGGGCGTATCTCAGCCAGGTTCCCAACCTGAGTGAGATACGCCTGAGTGAGATACGCCTCACCATCTACAGGGCAGGGAGCTAACTCAATTATATAGTGGTAGATTATAGCAAGTATTCAGCACATACACAAAAATCGAGTCTGGAATGTAATGTGTGTTCAGATTCGACTTATTGTTGGACAGGATCAGTGTTAACAGCTTTCAAAAAGTACCTGCATTTTTTAAGATTCGCCAAATTTTGGTGCAATCTGTAGTGTGTTTTTAAGTTCAATCTCACAAATCGATTCGACCACATTATCGAGAAATTACTTGGTTCTCCGAAAAGTTCTCAGCGTTGTGTTTTACTATTTCTCATTCGTCTATTATTAAGAAAAAATTCAACTTGCATTGCGCATTACTGCTACTTTCTGTACGGAATTTTTCGCTGCGACGAAATAAATTGTTTCAACGTTCTATATTTCTGTTTTGAAGGGCTTATTGGAGTGTGTCGAAGGAGCAATTCCGAACGACATTTTATTTTAACTGCAAATTTTGGCAGTGCGCCGCAGCCGAGACAGCTCGACAAATCAATCGAGTGTGTGGGCCTAATAGTGTTGGAAAAAGCCCTACGCGCCGGCGGTTCCGTAAATTTCGGACCGCAGATTTCAGCCTCGAAGATGACCCCCGTAGCGGTTAACCTAGAGCAGTCCTAGACGACGAGTTGAAGGAATTGGTAGAAGCTGAACCATCCCGAGCAGTGCGGGACAGCTAGACGTCAGTAAAACTGCTGTTGCGGATGCTTTGAAACGACTTGGGAAGCTGAAAAGCTCGAGATGTGGGTGCCCCACGAGTTGGGTGAGCGGCAAAAATTGTCACTTTCGAGATTTGTTCTTCTCTACATTTACACAACAAAACGGACCCGTCTTTGGATCGAATTATCATTTGTGATGAGAAGTGGATTCGGTATGATAACAGAAAACGTTGCGGACAGTGGTTGGACGCCAACGAACACCCTACGCATTTTCCAAAGGCGAACCTCCTCACAAAAGGTAATGGTCACTGTATGGTGGTCGGCAACTGGTTTGATCATTACTTTTTGGCACCAGGACAGACGATCACAGCAGAGTCCTATTGTAAGGAAATCGATGAAAATTGTGTCAACTTCAGCCAGCGTTGGTCGACAGAAGAGGCCCGATTGTTTTGCATGATAACGCCCGCCCTCATGTTTCACAGATCCCTATTCGGAAATTGAACGTTGAAGCTATGCCACACTCGCAATATTCTCAGGATTTCTCACCAACCGATTACCACCTTTTCAAACACTTCAGAACTTTCTCCCAGGTAAACCCTTCATCAACCAGGACCAAGCCAAAACAGCTTTCCTGGACTGTCGAATCTCGACCACCTAATTTTTCTCGCTGGTGGAATAGGAATAACTCGACAAGTGGCCGGTTGGCAAAAGGGTGCTGATTCGAACGGTGCTTATTTCGACTAAATCCGATAAGATTTGAGAAAGTTATGGTAGTTCAAAGTGAAGCACTCAAAACGCTGAGAACTTTCCGGACAACCTAATAAGAAGTATCGGTCAAAAGAGGGTAAAATGCAAGAATTTGTACGATTATGTGGCGCAATCCATACCGCTCGTGTATCTGAAACTTCTGAAACTTCTACTTTCTTGCGCTTTCATATGAGCTCTCAACATCCTTGGTGTCTTTACTGACATCAAAGTTATCACCCTTCGGACAGTGCTTACATTTTCAGGACATCCTGTATAATGAACAAATATCGTATGTATGTATAGACATTATCTCTATAACCTATTACATTCCGTATGATGTTTGCAAATGCGTGGAATGCGCACAGTTTAATTAACATAAAGAATTCGTTATTTAGGCTGCAAAATGAATTCAAAATGTGAAAAAGAAGCAGCTTTCAGGAGAACCACACAACCGTACAGTACTTCGCTTCGCTATGGTTGTCGCAAATGCGATGGTTCGCTCCCTTATATTCAAACTCCCGCGGGCTACGGTATCCGCTCGGGACCCCGATGAAACGCTCCCGCGCTATTGGTCGGCGGAGACCGCGATGCGCCGCCCCCGCCCAGCTGATTCTATACTTCGGTCGACACGTCGAGCGGCTGCGCGGGCGCGGCTCTGGGACGCCGCCATTGTGAGCCCGCTTTCGTCATCATTCCGGGGATCGTCCAAGCGGAGCCTTGCCGCTCCTCACATCGCACTCTAGCCGGCTGCACTCCAGGGAGGACGGCGAACCCGGATGGGGCTTGCCTAGCCTCGGATAGCCACTGCAGTCTTTCCAGCCGGAGCGGTTTCATCTACCCTGCATTCATTATTGTCTAGTATCCGACTCCTATATTATTCTGATGTGGTATTCTGATGTTGATGTATGGAATAAACCGTGGATATATCTACTGTGCTTCATGGACGAGGAAGGTGGTGAGTCTCCTATCAGTGTCTTGTCGGTATTGGTATTGCTGTGTATATCTGCTGTGGTAGCTGCAAGTGGGTCAGTTAGGGCTTAGTGTTGTAGTTGGGTACCATATGGTCTTTGGGTAGTATTCGGGGGTTATGTGTGCTCAATACAGTCCGGGTTCACTACAGCACGCCTGTAGGCACCCGCGGCTAGTCCGGGGTGCGGGCGTGCGTCAGTCCAGGCGCTGCCCAGCGCGGGAGTTAGAAGTCGCCACGCGGGCCCCCATGTGCCAGGAAAGAGGGGGCGTGGTCTATTCATACCATGGGGTCCCCCGAATGTCACCCTGGGTCCTGGGTTCCTGGGTAGCTCGCAGCACCACGGGGTGAATGGGGGACCTTGCTCAACAGGGCATGCTCCCTCGCAAGTGGGGCCATCGCAACAATGGTTGTCCGTTTGAGTGTAAATGCAGTGTTCTTAAGCCGCAAGCGCAATGGAGATTTGCGTGTGTCCTTCTACGCTTCTGTTCATGGACTGTTGTCCCACCATAAAGAAATGCTTTCCGTCAATCAAAACCTTGCAGTTTATAGTATACATAATAAGCTTACGAAAATGCAACCAATGCGAGCACTGTGTTTTGGGGAGTAATAAATAGTCGAAGAGAGTTAAGTGAAATTGGTTGAAACAGAAACTAATTTTCAAGTCTTTAAGACTTTTCTAGCCCAACGTTGTAGAAATGCGGTCCTAGGAGTGTCCCGTTTGGTCTGAAAAGTGTGCCCTCGAAATGCTATTCAAGCCTATGTTCGAGAAAGGAAAGGGTGCGCCTAAAAGCGCTAGAGGAAGGATTCGCCATCCTTGATGGATACAACGGTTTCCGCTGAGAACTGCTGCAAGAATATGTTAATATCGCCAAGTCCTTGCAATAGGAGTTCAAATGTCATGTCTTCTGCACGGTCAAGATGGCTCACGTCACCAAAGGAAAGGGACCTGGTTTATCGCTCCTGAGTCTCTCGAGTGTATGAAGAAAACTAAATCTAATTGAGTACCCCAAGCCATCGAGCAAAACATGATTAGGAGCTTTTCTGGAGAAGTGGAGACCTTTTCATATCAGTGCATGCATCACCATTTTTTTAGAACGATATACAAAGAGCAAGCAAAAGCAATTAAAATTTTTGCAGCAACTATTCCTTGTGCAAGCAAAAATTAAATGGCCACAATATTCCGTAATTCCTAAAAATTGAAAAAAATGCTACCTTTGTGATTTCTGGATGCGCCGTCACAATGGCCTTTCTCCGGTTCATATGCGGTTGTTCCGTGTAGACCCACATGAAGTCATCTCGCGACACTGATTGACCCATTTGCAGAGCCTAAACCGCCAGCATTAGTTTCTTCCACCTCCCGAGTTCAAGTTCGATCAGTCGCGAGCTGGGATTCAACGTGGAGTGCGGAGAGGTGTCCGAAAAGAAGGAGAAAACAGGCGCGAGCAACGCCTAATCTATGGTGTGCTAATAGGAAACTCACAATACGTACTGATTGTTTAGCGATAAGATAAAAGTGAGTCACCGAGTGGTCTCCATCTCTTTCCACGAACAACATATGGAACAGTCACTGCCGACAGATAACAAGATGTGGGCGCTGCTTTTTGTGCGGAGTAACCGCACTGCATAATGGTAGGAGGCAGAGAGGAGCTTTCGAAGTCGAGCTCGCATAAAAATATAAGCTGTACGGCAGAGTGGTTTGAAAGCGGTCCAATTCCTCTTATCTATTCGATAATAAAAAAGGACATCCATTTGTGTAGACAGAACACAAGATGAAGAAGTACTTTCGTTCAAACCTTGCAACAAGAACTGACGAATTTAAGAGTAGGATATTAAGAAGCAAAACATTTGGTCATTATTTTGATCAGACTGATAGTTTGTGCAGACTGGTTCAACTCTGAGTTGGCTCGATAATAACACCATAGCTGTGTACTGAACCCGATGGAAATACTGCTACGTGTGCAGGAATGCATTCTCATCAGGGATGAGCGGAAATTTTGAAAAATTTCCCAGAAAACAGGAAAGCCAAAAACGCCAGAAAACAGAAAATTTCGTAAATATCATACGACCTAATTATTCTACCCAAAGATCCGTTTTTCTAGTAGAAAGTGCTGGCTGTTGAATGTCCAGAAACGTAGTCGTGGACCAGCGATTTAACTTGCAAGCGTTTAAAAAAATTTCTAGTTCACCCGAAATTCAATATAATCATCAATTTGTAAATTTTGACTTATAGATCCTAGGAATCACGACATTTGAAATATGCAACATTACTCATCAGCTCCGTTTCACAGCTAACGCCCCAATTAGTGCTTTCACTAGTAAGAAACTGGCCTTTCAGAGTAGCTAACACGATGAAGCCTTATTGAGCACTACTAGCATTTTTCAACTCCATTGCTTGAGTTTGTAGATACGCTCTCGCAGCATAGTCTAAAGCTGTGCAGAGGTTCTTTGAGTAATACTGGATGCGCCAGAATCTATTCTTCTAACTCGTTTCGTTCTTCGAGAATATCTTTTCTTGTAAGTGTCCTAGTTTACGCGTAGGTGAAAGCTTTCAGAACAACTCACAAATGCTCTTTACGGCACCCAGCTATTACTTAGCCGACTAAGGATGTTGTGTATTGGCTTGATATGACGAGATTGTGACTGGAGGGGCCGTCAGCGTAACAGATTTTGGGTGAAAGTGCTTGAGTGCGTAGAAACTATAGAATAGGATCAAGCCATACCCTCTCCATCATATTATTATTTCTCCCCATATCTACATATCAGATTACATCTCAGTGGAAGACCAGCAGTGTCTTCTTGCTGTACAAGAAGGTAGACGTGCACGACATGGTATCTATATCCCGATCTGTCTGCTATCCGTAGTCTACAAGCTGTTCACTCGAGTCATCCTGAATAGGATCAGCGCAACGCTGGACGAAGGACAGCCATGCGAACAAGCTCGGAGAGGATTCAGCACGGTCAACCACATACACACCATTACGAAGCTCATCGAAGTGTCGCGAGTACAAGCTGCCGCTGTGCCTTACATTCGACCTTAAAAAGGCATTCGACTCCGTCGAAACTGAAGCGATCCTCGAAGTCCTGCTCACTCAGGGCGTTCTTACTCAGTCCTTCGAGAGCTGTTCAGTGGATTCACGACCGAGATTTCACCGTTCTGCAGCGACGTCGTCATCGACGTGAAGAGAGGATTCGGCAAGGGAATACCATATCCCCAAAGCTCTTCAGCGCCACCCTCGAAATCCTCAAGGGAGGACATGGGAGTGAAGGTCGACGGCCGGCATCTGCACCATCCAACATTGAGCATTAGCCATGCGGAGCAAATGCTTGCTGACTTCGATCGTTCATACGGGGACGTTGAACTGCAGCTGAATCTTACGATGACGATGTTCATGAGGAACGGAAAAGTATCTGATGCCAACGGAAGGAACATCTCCGAGTGCTCCAGATAATGCGCGTATCTGGGTCGCGAAGTCAACATGGCCAATGACCCAGCATCGGACCAGGGCAGGCGAAAACGAGCGGCTTGGAGAGTTTTGGAGAGCGTCGAAGAAGTCGTGAAGAAGACGAGTACGCCTGGCTCCGTCCCATCCACTCGACTTCACTTTTCTTCCTGTTCCGACATACGTCTCAGAGACCTGGGCTATACAAAGGCAGGATGAACACGCGATCAGCGTCGCGCAGCGCGGAATCGAGAGGACGATGTTCGGAGTGACAAGACTCACGCAAGTGAGAGAAGGCCTGCGGAGTTCCGAGCTTCGCCGACGTTCGCAGATCAGAGACGCTGTCGCGTGGGCCAAGTTGTCGAAAATTAGGTGGGCCGGCCACGTAATGCGCTTCGCAGACACCCGCTGAACGAGAGCTGTTACCGACGGGATTCCGCGGGATGGCAATAGAACACCAGGACGCCCATCAACGCGTTGGTCGGACTTCTTCGTGAAAGCCCTGAGCCAACGATATGACGCTCTTCGTGTCCCTCGAGCGAGGAGGATTCATTGAAGCACTATGGCACGCGACAGGGAAGTATGAAGAGACTGCTAGTGCACGCTTGAACAGCTCGATGATCAATGGGACGACAGATGATACAGGTGATTCACGAAAAATTTCATGCATCACTACATCAGCAAAATCAAAGCTAACAAAAACTTTTCTGTCTGTAATTTGTGACAACTAAAAGCTGAGCAGGGTTCAGAACACTAATTTTCTAACTTTAATATAAAATTTTAGATGATCGTAGATAGTCCCAACTACTGTTTATATCAAAAGAATACGAAGCCAAATTATGAAAGTCGATAAACGTCCTATAAAGGAACTTCTTGTCAGCAGCACTTACACAATCAATAAAGCAAACAAAGCGGCATAGTTCGTGGGTTCATGGCGCAATTTCTGCACGATTACATATAAAAACGCCACATGCTTGACATTTAAAATACTCTAGAAACATCATTTTGGAATAAACCCCATGATTCTACAATACTTTTTGGATTCCTCTCATTGGATTTCCATGAATTAATTTTGTTCGCAGCTCTAATTTCTTATTTCTGGCCAATTTTTTGGCCATTTTCCCAGAAAACAGAAAAATTTTGCCCAAAATGGCCAGAAAATCAGAAAACAGAAATTCCGCCCATCCCTGATTCTCATGGCCGCTCTCACTTTTTTTTGATGATCAAGGAACTACATTTTTATGAGGAACATATATGTGTTTAGAAACGCAATATTAGTGCTCCGTGGGTCAGCTGCTTGCTAAGTGAAGAAAAACTGACGTGAACGAAAATGTTTGATAGGCGCTAGATAAGTACATTAGCAAACAGCAGATTTGAAACCGAATGACTCTGATCCATGAAAACTACCCCAGCTCTCCACAAGTCCACTGCAAGAACAGAGGCCGGATTCATCAACCACTAACCCGTGGGTATAGGGGGTAGAGATACCCACGATGGAGCCTGCGTCTCTCACTCTTGCCTTATTTCTACCTTACTCCTATCTTATCCTTACCCCTTATACCCCGCATACCCACGGGTTTAGTTGTTGATGAATCCGGCCCCAGGAGGAAGTTAGAGAGGTGCATCTAGTTTGTGTGTTTTGAACATAAGAAGTCCATCTTACTGTTCGAGTTCGAGTTCACGTTGATTTATGCTACAACGCAGCGCCGCTGCAGATGCTACGAATATTAAGTGCAACCCTCTCTTCAATTTTTTCTTCGACTTTGATTTTCTTCGATTTATGAGCACATTATATTAGGTGGAAGTCCCTTTGGCGTAAGTCTCTTTGGCGTTCTGCTCGTCAAGGAGATTCCGGAAAGGGAGTCCGACAACGACCATTAACCACCACCACTATATATCAAGACCACCAGGGACCGGATTCATCAACGACTTACGGCAATTTAATAGAGAAAATACCGCGGAAATTCCTGATACCGCAGCTTATCAAGGGATAAGGTGAGCGATATAAGCCGTGCTATCAGGTATTTCGGCCGCATTTTCTCTGTTTTTTGCTGTAAGTCGTTGATGAATCTGACTCCAGGAGATGTCTGTCCCAGAAACTCTCGAGCTGGAACGCTAGCGTAGAGCAGCACGAGCGTCAGATCCGAGCTTGCCAAGTTGTACAGAGAGGCGACAAAGGAGGAGCTTAAGGAGAAAAGGGCGGAAGTGTTGGCTGAAGCTGAAGAGGCAGGGTTGAGCATCCGCGATGCCCTCCGGAACTTCAACAACTTCAAGACCAAGATGACCGCTCTCCGATCCACTGATAGAACCGTCACCTCTTCCAGAAGGACCATGGAGACGGTCATCTACGACTTCTACTCCGATCTCTTTGATAGCCACGTCCACCTGCCCAATGTCGTCTTCCACGGAGAGGTCATCAAGGCTGTTACAACTATGTTTTGTTGCGGCTTCTACCAAGGCCCTCAGCTTAACTGGTTCCAGGCTGATATCAGCAGCCGGCTTGAGCAGACGCCCCTGGGATATCCTTTTTGTTGATTTGTCGAAGGTTTCTATACGTAAAGGAATGGGACCCAATTTGAGATTAATTAGTAAGTTAGAAAATACTCATGAAATGCTTCAAAAAAATTACTTAGGTTCTTTATAGGAGGTCTACCCATTATAAAATCGAGATCGTAGTGCAATTAGAAAACTAGAAATGCCTTCTACGTTAAAATACAAACGTCGTCTTTATAAGCACAGAAATATAATGTTAATTTCCAAAAAACTGTGCACTTGGGCTTTTCTCAGAATATCACCTGCCTATCTAATTGGATTCTTCGCGCAATTTCAGCCTGGCAATTTCATTCATCGCACTTAATCCGGATATAAATAAAAGCTGATTTTTACGACGAATTAACAACTCCTCAACGTCTTGGACCTTGCACTGAGCAACCGACCGGCTCTTGTGCTCCTTCATGGACGCAATGACCATATTCTAGAATACTCAAACAAACAGTCCGTAGGATCTATCCTAATTGGAGGCGGATATTTATGTTTCCATTCCTTTTCATGAGTTCTTATGAGAGGTTGAGGTGTTCACCTATGATGCGAAAGCTTTCATTTAAATTCAGAGAGTATAGCTGTGTCGCGTTAGTTGAGGTACGCAACTGGCTCTTTGCGGTCATCCCTAAGACTAGAACAGACAGTCCTGCACATTCAACGGCTGACTTGGGGCACGAGTACTTCCCAGTCCCGCTGTCCACCATTGTCCACCACTCCAACCCCCTAGGTTTCTCTGAGAGTCTATTGTATGTATTACAAAATCCTGGAGCAACAGATATTCCGCCCGCTCTTTCTTTGGCTTTGGATAACACCACCACTATGCCGTCCTGAAAATGTTCTACAAACGTTAACTGATAAACAGCTCCTGTGCTGAAATCCAGTTTGACAGTCTACAGCGCATTAACTACTTGAGAAACGTTTGAAAACCATTGCTCACCGACCGCAGGTCTGGCTAAAGGTTGAAAAAGTGTGCTGCAAGCTTCGGGGACCGTGCAGCTGACCCCTGCCTATGAGGCAGAGTCACTTGCCACTACGCTTCGAAGCCACTTGCTCCAGAATCTTTTGACATCCCTTTACCTCCCCTGGTATGCGCGTATCAAGCTTTAACCGGGCTATCCGACAGCAAGCTCGGAAAGCCCCTATTTCGTTCGGTTGAAAGCACTGCAAAATGAAGCTCATTTTTCCACAATATGAAGAGCATGGGCGCGTGAGAAGGTGCCGGCTGCGACCTGCACCCAAGACTAGGTCTCCGTTTGGATATCCCGATCAGAACCACCAAGCCTTCCATCCCTCCGGGGTTGGTTAATTGGTATCAGACTCGTCTCGAGGAATAAACACTGACTCGCCATTCAGCTGGTCATCGCAAGGCATTGTATATCCAAAGACGCATTCAACTCGCCTCCACGATATCCCGTAGAGGTAGAATGCGTGCCGATTCACAGAAGGGAATGAGTAAAGCCGTCATTTTTCTTTCTAGATGGTCATGGAGAGGCATAAAGGAGTACGCAGGTGAGACAAGCTCCATAGAGCTTGATAGAAAAACACCGTACGAAATTAGAAGAAATAGGTGATGCAATATGGACAGGATAAGGAGATGCGTTAGACAGTTCCTGTTAGGGATGAATTCCAGGGTGATAATTTGGATTCTTTGAGTGCGTGTTTGTTTGTTTGGCTCATACAATGGCTCGCAGCGGAAATCTGATGGACAAGTAGACAGGCAAGTCCTATCTTTCCCAGATAAGGCTGGTCAATGACCGATTCCTTAGTGCTTGAAATGTTGCATATTCTCAGCGGGACCCAAGACCCACACTCGATGTGCAGCGACAGCGGGCGCCTCTCCTGTCTGCGCTAACAAGCGCTTGGATGAAACAGGAGAGCACAACGAATTGAGCAGTGCCTTTTCGCACCAAAGCTGAAGACTAGTCAAAAATGAGGTCGGAAGCATCCTACCATACAGAAAAGCGTTAGTCCGTCTGTCCGCGTGTGTGTGCGTCACGAACCTGTACGAACCAGCAGGACATGTCAGACGTGTAAAGGTAACCCGCACGTACACGTCAAACATGTCTAGGCTATCCTCACGTGCAACTGACGGCGATGAACCAAAATTAGCCAGGAATGACCAGATTGGAGGAGTGAGTAGAGATATTCCGTCGGACAATCGATATCGATCGATAGCATCGATTTTTCGACGCAAAGCGGCTCGGAGGGGGACGGCTTGAATTGAGTGGTTATCCACCTCTGTAGGGAGGCATATGAAAGCTCACTTGCAACAGGAGTAGCCTAGCTCAGCTCACATCAAGGGTGGACCGCACCAGTGCTCTGTAATACTTTTTAATTTAATGCAACAGAGCATCTTTAGTAGGGCTGCCTCGCATGGTGATGCTCTGCGAGCCACTTTGCGCCGATTTTTCGGTCAGAGTTATCGGTAAACACCCCCGATTTGACCAGTAGGGATGGGGTCACGCGATTATGACGGCCGATGGGGAGACCAATATCGATCGATGGTATCGATTTTTCGAGCGCAGTTATCGGCTTTCGCCCAAGTTTGACCAGTTGGGGTGGGAGCCACACGACAGTCTCTTCGAAAAAATTCCTCTCTCTCGCAGGAACCACTCCAATATAAAGGCATTTAGACAGTACGACAACAACCAGTTTTCCCTCTCTAATGATGGCCGAGAGGCCAATAAATCGTCGTGTCTAAGGCGTTTTGTTTTCGGAGTTTGGGTCGAAGCCGCCAACCAGACATTGTGCCACCGATAGGCCGCTGAACGTGTGGGTAATTATAAGCTGGTAAACTGAAAACACAAAAAGTACAGGACAGCCTCGGTCACTATCCTATGGACGTTCAAGCATCTGACTTGCGCTTCATATCGTGGCAGTATCACCTCGAAACGGTTGCGCCATATATGATTCCAGGTGAGCTACATGCCTGCTGTGAAACAATGAAAAGGATAAGAACGCGAAAGTGCGACGAATATGGACCGATGTGATTCGATGTAGGAGCAAATAGAGAGGTGTTAGTATGGGCGTGTTCGCTAATACAATTATGCATGGATATACGCGCAGAAGGGAGCAGAAGTAGGTAGCTCTCGAGTCATTCGATGTGGTTACGATTTGCATCAAGTCAGTCTTGCACCTTCGGAATCAGGGAATTGGTATAAGGCTTTTCTGGTAAGCATATAAACCTGTTGTTGTTGCGAAAAGCAGATCCAGAGCGTAATCCACTCCCCTTGGGTGGGCTACTTCAAGCGTGTATAACGACAATGGGTGGTTCAGTGGATTGTAGATAGGATCGGATAACAGAAGAGTGGATAAGTAAGCTTTATTGGAGAAGCGTCATCTCTCCGAATCAGGTGAATGTCTCATTAAAGAGGACACATGCGGTGGTCTCAGAACAGATGCCACTCCTCCGGACTTTCGCTAGTATGCGAGTACGGTGTCAATTGCTCCGCTCTCTCGACCTTTCGATTGATCTGAGGATCACCGTAGACGGTGATGCTCCTTCTCTTTCACCTATGCAATTTGTACAAAACGAAACCCTTGAACATCATTTCGCATACATTTTGTAGGAGGATACTTAGGCCTCCTGCAGCTAGGGCAATGCTACCAGTTAAGGAAAAAGTACAAGGTAATATCCTCTAAACCAGCATGCCCACTCGATACGCGGCTACGATACCTAGAAGACTTACTTATACAATATATATATATATATATATATATATATATATATATGTACGTCTACCTGTTATGATAGTATGAATATTGTTAATGTTATTACGTAAATATATTGCTATTGTGAATATTGTTTGCCTAGACGAGAGGCTCTGCTTGGATTTAGACTAACGTAAGGCCTATGTTATACTTCGGCGTCGCTGTTGTCTGCGACGTCGGCGACAGTGTTAGGCAGGCTGCTACGCAGTGCGTAGCAGACCGCGCAACACAGCGTCGTCGACGCGTCGCCGGAGTATAACATAGGCCCAACAAAGTGTGTACAAAATGAACCCACATTTAGCTGACCTTCTTACTGCCAACTATGAAGTCACTCGATAGAAATCCTCGCTTCCAGGGGCCGTATTCATCTGCGACTTACATTTACATTTAACGGAGAAATTGCAGCCGAAATTCCTGAGGAAACGCGTTTTTTTAACAGGCGATATAGAGAAATGTTGGTGTTTTCGGGAATTTCGGCTGTAATTTCGGTGTTAAATCTCTGTAAGTCGTTGATGAATCTGGCCCCAGAAGAAGTTCACACAGAAACCATCTGTAAGTATAAATTTACCTCCCAGAATAGAGTAGCGGTACTTTTTTTTGCACGACACCGCTTGCAGGCATGTTTTGCAAGCGATGCTGTATAAATTAGATGGAATAGGCAATGAAGGTCTGTCGCAGGCGGTGTGTTCCTGACCCTGGTCGCTTTCCTCTCTCTCACGAAGTCTATACGCATTTGGACAATTTCTCAAGAAAAACCGCATCCCGAACGATGCAAAGATAGGAAGCGCATTAAATCAACTCTTTGGTGCAGGAGATAAGAAGCATTTCAGCTGCGATGCGGACGCCAGTCCGACAAGTACCACTTATTGTATATGGGTGTAGAAGGAAGTGTAATAGTATGATGATGTAGAATTGAAAGGAAATTAAGTTTGGGAAAATGGTATAAGGACGAGTAGAAAAGCACGTTTGCAGAGCATGTTGAACAAAGCCACTAGTCTTCTGCATAAACATATGTATAAGCACTTTCACTTGCTAGTGAAGAATGCAACTGTTCTAAAAACACTCACAAATATCACAAAAGGTCCAAAGCAAAACGCTACTTGACTAAATATTTTGAGGGGTTTGGGCGGAAATCGTAAGGCAAATCGATCTGAAGGAAGGAAAACGCACAGACAGATTCAAGAGGCTTTCAAAAACATTAGGAAGAAGTCCTCCTATTGAATGAAGAAGAACGTTGAAGCTGAACAGCTAAATTCCGGTTCGCACATTAACCATTGATGTACCACATCATCGAAGAGGTCCACTGGTTTCATAGTTTACTCCAACCGTTTGAAAAGGGAAGCACTATATAGTATTCATGTTGCAACACAGGGCAAAAAACTCCTTTGTTTCTATTTTACGTTTACCCGATTTCCAGTCTTCAGTCGAGCCTATGCATCTATATCGAGTCTACGAGATTTAAAGGTGCAAGTACATATCGCCGCTTAGATACACAATGTATTAGGTTGGAAAAAAAGTCTTTTCATTTTTTTCAAAGATTTATTACTTCACAACTACAAAGTCAAATCAATTGAGATAAACTCTGTTTTGTTCCGCTACACTTCTCCAAAGACTGGGTAATTTTCCAATTCCTCTCGCTTAAAAGACTGCAGTTCTGGAGTCGAACCATTGATGAATCCAATTTTTGAGGTCTTCATCCGTTCCAAAATATTTCTCTCCAATTTCTTGCTTGAGAGCACGGAAGAGATGGTAGTCGGTAGGGGCGAGGTTAGGGCTATACGGTGGATGTGACATTACCTCCCAGCCCAGCTCCTTTATTGTTTTTCTTGTGAGTCTTGCAACATGTAGTTTTGCATCGTCATGCAGGATCATCACCTTCGACTTCTCCGGCCTGTTTTCTTAGAGAGTTGCGACGACTTTGTGGAGTTGGCCGCAGTATGTGACAGCAGTAAGTGTCTCTCCACTTCTGAGAGTTTGCCGATAAATCACTTTTCTGATATCCCACCAAACACTCAAGAGAATCTTCCTTTCGTGAACATTGGACTTGAGATCAGACTTAGGGCTCTCTCCCTTTTGTACCCATTGCCTTTTCCTCGGAAGTTGGCATACAGAACCCATGACTCTTCGCCTGTCACAATCCGCGGAAGAAACGATTTTCTTCCTTATCTGGACAGAAGAGAAGCAGCGATGGAGAGCCGTCGACCTTTCTGAGTGTCTGACAGGGCATGTGGAATCCAAGCTCCAAATTTCCATGAAAGCCAAGATTCTTCAGATGGATCCCCACTATCCTATGAGACACTTCGAGCTTCTCTGCCAGCTGACGTGTCGTCTGCCAATTATCGATGTGAAGAAGATGGAGTAGTTCAGTGTCGCCCAATTCAGTTGCCCTTCCTGACCATGCTTTGCCCTCAGTGAATAATCTCCCTTTAAAGACTTTCCGAACCACTCATAACAGGCGCGATGAGTAGTAGATCCCAAGCCATATATATCGTTAATTTGGTCGGCTGCCTGACGTGCTATAGATCCTTTAATGAATTCATGAAGAATGCCGTGCTGAAAACGGCCATGAGGTAGATCTGGCATTGAGTCCGGAAGATTGGATGGATAACGAAGTACAAGAAGGGTCTTGACCTAGGTCTGAGTGCAAACGGTAGACAAGTGTGATAGGATTACGAAATCAGCTATCAACATTGGCTAGTGCGTTTACAAGGGGAAGGGTAAAAAAAAATTCGAAGTGTGAAGAGACTTTTTTCCAACCTAATATGTTTCATCTTAATATGGCTAGAGCAGCTAAGGCACCTAGTGGTGTAGATCACATATCAAAAACCTTAGACCAAATTCGGGCCTCCGAATAGACGAATTACATAGTCGAAACGTCAGGCCGAAATAAAAATCCACGTCAAAAGCTCGTGTTGGCACGTTATTGACAATAGCAATAAATAATATATTTCTTTAGATCGCATTGCCATAAACGTCCTAGAGATTAGCACTGCTATAAAACAGAAATTCGTTATTTATTTATTTATTTGTTTATTTATTCAAGCACATAATTGTGCGCTCAATACCAAGAACACAACAACATTAATAGTGGGAAACTATTAACCAAGCTGTACATCCGGAACAAAAGCATGAATAAAACTCCAATAAAGAGAAAAAGAAAGCATCTCATCGTTTCTTCTCCTTTGGATGGCCGGTCTTTTTGGCAATCCACGGGGAGCTTCCTATAGTATTGAACGAACAGCGTGGGGATGAAAAAGAAGAACAACCACAGAACTTTCACTCGTCCTGAGTGTACCGGTGATGATGGCAAATAACGTCTTAAAACCGCGGGGAGACCACCTCTCACAACTTGTCCGACAGCGATAAGAGACCACGTGCGAAGAAGAAGCACAACTTCCAAGGAATGGGGAATGGAAGGGCAACCCCAAGCAGAAGAAGCCAAAGAGAACAGTCTGAGTCCTGTGCGCAATAGGCCAGGCAGCCTTCCTTCACGAATAACCTGTGAAGGAGTGAGAATGACCTGCCACTCACCTCTTTCGCACAAGTCTGACGCTACATTCTGATGAAGAAAGACTTAAGTTGATGGAGGAAGGAATTGCCTGGATTGTTGTGACTGAAGGCTGCAGCCATAGGCACGAGGTGCACCCTGTCCATGCACCTCGTGTCTACAGCCTCGCGCGATCCGAGGAAAACAGCTCCAGTGCGAAAGACAATGGGGAATAAGGAGGGATGGAGTACAGCGGTAATCATTCCCGGTTCGGGATGCCTACAGAGCCTGCTTCTCTGAGCGCACTTGACCTATGTATGGCGCGTGGTAGGAGGAGACGCCAGCTGTTGTGTGGTCCCGATTTACAACAGCATTAGCTCCTGGTTCAGATTTCCCGCCCAGGCCATTCCCCCTCCCAACTATAAGCGAAACGCAGTACTAAGTTTTAACATGGTCCTAATTATAATAAGTTCAAAATAAAGGAAGTACGAGTGGAATTTGTTAGTCCCCCTTACTTGTACTATGCCCTCAGAGCCACTGCGTTAGATGCAGTCCATTAAATAAAGAGAGAACTAGACATATTAATCTGATAAAAAGGCGACACTACGCAGGAAAATTATGGGCCTTCCAGTTCTGACTGCAAGACGCAAGGAGCAGCCGGTTTAGACCAAAGTTTGACGAGGAAGTATCATTTCCACCGCCATGCTGTGTCGTTTCCTGGGACAACTGAGCCAACAGCGATGTTGATCAGAGGGCAACAAATAGACGGTCGCCGCTGGTAGGGCATCTCAGCGAAATGAGCTCTGCTTAGCAGCGTCAGCTACCAAGTGCTTCTTTACAACTTCAGTCGCATCAAGAACAGAAGCCCTCAAAATCGTATGTTCGTAAATGAGAAAAAAACTGCTAGCGCCGCATATGAGACGAATTCCCGGCTAAAACAATTTAGTCATTATTGTTACTGTTATATTGTGCTTCCCGAGGTTTTTAGAGAGCCCTTTTTTATTCATCAGGGCCCGACGTTTCGACGTTTCGTCGTGTTAAGAGGACTAAACATGGCGGAAAGGTTCAAATTTTTCCCAACTACCCCACCATGCACCTCGATCACTACTATTTTTAACGTACTTCTACAATCACTACAAGAGGATACCCGAAGGAGACGAACTCACCTAGGTCCACTTTTGAGGGACTGTGCTTGTTGACGAGAACGGACGAATGAACCACATCGTGGAGACATTGCGTAGCAGCGTTAGACCACTAGCTACTCTACGAACCACAACGAGACAGGTACGACAAAATTCCCTTGTCCTTAGTGCTGGCCCTCAACAGAGGACCTGCGTGAGATCCTCTCTCTGATTTGGCCTCTTCGTGGTGATTGTAGAGGAGGGTCGAAAATTCTGAAGTGGTTGAGGTGCTTGGTGGGTTAGAGCGCAAGTTTAAACCTTTCCATCATGTTTAGCCCTTTGAAGACCACGAAACGTCGAAACGTGAGGTGCTGCTGAATAAAAAATCCTCCTGAAAACCTCATGTGGCACAATACAATCCTGACAATAACAGCATGCATTGACAGAGGTTGGGAGCTACAACCTAGGGAGTTATTTCTTTTCAAAAGCGCTTCCCCTTCCCCTTCTTCTTCGAGACCAATGTAGAAGAATGGAATAGAATATAAGAAAGCAGAAGAAATAGAAGTACCCAGAGCCATCCAGGCATTTCAGTTCTACGTACACAGATAAGGAATGAAAGTCGAGGAATCCGATGTTTCGTCAGGGCAGAGGAGTTATTTAGTTCCGTGTGTCAGATGGGTCCTTCATGGAGCGTTTCTCAGTGGGCTCACTGACAAATGTTAAACGAAAGCAATTAGAATTCAATGAATGGACAATGCGTGCACCAACCAATGATCAGAGGTCATCGTCAATACTGTTAACGCGGATGCGGAGGAGCTCAGATGCCGTTGAGCCTTACGAATAGTGTTTTCATGATGAAACGAATCCGGTGACACTTTCACAACCAACGCAACAAACGTCCTAGAATGCTTGAGCTGTGCAGATCCTATTAGGGGGGCCAAAAGTAATGAGACACCCCATGCCGTGTCCATATATCTCGTGGCTGGAGTCTGGTTTCGTGCTTGTCGTATTTGTATGTTTGTATGCCACTTACTGAAGCCCATCTGAGAAGTTACCACTTCCGCCTCAGGCCTGGTGACCTGTTACCGACCTTCGCTCGGCGAGATGTTCACGGCGAGAAGCACCTTTGGAGCTTTTGGGTCTGCGCCCATGGATCCGTTTACCGGAAGCTGCTTCCCAAGAGCACTGCGATGAACTACAAGGCCATGGTGAACGAAATAGAAGAGATGGGCCGGCGACTCGCTCTTATTCAGTCGCAGCGCTTCAAGAAGGTTCTGCTCTTCGACAACGCCGCACCCCATCGGAAACAAGTAAGCACGGATAAGCTTGGCCAGCTGGGCTACGTTCACATGCCTCACCCACCGTATTCGCTGGACATCTCTCCATGCGACTACCACTACTACTTGAGCCACAGGACTTCATAGTCGGAAGGGACACAAGAACCCAAGCAGTCCTTGACAACCATGTCGAGCAGTTGATCAACACCAGGCCCAAGCAGTTCTGGAAGGATGGGATCAGGAAGTTGGCTGAGCGATGGCAGCAAGGTTCTTGCCCTTAATGGCAAATACGCTCCTCAGCATCGTTGAGTTGTAATTGAGTTATAGAGAGATAAAGATTTTTTTCATTTTGTCTCATTACTTTTGCCCCCTAATACTTCGAAAAATTAGTGAGGAAGACTGAGAAGGCTAGGCTAAGTCACTCAAGTGAGGGAAGTCATCCAAGTTTTCGAGCTGGGTCGTCGATCGTGGATCCAAGACGCCATCGCTATGGCCAACTGGTCGAAAATGAGGCGGCCCGGGTGGAGGTTATCGATGTAACCACCTATGCTATAACCATATCCGACTCCGCACTATGTTGAGAGAACATCGGAGTATTCACCAACACGTTCGTGACACTTTCTCTTAAATCCAACCACTCTGAACGAAAGCTGCCCACTTTTTGTTCGCCATGGCGCGCTCGAACATATTGATGAGGGACAGAGCAGCATGAAACTCACGGTGATGAAAACGATGGTAGCCTTTCTCATCGGCTAAAAGTAACAGACGAAATGCATTGCAAAGTAGCCTAAGAAATCTTTTAAACACTGTAAAGGCGTCTCAAAACGCCACATGCGCTGTTAAAAGGAACGAATCCAACTGCCACGCATCCAAGCATGCGTCAGTCCTAAGAAGGTGTTTCCGAGCAGTCGGAAGTCGTGCCCGCTTTTGCATGCTCCCGATACTAGGTTCCTGATTCGGATACCCGACCATACCAACCAAGCCCTCCATCCATTCCTGGTTGGTGAATTGGTACCAGATTTGTCTGGAAAGGGTAAAGCGGCTTGTTCATCGACTGGAAACCGCAAGTCATTGCATGTCCAAATACGAGTTCAAGTCACCTCCCTGGCATCCCGTAGAAGTAGAATGCGTGGCGCATCCCAAAAGGTATTGAGTAACACCGTTCTTTATACCTTATCCCTTTATCAGCTACCACATATTATGAAAAATATGCTGTACTGTGCAGCCAACCGCGACGTGCATGCACTCCAGGACGGTTTCCCCTTGAATTGAAACCCTGTTCTGTCTCACATCATCTAGGAGACATTCTTTAGGGCAGTAGTTGCCTATAAATGTGGAGTACAAAATGGTATCGACCTGCTTCTGAGTGAGTCCTGCTCTGTTGTTCAGAGCAGGGTTCTGAACTGGCGCAGGTATTACTGGTGCAAACAATCAAATATCAAAATGCTTTAATAGCTTGATTTTGGAATACGCAGTTTTCCTGAACGCATAAAGCGTCAAAGAAATTATTTGCTCCGATGTCAGGTTGCGGAAAATGGTTCCCTCTGTTTTTTGTTGTTGTACTAGCTCAGATGTGTAGAATCTTTTTGATTGATGAGGTGATTAGTGTTCAGTACAAAGGTAATATTGAACAAAGGTTATTTCGATTCCGGATCAGAAAGCCGGAACAAGGAACGAAGTGGGAAAGCTCAAAACTGCCTCAAACCCGATTCGGAATACGCAGACAGACGATAAGAGCTGTAAACTAAACCAAAAACATAGGAGCATTCGTCATGTAGATTACTGAGCAGACGAAGCTTAGCGATCTAGAATTTATGCACATATTTTTTGTTCACCGTCCAGTTTCACCCGAGTTCTGGCGTGAACAATTTTGACGATTTAGCCCAGGCTTCTCGAACAGGTCTCTTATGGCTTCCACTGATGGTGAGGTTTAGCTCATTTGCAAGATGTTAGATTAGAGGGCGATGGTTTACCCTTTGCCGATAAGGCGTGATTGACGTGTAATAGTCTGGAGCGAATTTGAATGGCAAATCGACCAACGCTCGATCTGAGAAACTCTTGAAGGGGAGAGCACAGAAGCAGCACGCAACATTAGTCATGTAATTTAGCAGACAGGGTATTCCGACTGTGGCCATGCAGAATCCATTCATCTCTCGTCCTGCTCAGATAAGCTAAGAATTCCTGCTCTCAGGCTTTTCTACAAAAAAGGCAGCACTGAAAGCCGATGAACTGTGCTCGCAGCACACAGGGACAATACTGACAGAATACAGCGTCGCGGACTGCTCTACAAATATTCACTAGTGCCAAGCGGTTTACTCTTATGGTCGGGCGACAGGAAATTCGGCGCCGGAAGGGAGGAGGAGGGCAGCCCATGGGCTTCGACCGCCTTCACCGTAGCAGTCGGATATGATGACATGGAATTTTCCATTGTACACGAACTGACACGTACATACAAGTTGCAGTGATAGGGGGCTGGGCCAAGCGGTACGTCTCGCGCGAACTAAACGGGTAGAAACTCGTCCTACACATGTGAAATGCCGCGTCACGTCGAACCCAAAGGAGTGGGTTGCCTCCCCCGGCAGCTCATCGCGCCTAAAATTCTAACGTGCTCTTGGGCGGAGACGGTGAGCCATTGTCTTGGGGCTCACCCTACATTTTGTGATGGCCAACTACGCAAGGTGAGTTAATGCCATACCATGTCCTACATCGGAAGGCGAGAGGAATTCATGCGAGTTGGTAGTTGCCAAGGCCTGTATCCTTTGTGAAGGAAAGTTTGCAGAAGAACTATTTGCCTTGAAGGAAGCAGCCGCAGAAAATACTGTGAACGACACAGTGATCTCTATAACTTGACTGCTGTAATTTATTGCCGGAGAACGTGAGCAAGGCGTAGCCAAAAACAAGCAACCACAAAGGGGGAGAAGGAGTAAGGAAACGGGCGACGTGTGGCGGGGCTAGCAGGTGCAGCACAGCCGTTGAGGGGACGGATTTGTTTGCGCAAGTACATATAATTGCCGGCCCATCATGGTAGCCGTGCCTTTTCCCTAACCGCCTGCCAAATCATATCATTGAGCAAATAGTCGACGTCACGGCGAACAAATCAAACAGAAACGTGAAAATCTGACGAGGAACCTGTGGGTGAAGAAGTCCGCCGGGCTGCAAACAGACACGTCTGATAAAGAGATCGTCCGGTGCCTTCAACAACGCAGACCGACGTGAGATCTCGAGCGGTGCCACCGATCCGAAAGACAGCTGGAAGGGAGGAGACGGTGCTCGGCGCCTTGCTTCCTTATCAGTGCGTCTGAGTGACCGACATGCAGTCAACAAACCGCTGCGATTTCACTGTCTTCGGCAGGGTAGCATTAGGTCTAGACTTGCAAGGCAGCACGTTGCTAAGGAAAGCGCACCGTTGCCTTCTTATGTCGAGGAATGTTGGAAAATTTGACTAAGGTCCACGTCCACGTTCCATTTCAGTGGGCGCATTTGGAATCTCAAGAGAAAAGCTACTCCAGCGGCAAAGTAACCCAGGAGAACACTAATTGAAGAAGTTACTTAACCACAAAAAAGAAGATTATGGAAGGAATCACTTCAAAACATGGCCGAGCGCTTATTGGCTGGTGTTAGTAAAGTCAAGACCAGGATGGACAGGTTCCAGTAATTCGCGACCATAGACAGGAAAATCCTCATCTGCATAATTAATGGTGAGATTGAGCTCGCTAACCCCTGCATGTTCTTACGGCTCTTTGTAAGTAACTGCATTCATAAGAACATCCCTAGAAAGGTTTTTCAAAAGAAATTATCCTGGCGTTCATAAATAATTCAATGCCATTAGAAACTTAGAGGATCTGGAGTGGCGTTCTTTGAGTGCAGAGGTGAAGTGCGAGTCATCGCGCATATTGTGAGAAGCCCTTGCCACCAAATGTTTCTGTGAAATTGGAATGAGAACTCTTTGGCGCTTATATGTATATTTATACATATACACGTTTGTATACATGTATGTATACGTCATATTCACGTCGAATTTTACACCTTTCAGGTCAACACTCTTCTAGGCTACCTTTAAAACTTCTGAAATCGTAACGAACTCTTTCAAATCGAAATAACCGTCAGGCGGATTAAAATACAGATTCAACAAGATGGTTTTCGTTAGTTTTTTGTTGAAGGAAAATTTGTCTAACCTTCTATGAAATTTTTTGGCTTACCTATCTCATCAAGTGTAAAAATTTTATAAAAATTTAACTTTTTGCAAAATAAATAGTAGACACAGCAAGAATGCAAGCACATAGCGAGTCAAAAGACCAGATGCACTCAAAAGGTTCGCCGCAACTTTAATTTGATTGATAATGTTAATGCCACTTTCATCAACCATCGAAGTGAGGATACGTGTGTCCTTTATTGCCGTTTTTTTTATCGTTACAAGGTGTCAAACGCCATGCGAACGCTATCAATCGAATAAAAATCGCAAGCTCTTTCCATGGCGCAATCTCCTTTTTTGGCACTTAAAAATGCCAGCTCTTTAAAGGAAGCATTAATTCTTATGGCACGCACGAAAAACGTCTATATGCATCTAATTCATTGTCTTACAGGTGCTGGTCGCGACTGCGAAAGAGGCAATAGAAGGGTGGGTTTGATCGCAGACGCGGTCAGCATCTTGCTCCTCTTCATTTTCAGTGTGGGTTCGGAACTGAGCCGGGTCGCGTTATAACGGGAGTCATTTTGAAAGCAGGGTCCCTCCCAAAACCGCGCTATAACGGGAGAAGCGTTGTGACCGACGCGCCTTAAGGCCCACACAGAGTTCTGTGGCAGCGCCGCGGCCCTATGCTTAACCATAGGGCAGAGACGCAGAGCTCGCCGCCGGCGGCGTCCCTGCCCTATCCTTAACCATAGCGGCGAGCGGCGTTGCCGCAGAACTCTGTGGGGGCCTTTAGATTGGGAGCATACTTCCATCGCCGCGATGCCATCGCGACGCTCAATTCATGGCCATTTCGCCGCACGCGGTCGAATAGACAAAGGAAATTTGGCCACGGCCGCCGCAACGCTGGCGGTCGGCATGCGCGATGACTTCCCGCGCTCATGGCATGGCATACTTTTTCGCGCCGCGCGCGGTGTTTAGCGTTGGTCCTGGACGGATCGCCGTCGCGCTCCCTTGCAGAGCGATGGGCGATGCGACGAGCACAGAGAAGTTCAGATTCTTTCGCATAGCTCTACAAAACTCATCGCCGCGATTTGATCGCGGCGACGGGAAGTATGCACGAGGCCTTAAGCGGAGTTGGTTTGTATTGGCGTAAAGGTAAGGTGGCCGGGGCCGGAGAAAATCTACGTTATATCGAGAGTCGCGTCTTATCCAGAGGCGTTATAACGGGATGGGTCTGTAAGACTAAAATTTTCCTTGAACAAAGAATGTTTCTAACCTTTTTGGAGAGTCTCTAGTTTAACCTAGAAAGAGCCGATTTCGATTTGAAAGAGTTTGGTTCGGTTTCAAAAGTCTCAGGCTAGCTTAAAAGAGTCTCTAACCTGATTTGCAAAATGGCCAATTTGATTTGAAACGCATCCACGGGAAAAGTGACCAATTTGGTTTGAAAGGTGCTCAATTCGATGTAAAAATAATACAAGTACTACTTTTCAACGGAATGCGTTCTCATAGCCGAAGAAGAACGTTTCTAACAAAAAAGATGTTGTGAGATTAACCTCCATAAAGATTTAAAGGAACTCTTACTCAGCGACTTGAAGAAGCCTCAAAGAACAAAGCTGAATATCGGTATATATCGAATCTTGTCCCATCAGTGCGCGATTTTCTACCAGACGAGGAGTTGCTGTAAACGCGATAAAGGGCAGCGAGACAGAGATTGAAATTGAGCCGCTTCAAAAAGTGCCGACGAGAATGCGGCCGTTTGCAGGCATTCTGATGCTATCTCCTTGACAACGGGTAGGTTTCACAGTCCCCTGGAAACCAATCATGCGCGCGAGGGCAAATCGCCTCTAACGAGACGAGGCAATTAGGGTACGGTAGTTGGCGCAGCGAAGGGCTGTTGTGCGGAGACTGAACCATCGATTGTGGCGGAAACGAAAACCATTGCGGTTGTCTGATGAGAATTCAGCGGCTGCGTGGCCACTGATTCATTCCCCTTTGTAAGATTCGGCGATTTCCCGCCTGGACTGAGTCACGCTGTATCTAAGGAGAATTCAATGAACATTCTTAGCTCAAAACGTCGAAAAGAAACGCTGAGAATAATAAATAGCGCCCCGCTACGCGCCTCGGCACCGAAACAAAAAACGGTTGCAAGTCAGTGGTGCGTGGAGCCCACGCATCGTCGCTGATGGTCGTCGATTCGCTCGATAGAGCGAGATTAACATATCCAAACCGTCTCCTTCGTATGCCGGAATAGAGCAGTAGGCGCAGACAGACGGCGAATGTCGCACCTTCGTTCAGAACTTTAGCGAAACGGAAGTCGCTCCCACAGTTCTTCAGATGTGTATCTGTCAGAAAGTACATAGCATCACTCAGGACGTCGATTATATGTAATCGAACGGCGTAGTTTCCATGTTACAAAACGTTTTCACGACATTCTTCTGTAAACATCTCCAACATAAACGTTTATCAAAATTCGATAATATTATTGCCCATTTCGTGGATTTCCTGGAAGCCCTTTGAATGCTTGGTTCTCACAACAAACTCTGAGCAGTGAATGATAATGATTACGTGGATGATCTTGTTTATTTGTTATAAATACCCATACATCACTGGCTCATGATTTCTACTTCAAACGGTGAATTGCTGCAATAACCACTGCCATCCCATGTTGCACTTATCACATTATTACCGTTCCACAATACGTACATATCTGACCGGTCGGTGTGGTTTGCTAGTTGGTCACAGACTGTCCACAGCAATAGTGTTCGTATTCAGAAATCCGGGCAGCCGTTTGAATCTGTAGCTCTCTATGAACGCCGACCCAGCGTTTATTTGCCTTTATCTGGAATGTAACGATTCCAGAACTCTCTGACCGATGGATCAATGCAACCATATTTGTCAAAGTTTTCGACCTCGTTGGTCACTTGGCAAAACGGGGAGGGTTAACCTGTTTTCTCGAAAGGCTGCAGATGAATTCCAGGCGATTCACATTTTCCGAGCGCCATGTTCGTTGATTTTTCTGCGATGTGCTTGCTTCATTGCTCCGAAGAGCAGGATGCGTGCTCCTTGAATTCAACCTCCAGATGGGAACGCAATGCCCTTCATCTTGAATGCGTCTTATCGCGGTTTCTTCGATAGCTCCCCTGTAAAAGACGAAATGGCAACTGCATTCTGCTGCGAGCAATCCTGATTCAAATCGAAGACCATAGTGCTCGTCGAGGTGGATTGGGTGTCCGTGAATGTCGAAGGCTCCAACCGCACGTCCTCGCTTGATGTGTGATGGTTATCAAGATTTTCCTCCATCGTTCAGCATTGCTACGACGTCGGAGCTGTCAGCAACAACTGCTTACCATTCATACCAACCATAAACAGAGAGTTTGAGTTTTTAGGTGAACAATGGAGACCTGTGGGTTATGCATCTTTTCTGAAGAGGGTGATCAATAGGCATTGTGTTTTCATGGAGTCTGTTAAGCATTGGCTTTCATTCTAAGTTTCTAGCAGTTGTATTTTACGTCCTTTATGGTATCTATATCTATATCATTTAACACTTGGTTTTTCCTTAGTATTGGTACCTTATTTTTTCTACTTTACTGTTTACTATTTTAAAATGTGTATGGGTTACGAGATACTCCTACATAAAAGGATAAAGGATAAAGGACGGTGTTACTCAATCCCTTCTGGGATGCGCCAGCGCATTCTACTTCTACGGCATGTCGTGGAGGCGACATGAATGCGTATTTGGTCATACAATGACTTGCGGTGGCCAGCCGATGAACAAGTCAGCGCTCTATCCTTTCCAGACAAGTCTGGTACCAATTCACCGACCCCGGAGGGATGGAAGGCTTGGTTGGCCTGGGCGGGAAATCCGAACCAGGAACCTGGTATCGGGTGCACGCGACAGTCGCGCCTCCTCCGACTGCGCTACACGCGCCCATACTCCTACATATGTAGGTTAAGGTCCTGACCATGCTAGAGTTTAGCTCGAATAATGTGTGCGAACAGTGTGTGTGTGCGAAAATTCAAAAATCGAGTTGTTCGATTGCTCGATTATTCGAAAATTCGAAAAATCGAATTAGTTACTGTTCGAAGCAAAAATCAAAAACTAAACTCTACTTCCCACTTCGCGACGACAGCGAATCGTCGCCTGTGCAAAACACGCAAAATACCAAGCGATCGCCGCGAATTCTGTTTATCCTCGAGCGCTTTCTCTGTCGTTCCCATCGCTGACGAGTGCGTGCAACAGCGGCGGCAGCTTTACCGTCCGACCGCGGAATCTACAACCGCTGAAGGTCGGAAGAACTCGAAAGTGGCACACGTGCTCGCTAAATTCAATCTATTATCCAAGGAGTATCCTTAGTGAGCTTTAGCTTGATAGATAGCGAGCAGTATCGTTCAGCTAAACGACGTGCATACGTCTTCCAAAGTTCTTTTAGATTTTCATGCCGAGAAAAAGAAAATTCGCACTGCTTCCAGGATTCCAGCGTTTCAAACCATTGCGATCCTCATGTTTCCCTAGACAAATAAGGTGATTTCTTCAATCGAAGGCTAGAAAAAAGTATAATCAGCAAGAAGGTGCTTCCAGTTCGGATTTCAAGTCTCTTTTCCATGGGCTTCTGGTGTGTAGTTACGTACACTGCGCACCTCAGTCGCTCTTGCCGCTCTCGTCGCTGAGAGGTATGAACAGGCCTGGTTGCAGACTCTTTTATATGATTGCTACTGGTATTTTGTAAAAAGATCAGTGACGTGACGTTCGATCCAGCCAGACGCAAATGTATCTTTTTAACCGCCTATGCCATGAATCCAAACTTTGAGCTGTGTTCATCTTCGCTGTCGGGTGTGAACTATAATCTAAGAGTAAGCTGGAACTAACTTGTTCTAATTCCACAATCCAACATTCATTGATACTTCTTCTTCTTCTTCTTATTCTTCTTCTTCAGCGTTTGTTCCGCATCGTAGCGGGGTCCGCTATTCTGGTGTTACGACGCCACCTTTCCCGATCCAGCGCTAGATCAGGGTAAACACCAGTAATCTTCAAGTCCGCATGTAACGTATCTAACCAGCGCTGCTTCGGGCGCCCTCTAGGCCGCTTTCCTATTACCTCAAGGTTAAGGCCTATCTTGCAGACGCTGTCTTCCTTTCCACGCAGAACGTGGCCGTACCATCGCAAGCGAGCTTCGCGCATCTTGTCGGCTATCGGCGCGACACCGAACTTCTGCCGAATAGCATCGTTTCGGATGCGGTCCATGCGCGTGACTCCTGCCGTCCAGCGCAGCATCTTCGTCTCCATGACGCTGAGGCGTGCTTCAACTTCCTTGGTCGCAGGCCAACACTCAGCGCCGTACATCGCTACTGGCCGGATGACTGCCCTGTAGATCTTTGACTTCAAGCGCTCTGGTATCTTCCTATCGCAGAGCACCCCAGTCAACGAGCGCCACTTCGACCAAGCTGCACTCACGCGTGAATTCACTTCGACCATCAGTTTGCCGTCAGACGCGACTGCTGATCCCAGGTACTTAAAGACCGCAGTGCGTGGAAGCTCGATGCCGTTAACCTTGATGGAGCTGGACTCGGTAACGTCCGTCGTTAAATACTCGGTCTTGTTCACGTTCAATCTGAGTCCAAACCGCTCCAAGCGATCACACCAAGCTTGCACCTCTCGCTCGAGATCACCTTTATCTTCTCTAGCGAGCATCACGTCATCGGCATAAAGCAACGTCCAAGGGACGGGCTTCTGAAGATCTCGTGTGATGGCATCCATGACGACAACAAAGAGGAGTGGAGAAAGCGCAGAACCCTGGTGTACCCCGACAGAGATGGGGAACTCCATCGAGGTTCCAGCTGCAGCTTGCACTCGACTCTTTGGACAAGAGTAGAGAATTCGCACCCACTCTATGAGCTCTTCAGGAACTCCATGTTGACGCAGGGCGTACCATATCACTTCACGCGGTACGCGGTCAAAGGCCTTCTCCAAGTCGAGGAAGGCGATATGCACCGCCTTCTGTTTCTCGCGATGCTTCTCTATCAGGAGGCGGGCGGCGTGTATGGCATCAATGGTGCCACAGCCAGCCACGAAGCCGCACTGATTGCTGGAAGGCTGGACGATGTCCCGAATTCGTCCATCGACAACTCGCTCAAAGGTCTTCATGCTGTGCGAAAGCAAGCGAATCGGACGGTAATTGGAGCAGTCTGCAGGACTGCCCTTCTTCTTCCAAATCGGAATCGTCGTACTTTGGCGCCAACAGTCAGGCACTTTTTTCTCCGCCACAACCTGATTAAAGAACTTCGCCAACCACTCAGCAGGGTACCAAAACTTCGACTTCCACAGTTCTGCTGCCACGTCGTCGGGCCCAGTCGCTTTGCCTGGCCTCATCTTCTTCAAAGCCGCTTCAATCTCCTCCACGGTGATCTTCTGAACGGGGCCGTGGGTTGGAGCCAACGTTCACTGATACTAATGCTATAATAATACATTCAGCTGCTGCTGCAATACTTTGTTCGCCCTAATTGTGCGTAAAATTGGAGAAGAGGGCTAATGTAAAAAACAGAAAAAGCCTTATAAACGAATGAGCAGAAAGGTATCGCTCTCTGTTTCAGTGCAACAAAAAACATCACCTGCAACTCATATTGTGCTACGCATTGAGTGTATTGCGGACACAAATAGCGTTCTTTTCTGTACAGTAAGCGCCTCCTGCTTGTGATAGATCCATTGGATAAGCTATGAATAGAAAATATGCGAAGTGGCATGAGGAGAGTGTTCCATCTTCTGTATAGTGTTTCCAGTACAAAGGCCGAAGATTTCTACACAAACGGGAAGGCAAGACAAGGGAAAGTTTCGAATAAGTTCAGCATATTGAATAAGCTAACTGTCGCCAGCCAGCAAGCTCCAACATTAAGCTTTTTGTCGCATGTCGCGCATCGCAAGGTGTTGAATGACACTCACCTTCGTCAATACCTTTCACGTCAGGATCGAAGTTTGGTCTGCACCCAGACGAAATGTACATTCCTTCCCTCTGGGCAATGTGAAAAGGTGTCAGATTTCTAGGAGTAGAAAGACACTGATAATTGATCACCTCATTTATTTATCTATTTATCTTTTTACCTTCTCGTCGAAGTCATCAGTCATCGGAGTCTATTAAAATACCGCTCCATGCGGTAGAAGAAGACAGAATGTACCATGCATGCAAAAACCAACGCAAAGTTTTGCTTCTAAATCATTAGTCAATACTGTTTCATGCGTAGACCTGCTCCAAGTGATGTGCACCATAATATGCGTATTAGTTCAGCAAATTTGATGATTGCAATCTGCGATAAGTGATGCTTTAAATGACTTGAAAACTTAATCTGCATTCTGATCTTGATATATAAAGTGAAAACAAGAATATCATATTAATCTTGGAAGTAGACCGCGTGCAACTGGAATGGAGGAAGAGCACCTACCGACGGCCTTGAACGTATTCGCCACAACTTGAATTGAAGAAAGGATCAGGATAAAGGACGGATTTAATCAGTCCTTCCTTGGAATTTTAATTCTACGTGATTTCGTGAAAGTTTTTTTGTCCGGGGGAGACCCAAACAAAAACAGAACCGTGTGCACTCAATGACTGGCGTTTATTTCGACTGTACTATATACTTCTCCTTAAACAATGAGTGGAAATGCTTGACAATGCCTACGCACTACAAACGGTCGCTTGATCTCTGTATTAATTATCTGAAGTACTTGAATGTTACAGGAAAACTCGTTGGGGTTCCACGAGGGTGTGTTTGCATCTGGCGTCTAACGGGCACTTGTCCAATGTTTCGTTGGTCACAGGTGGTAATTTGAGGACCAGGCAGAAGGGAACGATGTTTCAACAATGGCTTTTCCGCACCCTCGTTCATATTATGCAAAAAAGCCCGCACATCCTGTGGAAACAAAAGCCTGTTAAGAAGACAGGTTGTGCTCTTCGCGCCCTCGGGGGCCTTGTATTCTTCTACCCATCAGTTTTAACGCGTGGATTACCAAACACATTGATTTGTATATTTGAAGCGTTTTCATACAAAACATGGAATAAAATTGAAAACGATTGCCTGGAGCAAACTGCTGCCCTAAACTTTGCTTCGCTTCGCGTTCTCCACAAATTGATCGAGTTAGCTTTCTAGCTTGGCCACGTACTTCCGTCCTCAAAATTATTTGAAGCGTTTAATAAATATTTCCACGGCATCTTGTGCACTCGTGAGTTCTCGGTCGGATTCAAAGTAAACAGGTTCAAGGTTCAGGTGCTGCGTCGACGGCACTATTTGGTATGCGAGTTATTTTTAGTTGCAATGGAACATCGATCTCCTCAATGGACATGAAGGAACGGAAGTCGACGTTGAGGAACCACATTGGACCGCATTACTACTATTTCTTGCAATGCGCTATGAAATAGTTTTGGGTTTTCCAAGGTCTGTGTGACTGGCTTTTCAAGCACCTCCAGAACGCGCACAATATTTCAAAAAATAGATTTGCATCCAACTTTGGAGAATGAAAAGTTAGACTTCCACTAGCTCTGCTGTCATTCTGTCTTATTTCCTCATTAGTTTTGACTTACACATGGGTTTTTGGACATGGAAAACAGTAAATCTCCGAAGGTTGAATACGAAGATGTACAAGAAAATGCTTAAAGAAGTCAATAAAAGAGCGATATGAATGAGACTCTCCACGGTACCCTATCGTTTATAAGTAATAAAGGATAAAGAGCGGCACGAACCAAACCCTGTTTGCAGTGCATTCTATTTCTAGGATTGGGAGTTGCGGAGACAATTTGAATGCGTACGGTGACTATGCAGCCAAGTGTGTGGACTAAAGTCCCGTTTTAAGTATGAAACATGTGCTGTGCATACCTTCTTCATTGAGGCCAAGTCGTCTAACTGTTAATGAGCCATCGCAAAATTGCCCTGGAAGCAGTTCGACGAAATTCGGTGAAAACTTGAACAATACATGTGCTTGGAGCCGGCCTAAGCAGACGAATTCTGATGGATCAGAAAATCTGCTGCGAATCGAAGGCTTATTATTTTGTTTTGGTTTCGCTTCAGATACTTTATCTGAAGAAATGAATAACTATTTGAATATTTATTTATTACTTTATTTCTGCGCAAAAGTGTGTCATTGGGAGTAATGGAAAACTTAACAAGCCAATTAGTTGCAAAAAGGCTACGACCTAGCCCTTTTTGTACATAATAGAGCTCGATGAAGGTTTCTCTTCTGAAAGACTACGTTCACAGATGTTTCAAGTGGACCATAATTCCTAAATGAAAATAATCGGTTTTTCTAGAATCTAGGTAGATGCAGTTGACATGAGAAAGCACGCTGGAACAAAACGGAAGCAGAAATGAAATGTTGTTTTGAAAATATCAGCAGATCCTGCTGGAAAGTTTGCAGGCTGTTCTCATTTTTCCGAAAAGAAGGAGTTCCCGTTCCTTGTTCAAGCGAGGAGTCACCGCAGACTAAAAAGCCCGGACCAACTTCATATTTGCGTGAATGATTCAGGAAAACTCGCGCATCCTTTAATCCTCCGACAAATATTGCCACTCCCCTCCAGATTCGGGCATCGGCATGTAAGTTCAGTGCTTTCCACCGTTTGAGACATGCGACGTCCGATTTTTGAGGTCCTTCTGCTTCTCCAGATACTCCCTTATTTGGGTACGGTTCCTACACTATGGTATTCAAAGTGCAGGCTTCCTTGTAATCATTGCTTCAGATGCTGTCAGATGCCAGAGTTGCTTCAATTACAACGGCCTGGCCTGTGTCTCCAATCCGGACTGTTATGGGGATTTCTGTCTATTCGGTGAGATTTTTTCTTATCGTCGGAAAGTCTCCATCGCCGTCACCGGAATTTATCAGCTGACGGTGACCTAAACGGAGATAGAAAGGGTCAGAGTAATTTATGTGACTAATCATTAACCACTTGATATGTAGCGCGTAGGACCCATTTTCGATATTTTTCGGCAAGGTGACAGGGGAAGCTTAGTATAGAATATTACAGCGGGACTGCATTGGTTCGAGCGCATGAAAGCTTAAGAGCGTGAGTGAGGAGGGAGTCATTTAGTGGGAAACTTATTGCCGATCTGCTATGCCTACCATTCCTCCATGCATTCGATGCAAGCACAAGTATACCCTGAGTGATTTAGAGCCCACAATTTCGTCTGCCTCGAGGAAGAAGTATGACGGTTCACCCCCTTCGCGTACTCATATGATGTTTTTCTCGATGAAGTGGCGGGGCTAAGGCGAGTAGCAAAGCTCTGCATGCAGCAAACCGTTACACCAGACGATGGATGTCTATCTTGCCGTGTACTTATTCTTTTGCCACGAAGGAAGAGCAATGGACACTCCTAGCTTAGACTGGTGGCACGTAGCAAATCACCAATTGTTATACTGTCAAACAAACACCTTTTAGCAATCATGTACGCATAAGTCGCGCAGATTTCCTACAGGTTGATATTAGAGTGAGGATGATGGACACAACTTTTTGCGAACCACACTCAGGGTCAAGTTCCAGATGACGTCCCTTTAAGGTGTAGCTCACTCGAAGGGCTCGCAGGACTCATTTGTTACCCCCCTTGAGTTCTGAGCGCGCTCAGACCAACAGAGTTTACATTTTCTGGAAGCTCTATGATTTAGCACCAATTCTGTGTATTTTGTGAACTCGCTGTAAAGTCAACGCGCTGAGTTTCGCTCTCACCTGCATACTTCCCAGATGGCAGCTATCAAGGCGAATGCGAAAACAAGGGCAACGTGTAAGATTCAATGATTTGGGCGACCACTCTGAGGGTTTTGAATAACCACGACCTTTTCTGTTTTTGTAACCTTTTACCGGAGGAAGTAGGGAGAAAAAAATCGCCATTACATGCTTGAAGAGTATAGGGCTTTGAGAGGTTTTTATTTCCTCCGCTATCAATTCTTTGTCCCTACAAGTCTCTTCTTTTAAGAGCAGATAATCAGACTAGACGGCGTGGTGTCGGTGAGAAAAGCCTGCTCTGCAGTAGGGCAGTATCAGTTCGACGACGGTACGATAATCACGAACCTGAATCAGTGTGTCACCAGGTAGGCGCTCAAAAGAATACTCAGCCACGTTCTTTCATCTCCGCAACTTTGTTCAGATCATCACCCGTGGGACAGTACTACGTGCTTCTATGCTCGTCAGGGGACGCGTGTAACAGCCAATGCATAACCACTACACCTCCGACACCACAGCCTCCATACCCCGGAACAGGACAAGGTTTTTTCCGTTACCGTTGCACCTCACCCTAGTTTTGTTGTAACTTATAAGCTTCGACAACAATCAGGTTAGGAAAAACTTCTGCTAGAATATCCAGTAGTAATGCATTTCGTTTTCAAAATCTTTAAGTTTCAGTATTTCTTTGGCGTTGGGTTTCAAATACTTTATGAAACTCGGAACGAAGAGAAGGGCGCATTTAATCTTTTTGGCGTTGCGTTTCTATTCCCTTATTGCTTAATTTGCCAAATAAGCTTTAAAATATTCAACGGTGCGTACTTATGAACACAGTTTATTTTTTTTTGAGTGAGAGATTTTATGAAGGATCAATAACCCTTGGATGTTTAAATGCGGTTCTAGTTTTTCTCCTTCTCAAAATTAGTTATTCGACTTCTATAGAAAATTCTGCATGTCATCTGCACTTTAGAAACGGTGGTTTTTATCACGTATGACCTGTCGTCCCGTTGATCATCGACTTGCTCAAGCGGGCACTAGCAGTCTCTCCATACTTCTCTGTCGCGTGCCAGAGTGCTCCAATGAATCCTCCTCGCTCGAGGGACACGAAGAGCGTCATATCGTTCGCTCAGGGCTTTCACGACGAAGTCGGACAAACGCGTTGATGGGCGTCCTGGTGTTCTCTTGTCATACCGCGGAATACAGTCGGTAACGGCGCTCGTCCAGCGGGTGCCTGCTAAGCGCATTACGCGGCCGGCCCACCTAATTTTCGACAACTTGGCTCATACGACAACGTCTCTGATCTTCATACGTCGACGAAGCTCGGAACTCCGGAGGCCTACTCTCACTTGAGTGAGTCGTCTCACTCAAAGCATCGTTCTCTCGATTATATGCTGCGCGACGCTGATCGCGTGTTCATCCTGCTTTCGTATAGCCCAGGTCTCTGAGGTGTAGCTCCGGCGCCAGGACGTTGGTCATATAGACTTCACGACCATGATATACGTAGCTGGAGAACTCAGAGATGTTAGTTTCATTGAGCGAGAATGGGGCATCAGAAACTTGTCGGTTCCTCATGAACATCGTCTTCGCAAGGTTCAGCTGCAGTCCAACGTTCCCACATACACGATCGAACTCGGAAAGCGTTCGCTTCGCCTGACTGATACCGGGTGTTATGAGCACGATGTCGTCAGCGAAGCGAAGGTAGTGCAGCTGCCGGCGGCCAACTTTCACTTCTATGTCTTACCATTCTATAAGTTTTCGCATGACGTTTACGAGGGTGGCGCTGAAGAGCTTCGGAGATATGGTATCCCCTTACCGAACCCCTCTCTTCACGTCGATGACGACTTCTTTGTAGAATGGCAAGATCTTGGTCGTGAATCCACTGTACAGCTCTCGAAGACTCTGATGTACTGAGTAGGAACCGCTAAGTGAGCGACGACCGCTTCAGTTTCGACGGAGTCGAATGCCTTCTTCAGGTCGATGAAGGTAAGGCACAGCGGCAGCTTGTACTCTCGCGACACTTCGATGAGCTTCGTAATGGTGTGTGTGGTCGTGCTGAATCCTCTCCGAAATCCTGCTTGCTCGCATGGCTGTCCTTTGTCCAGCGTTCTGCTAATCCTATTCAGAATCACTCGAGTGAACAGCTTGTAGACTACGAACAGCAGGCAGATCGAGCGATAGTTGCCAATGTCGTGTACGTCTCCTTTCTTGTACAGTAAGACGGTTTTGCTGGTCTTCCACTAGGATGGGACCTTGCACTCCGACAGGTAGCGTGTAAAGAACTGCGCCAAGGTGTTAATGAACGTTGGCAGGAGATTCTTCGAGTCTGATCCTGTCGGGACCGGGTGCTTTACGCTTCTTCACCGACGAGATAGCGTGTCGGATCTCGGAAGGGAGAACAGAGGGGACGACGTATCCATCCTGCGGAAGATGGCATGGGGGCAGGTGGACGTGGCTATCGAAGAGATCGGAGTGGAAGTCGTGGATGACCTTCTCCATGGTTCTTCTGGAAGAGGTGACGGTTCCGTCAGGAGGTCGGAGAGCGGTTATCTTGGTCTTGATGTTGGCGAAGTTCCGGCGCGCATTGTGGATGCTCAACCCTGCCTCTGCTGCTTCAGCCAACACTTCCGTTCTTCTCTCCCTAAGATAATGACGTGATATTTATTACGTCGCATAAGACGCACGCAAGCGAATCAATTCGAACCGAACAATTAACAACTAACAACGTATGTTAAGCAAAGAGTACTAAATAGATATTACGTAATGGTTTCAAGTAAAGTGAAACCTAGGTTAAGTGGTGAGGGATTGTATGCGCAAACCTTGGAAAATGAGCAGGGAGGAGCAGCAATCTTTATAAGCTCTCAATAGGCTAGCTCTGTTCTGACAGTGAATGAATTCCGTCTAACTGATGTTCTAGGTTTAGAAAATGAGCGTTTAGTTCGCGTTTTTAGCTAGCGATTAGTTTTTTTTTGCTCACCACCTCTGGTTTGAGAGGGAAAAGTCTTCTCGAGAAGGTAGGCAAAGACACGCATTGCGGATATGAGGTATACGCGAATACAAGAACCACCTAATCTAATCAATATTTTTCTAGTAAAATTGTTTTGAACTTTTTCAAGAAGGGCTACATGCATTGTTTTATGTGGCGTGAAAGCCGTGCTGCCGCGCTCCAGAATTGGTCTGACATATGTTTTGTACGCCCTTAAGATCTTCCTTTACCGCCGCTCTGCATAGCTTCGCAAGCTCGGACGTCAGTTGGTAGTCGCCTGATGCTCGTGGTGCTCCACGGTGGCGCATCAACTTCAGTTCAATGCCGTTTCCGGAGACATACGTCCCTTGGTGGTCTTCAAGCTCTCGGCTCTTTTAGCGCTATCGTGGAGATGTAGCGCGAAGCGGTGAAATTCTTTGTCAATGTTGTCGATGACTGTATCAAAAAGGCCGACAAGAGAGGTGTAGAGATCCCAGTTGATGGTCGTTCTGGGATTCCTCTTCTTGAACTTCGCGGCCTTCTCTCCTTGACGCGAAAAGCGGAACCTCGCGCGAAGGAGGCGGTGGTCCGATCCCGTGTAGAACTTGGGGACAACGGAGACATCGGTCAGGCAATACTTGCGATTGAAGATGATGTGGTCGATTTCGTTGTGGAACTGGCCACCGGGGGATTCCCAGGTCCATCGTAGGGAGGGAGGCTTCTGGAACTGCGAGTTTCCATGGATGGTCTTGGTCGACATGATAACTCAGACAGCCTTTCACCTTGCTCATTCCACTCCAAACCGTGGGTTCCGATGTGATCTTCTTCCGGAGGCCTTCGCAGCTCGATCTTGGCGTTGAAGTCGCCGACGATCACCTTGTATTATAGAAGGTGTAATCCTCCTTATAGAACTTTTCCAGCTCCACGTAGAAGGATTCAACCTCTTCGTCGTCGCATTTGGATGTTGGGACATACGCGACGAACACAGTCAAAACTGGCACGTAGCCACATCGCTTCAGTCGCAGACGTCCGATTCGGGTTGTCAGAGACTCGTACGAATCGATGTTCATGGCTATCCGTAGACGGCGTGTAAGGGTGGCGTCTTCTCGTCTCGGTCAGTCCGATTACGTCGTACTTGATCTTCCTGGCTTGCATCATCAGGTCTCCGACGGATGCTTCAGATGCGAGCGTGCGTGCGTTGTAAATATGTACAAATCGTCATTCTGGTCCTTCTCAATTTGTGCAGTCTGGTTAGGCCCTGAGATTTAAGCATTCTCTCCGTCCGCGTCCTTCCCGTCGCTGCTGAAGTGGGTTTTTTCGGGGTCAGGGGAATGTGCTGCTGTGTTTGACTGAAGCACATGCGAGTAGCTAGTCAGGCTCTGTCGTGCGGGCGAAGAACTCCGGGCACCCAGCCAGACTGCCCGAAGGGACGGGGCGGACTTTTAGGGCGGCCTCGAATCGTCTTACGATATATTCCGATTCCACCGAGTTCAAGCTTTTGGCCGGTCCGACACAGTTACAATCCGCGCGGACACGAACACATCCACGCATACTGTGCATAAACATGCCGCGCCCACGCACAAGGAACGCGTCGACCCGACACAGCAGGAGCAAGGGGTCATGCATCCCACCTGCGTCTTTGGGAGTACACGGTCGCATTTGGTTCGCGTTTCATTACCCTATCCACCACCCGGGACGAGCCACGTGGCCCCGGACAAGCAGCTCGTGACCCCTCTTAACAAGAGAGCCCGAAGCCTCTCTATCGAGGGAGATCCGTGTAATGCTTTGCTACTCACTGCTACCAACTTTCGTTTAAAAATAACCCTGTTCGTGCACATTTCTACCGAGCATACTCCGTCAAAAATTCTCATCTCAAGACCTCCCTTACATTGAAGGTGCTCAAAAAACAAACCCTTAAGCAATTTTCGTTACAGTTTCCTGCTACAACTGCATCTCGAGTGATGGCTCCGACTGTCAGACGAGCGTTTGTCAAGGAAACTTCTGCATCTACGGTGAGTGTCGTGTGAGACGAGTATGAAATCGAGAGAGGGCACAGACCTGTTCTTGATGGCTGCTCGTTTTGAGATTAGAACCAAGTCAAAGTGATTTTGAAAGGCCACTGAACTTCATATGGGGCTCCCGCAAGTTATCCAATGTGGCTGCCTAAGCGTGTTAATGGATAGCTGATCATTGTTGAATAAAATTGAGGACTAATGTGTGAGACTACTACGAGCAGGTTTCTCCGAAGAAATAGATTTTGTGCCGTCGTTGCGGCCAACGGAAACGTGATTTGCTAAGCAGACGTATCACTTGAAGCTTTTATAGCGCGTACAACTGTTCTGTCAAAAAACAATTGATATTGCAGAGAGACGAATTTCGAACAACCAGCTAATGATGAAAAAGAGCTGTTCGGACATCCCAACAGTCCTGCTCGATGACGGAACAGCTGTGAATGCCGTCGGAGTGTGCGAGATAAGGTGAGACTGACAGAAGATGAGGCCAATCCGGTAAGAAAGGGGGACGGGGACGATGAATTAAGCTTGAGGAGGGGGTAAGGTAATCGCTTTGTGGCCCTATTGACAACACAACATGTTTTCGTAACCGATACTGATTGCTAGTTCTTCCTGACTGAATTCCTGCAGTCTAAAAAAATGGCCAGGACCCGCACAGGTCCCTGTCGACGTCAACTTATGCAAATGTGGCTCATGTCATGTGTTCCACTTGTTCCTCTGCTTTGAAGATGGGCCGGCAGTGAAAAAGTCCTTAAAAGATTTCAACTCTGTGACGGCTTTCAGAATGCTACCAATAAACCCTAACTCTGAGCATCATTCTCTCTTCTATGTCACCATGAAACAGCAAGCAGACAAAGAGTTGAATATTGATTTCATTGGCAATTCCGTCGTTAGCTCCTTGCTCCTTCGCCCTTTCCTCACGAGACGGTGGATGAATCTGAATCAAACGCAGTTTGCTAAATTGTCAGTTAACAGAATTCTGCAGTCATGGACTTATCTAGATGCGTTTTAGGAACACAGTCACTTCGCGGTACTTCGTTAAGATATGCGATGATGCAAATTTCTGCAACAACTACTGCAATCCGGAGGTTACAACCGAGCCTCAACGACGTTCGACTCTTTTGTGCTTTGCCATTTCTTGGCTAACTACTAACCATAGATTCTGTTTAGCCATCTGAAAATACCGCCAGTTGAATTTCGTTCAGAGCCCACAGTATCCTGCTACGAGTGCGAATCCTATGGGTCGGACTGCTTTACGGGACAATGTGCAGCACAATACTGTCTTTACGGTAGGAAATCACATATTGAAGTGTCATTGCATCTGCATCAAGGGCGGCACAGTTTTGCTGGGCTACCCAAGGTCTCCTGTGTTCCCGTATCGAAGGTTATCGTATGCAGACTTTCCAAGCACAAAGAAGGAATGAAACGAAGGAACGGGGTTGCAGTCGGACATACTAGAGATGGTTCGTGTCATACTCACCTCAGAATCATGAGAGCTCGTGAAAACGCTGAACAGCAAAGAAAAACTACATCACCTTCCTGTCTCAACAGAGCGATATAAACAAGGCTATCGAGGTGTTTGAAAAAGCGGCAGACCTTCCTTTTCCACTTGCGGATGCATATAACGTCTTCCTAGTTCAGCAGAAGGTTGCTATCAAATTTTGGCACACGATATTCATTGAAGTCATTCAGTCAACCCTATTTTTGGTTATTCTTCAGACAAAACTCTTAGGGGTTGCACTAATCTCGCATCTGGAAGACAAGCATGCTGTGTGTGTAATACTATTTTAAATCGTTTAAGTATAAACGACTGTTCCAGCTTTTATCAGTTCCTGTTTTTCTTCCTCTACCTTTCCATTCTGCATGCTCACGATGTTCCCTTCTCTAGTGGTTTGACCCATCCCTTACAAACTCAGCGCATGTTCCTACTGCACACTGCTTAGACCACCTTCCCTGAAGCCCACGTTTAACCTCTCAAACTAGCGCTGATATGTACGTCCACCCTCTACCTCGTTTTCAAGACTTTCCGAGGTTACACTATACATTGGATCCGATCGAAAGTCTTCGGATAATTGGATGATTCGGATGGGGCGATTTTTCGGGCCACGGATTTTTAGATGATTGGATCGGGATATCCGATCGAAAATCCCAGCATGATTCACTCGAATCTAATGCATGGTTAGCATCTATCTTGCAGACACCATTTACTGCTTCGTTTATCGTTCCATACATACTTCCTATTCATGGTTTTCAAACGCTGATAGGTTAGTCCGAACATATCCAGAAAACTACACAAGTTCCCAAACACTCTGTAGATGACATTCCAGGATGGTAAGCATCTTCGAAAACCTCTTGCTGGTAAGTTTATGTTCATGCCTTTCATTTCCTGAATTGCTTTCATGTGCTGTGACACCTCTAACGGTGTGTCTTGCACTTCCCTGCATCGCGGAGTCACGCAGTAGTGTATACAGGGTGCGTAAAGTATTGACGCAGTAAATGGCGGTTGTGGAAATAGTATTGCGCAGTAAGTTTTAAAATATTCACTTGAGAAGTATGGAAAATGATCTTGCAAACACGGTAGAATAACTCGTAATTGACATTGGCTCCTTTACTGTGAATACAGGAACGAAAACGACGGAAAAATTCATGAGCACGCGTCGCAAACACTTGCTTGCATTTCGTTCCGTGCTTTGAACAGGGTAGCCTTCTGCGACTGGTCACTTCTGTTGAAAGTAGCCCAGGCCTCATTCTCCAAAATCGCCTATAAATAGTAATCCAGCGGATTCTTGTTTAAGCTGTGCTCGTCTGAGAAGCTGTTCACACCTGCGCGCGTTATCTGTTTGCCGTTATGGGACAGAGGTTGACAATTTTTGATTTGAACGTTATCGTGCTTGAACATCTTGTAATCATTATCTGTTATGACAGAGCCGCGGCCGACGTTTGGGTTGTTGACCTCTTTTCTCATCCACCATTTCAAACACAGCTTAATTCTTTTGTTAATGAAGTATTCATTTCCTTTGGTAACAGCCAGCAAAGGCTCACCGTAACCACCACGGTATCATGTTTCTTTAGTTTTCACAAGAATATTTTTTGAACACGATATAGACAACAAAAATAACACACAAAAACTTTGAAAAGTAGAAAGAGAAAGTTGGAGCTGAAACAAAAACTAGGTGCGTCAATACTTTTTACGCACCCTGTAGTGGTTTCGCATGCGATCTAAGACTAACCCGACAACATTTATTCGCGGAACAGCAAACAGGAGGGCTATCGGAAAATGACGGTGAACTCTATGCCTAGTGCGGTCTTCAGTCTTAATGGAAGCTTAATTTAAAGACTAACATTCTGTCGAACCCGACAACATTTATTCGGGATTGGGGAGGGGGGGGGGGGGCGGAGGGAAGGGAGGGTGGTGTACTGGATTATGGCCTGCTGCCAAATCAGGAAGATGGCAGGTGAGGGAGGGTAAGTTCTTCTGGACTGCTGTGTGCTTCCCAGAATGGATAGTGCTGTCGCTTACCAATGTTGTTTAGCAACCATAGGTCTTCCGTGGTCCTCACAGAGCTTGCACTGTACGAGCCTTTCCAAACGTTTCAAAGCGACCTCGTTCCTTAATCTCATTCATTGTTCGTACTCACATGTCCATGATGCTGTACGCGCCTATTGAGCTCTATACTGCTTACAAAATCCACAAGTCGCAGCCGGAAAGATTCAAACGTGACAGATTATTGCTCTCAGAACACGCAAGCGGTGCAATTTGCGAGCTGTCGCGCCTAGTCGATTGACAGGTTCGATCCTATGTACATTGTGCACAGCGCACTCCAAAGTCTCGCCGGGACAGAGTACAGCGATTCCTGAGTAGGGCGGCTGAGAATATCTCATAAAACTCCCTAAATGCTCACTCTACAAGCTGTCGCGCCGCCCATTCGATTGATAGGTTCGATCCTATATGCATTGTGCACGGCGCACTCTCAGAGGAATCCTGGCATGGCAATACTTAACGCCATGCTTGAGATATTCGTTGAACGTGCAAGTCCTGGAAACTAACGCGTCCGGCACTGTATCAGTTGCGACTTGGCCGCTCAGCGCGATTTCTCATGAAACTTCTCAAAGCATTCGGTAGGACTTGGTGCTGTCATTGTGTTTTCAAATGCGGCTTGACCGGCGTTGAATTGGACAGGAACCTCCTAGTATATGCTGAGCATGGGTGAGCACTTCAGTGTCGCCCAAGTGTTGATAAACCTCAAGGGAACAACTGGCTGCCATAAGCTGCTGTTTCCAAGCAATGCCTGACCGTTAGTTACGGTTGAACTTAATTATACAAAGGCATATTGGCATCTTGTAGGAGAAACTCGAAGTGATGACGTTTTCTAGTATTCGTTGCTCATATTAAAGTGATTTTCTCCTCGCTAAGCAACACAGGACATGCAAAAGTTCAATGGGAACCAAGGCTCCCGTTAGAAGAAAACATTCCGGGAGTGTGTCTTTACATTGCTTCCCTTCTTCGCCATTTTTGACTCTCTTATCGCTCTCCTCTTTCCACATACGACTATCCAACCTCTTGGAAAGCAGATTTCAACGGCGAAGTAATTGAGTGTTAAAGGGATAGTTATTGCAGGGAAAATACGAAGGAGACAAGGAGTTTTTGGGACCCGCTCAAGCCGACCGAATATTTCGAAATACCGACCTCTTCATTGGATGGCCAGCAGTCATTACATAGGCTAAACACGTTCATGTCACCTTCACGGCATTCAGTAGAAGTACAATGCGTCCCACAAAGGGATTGGTTAAGAATTTATGGAAACGGATGGGATGGCGTAACAGCCAGCCAGCCAGCCACTTAGTTTCTTGCAGATTAGGCTGGATTCTTTCTGATAAAGCCCGTATGTCGGTTCACCCCCACTTTTTGCGCGCCCCATTCTTTATTGCTTACCGTATCGCGCTCAAATTATGGCGACGTGTTTTTTGTTTTGTTTCCAAAGCATTACGCCGTGCTCACAGTTGCTCCCAAAAATCGCTCTTCAGAGAAACAACGGCGCTTGTCGACGGGAACGACGTACGTCAAGAAATCGTGCACGAACGTGCCTTTTGTAGAGTATCCCGACAATCGTCCCTCAACGGCTTTGAACAACTGTGAGAGTAGGTGAGTGTCCTAAATTTTCTCCAACATAGTTTCACCCAGGCGACAGAGTTTCTTCGAATGGATTGCGCATGGCAGGGATCGTTGTTACTTGGAGTCGTTTCAGAACCATCAATGACATACAGTATCAGGTTCTCATATGCAATTCGAGGAACAACTGCAACGCCGCTTGCCCTGACCAAGACGGTATGCTCATCGCCAGGTTACACAATGGAAGTAGAGATAGCTGCATTATCAGTGGTAGACACAACTACAATACCGCTCATAACTAGTGTCGCATTTCGCGTCGCCGACGCTACGTCTCGTCGGCGACGCGAAATGCGACACTAGTTATGAGCGGTATTGTAGAATCGCGGAACATAAGCATTCTGTTCTTCACAAATACGTCTCGGGCAGCAAGCTATGCATCTTCTGCGCAGATGCATAACTATTGCGAGGTCTAGTTGGACTTAAGGCCTCCTCACACTTTTGCCGCTAGCGGCGGACGGCGAAACGATGAGTCATGCCGCTCACCGGCGGCCGCCGGCGCAGCTGAGCAGGATGACTCATCGAAGGCTTAAAGGCCCTCCCAGACTTCTGCGGCGTTGCCGCTGCCCTATCCTTCATCATAGGGCAGGGACGCAGAGCTCGCCGCCGGCGGCGTCCCTGCCCTACCCATTGCGGCGAGCGGCGTTGCCGCAGAACTCTGTTGGGACCTTTAGAGCGCAGACAGCCTGCCGCTGGAGCGGCGACGGCAATAATGATTCACATCATTATCGCGGCTGCCGCTGAGCTCGCCGCCGCCGCTCGCCGCCGCGGCAAGCTCTGCGTCCCAGCCCTGTGGTTGAGGATAGGGCCGCGGCGTTGCCCCAAAAGTGTACGGGGGCCTTTATTGTTTAGGCCAATTTTGAGATATGAAAGAGAAGTCGAAACAACTACAGATAAGAACTTAAAATAAAATGACACTCTAAAGCAGTACACTTATTTAATGGGTCCGCTAAAATTGCTAACGTCATCTGCCTTTGGTCAGGATTCATCCACTACAAGCGCTAATGGAAGATAGGTAAAAGACCCACGTCAACAGCAACTCTTTTCGTTTTAATGACCACGTAAGGGTTTCAACCTCCCGTGGAACTCTAAATGAAGGTCTAGATAGATGAATAGATTACAAAATTAATAGATTACAAAGATCTATCCTAGTCCGGTGGCCACATAACTAAAAACTAGGCAACAAAATGAATTAAAACTTACCGAGCGGCTCCTAGAAAACGAAACTTAACCTAAAAGAAGCCAAAAGCGGACGAACAAACAAAAAATAAATTAATCATCGCCGCGGTTTACAACCGTCTCGGCGGACAAAGAGCGACGGAATAGAGCCATGCCGCGTGCTGACCGCCGCTTGACATGTTATAACCAGGATCTAACATGGTGGAGAGGGCGCATGAAGCCGCATGCCGCGGGCTGCGCTTGACATGTTATAACCAGGACCTACATGGTGAGGAGGGCACACAACTTTGCCTTCTTAGAACCGCAACAAATGTAATTTTTTCTTTTTTTCTTTGTGACTTTTTCTTGTTTAGGTCCTGTGTTGTTCTGTAGGAGCCGCTCTGTAAGTCTTGAGTGAATTTGTCATATATAATACTTTTTAGTTATGTGCCTCCCCCGGACTAGGATAGATCCGATTACAATTACATTGATTACAAAAATGTAGGTTGAAACTGCGGAATGCAATCTTCTGGATTCGTTCTGACCTGTTAATATTTACTACGCCGAATGTTAGTTGACTGCGCAGTGCGTGCTAAACTACGTATCAGTGCAGGTTATGTGCAGTACCATCGGTCGGAATGGTGAAGTGGAAGAGATTTCTCGTTTTATAAGAGAATATATAGGGGGATTGGTTCTGTGTTCCAGTCGCACTGTTGCGCTCTCCTCGCAATTTCTGGTTTGCGTTCGAACGTAAGAACTTTTACAAGCCATATTTATTAGGTTGTCCGGAAAGTTCTCAGTGTTTTGAGTGCTTCACTTTAAACGCGAAAAAACATGTGGTCGAAATGTGACTAATTCAACGAAAGCTGTTTTGGCTTATTACGGATTGGTGAAGGTTTTACCAGCTAGAAAGTTCTAAGTGCTTGAAAAGGTGGTTATCGGTTGGCGAGAGGTCTGGAGAATATGGTGAGTGAGACAGAACTTCAAGCCTTAATTCGTTCAATTTTTGAATAGTGATTTGTGAAACGTGTGGGCGGGCGGCGTTATCATGCAAAAGAAGGTCGTATCCTGTTGACGAATGCTGGCTGAAGTTGACGCAATTTTAGACGAATTTCGTCGATATCCTTATAGTAGAACTCTGCTGTGAGTAGAGAAGAACGAATCTCAAAACGTTACAACTATTGCCGCTCACTCAACTCGTGGTGCACCCACTTTTCGAGCCTTTTAATTTTCCCAAGGCGTTTCAGAATATACAGCAGTGTTACCAAGGTCTATGTAGCTCTTGCGCGATCCCGCGAACTGTTTCGGATGGTTCAGTTTCCATCAATTCCTTCAACTCGTCGTCCAGGATTGCTCTAGGTCTACTGCTACGGGGATCGTCTTCGATGCTGAAATCTCCGGTCCAAAATTTACTGAACCTCTGGCGAACAGTGCTTTCTCCAGCTCTATTAGGCCCCCACACTCGATTGAATTGTCGAGCTGTCTCTGATACGGATTGTTCCAATTTAAAATTGCAATAAAATATTGTTCGGAATCGCTTCTTCGACATACTTCAATGAGCTCTTGAAGAACAGAGATGTAAAACAACGTTGAAACAAATTATTTAGTCAGAATGAAATATTCTGTACAGAATGTAGCATTAATGCGCAATGCAAGTTGAATTTTTACTTAATAATGGACGAATGAAAAATAATATATAATAGTAACACATAATAATATATAATAATATATAATAGTAACAAAAAACGTTGAGAACTTTCCGGACAACGTAATAGTAAAGACATGAAGGCAGCTATCAAAGCTTTGCGGAGGTGTTTGCTGAAGAAAAACGTTGCAGGTAAAAAAATTATCCCATCATGAAGGAAGTCATAAACGGATGCCAGATTAGTTTTCAGCATCCAGAATAACCACCATATACAAAGTTGGGGCAAAATCGCTGATCCTAACCTCACAACGCTCACCCTCAGATACTTGTACCTAGGCGCAAACTACCAGTAACGGTTTTCTAAACTCCGTCATGATCATGAAAACGGTGTAGTGCGCTTCGGAAAGATGGCGAACTGCTGCATGCAGCAAATCCTATTTCAACAAAAAAGGAAGCCATGAGGGTGCCCAAAACAATTGCCATTAAAAACTAAGTAATGCGGGCGTGCTGCCTTGCATTTTACTGCACACACCTCCTTTACAAAGCCGGTGACGAAACAGTCCAAGTTAACAAATTGAAGAAACATTTGTCAGAAGTAACGAGCTTTTCTGGACGATTGCCAACACACCCTACCATGTGCCTTCAGCTCTTCAAATCGTTCAAACACATTGCAGATAAAGCATTCGGCCGCACTCTACTTCGAGACCTCCGAAGCGCTAGGTTGCGTGTAGGTATTAATAATAGGTGTGAAGATGGTGGGGCATTAGTATCGATTTCACCAGAACTTTGTGTGTGAAGGTTACTTGCTCTGCTGATCACCCATCTGGCATCTGTATCTGGATTTTGACTGATTATGGTAGGTTACGGTAAGCAGTTTGAGTAAGGGTTTTGAGATCGGGATCCCTGGTTTCGCCTAAACCTCGTGTATGGTGTTTTTTTTTGGCGCTGATCACTCACTGATCACTAGTCATTGGATCCGACACTGATTCGGATAATTCGAAATTTGTCATTTTTTCAAATCGAGTTAAAAAGAGTACGCCAATAATAACATTTTTGAGAAGCTCCGGATCTTGGAATGATTCAGATAAGAGTGGCCTTAACAGGAAAGATTTTCAGACGATCCAAACAACTGTTTTATCTTCAGGATTCACATCGGATATACGAATCGGGTAAGATATCAGCTCCCCTATCAAAAATCAGTTATCTCAATTTTCTGAAAATTCATCTGCTGAAAACGACTCCTATCCGAATCGCCCTAGGATCCAAGCTTTTCAAAGATACCATTATTTGCACAATCCTTTTAACCAGGGTTTGGAAAAAATGACGAACCCGAATTATCTGAATCGGCGTCGGATCCAATGTCTACTGATCACTAACTTGGCTTCTGTTTTTGATTTCCGTAGATCCGAGTGCAAAATTGGCTCATCCAGATGGACAAGATTGTAAATTTAGAAAATTTCAAAACAAGACATAATTGCAAAATTCGCCTTCTCCATCGGCACCCCCACTTCATCGAAGCGAAAAGATCTACGCAAGCGACTTCGGTTTTACTTATAGTCTTCCTCCCCTGATCGTGCAGGATACTTCTTTCCTGATCGTGAACCGTTTGCCAGGTGGTAACGGTGAAAAGTAACGCGAAACCTGGCACCTCCTCATCGTCTATCTTATGTCTCCCACATCGCGCAAATCGCAAAATGGACGAGAAACTGCAGGCCGTCTTCTTCCTTTGTCTCCTAGATACACGGCTTGCCGAAACAACTGATGAAAACATGATTTGGAGATTACATCAGCAATATTGTTCATAACTACATAGAGCGGGGTCTTTGGCTGGATAGTGGGCTAATGCTCATCGATTTTGCAAAATCTTCGGCCAATGAAGTTCTTTACGGTGCTGATAATTCATCGAACGTCTGTTTATGAAATTTCGATTGATCACGGTGGGTTGCGCTAGGTATGGGCGGGTAAGAGTCATTCAGGGGCCAGATTCGTGAACCGTTTGCCAGGTGGTAACGGTGAAAAGTAACGCGAAACCTACTGATACCGCTATTCACCAACATGCGCTAGGCTAAATTTGGGGTCGAACTCCCTATATCGGTTACAACGTAAGCCGGTACGATGGATCCACGGTGAGATGATACAGGCGGTACCATTGATGAATCTGACCACAGCTTTACAAATAATTCCACCCTGTCAACCGAAATTTCGCATTGGTAATCAGCGCCTTAAATAGCATGAGTAGGCGAAGTTTGAGGGAGAAAATCTTTTCCATCTCTGGAGTTGAGAGTACAATAGTATCTATAGGTCAGGTTTCCTTTCTGGCGACCTCTCCCGCTGCGAGTTTACATGTTGGTTACCGTGGCTGTTTTCCTTAAAGTGCCAAAATCTTGCAACACAGTAGAGTCGGACTACAAACCGCTCCGCCCCACCGCGTCGCTCCTGCATCCACTCATCCACTGTGCCACCGATGCTCCGTCGCCGAGCGCAGTTTCTACCAGACATGGAACACATATTTGGAACCAGCGTTCGAAGCCGCATCCATCGATTCACATCTGATCTCAAAGTGCCATAGTCACGTGGTATCCTTCCCGTGTAAAGATAAATTTTTCCACCTCAGTTGGAAAGCTTATGGTAGTTGCTTGTAAATGGAAATAACCATCTGCCATAAACCGAAGGTTGCGGAAAGCGGTTGATTCAAACTCACGACGTATCTATCGTGAAGCGCGAACATACCACTACACCACTGGGTCCGACAGGTCTAATAAAAACTGCGCAGGTATAGCTCGACATCTATCCACTTAGCTAATTCGCTGCCGGCATGGAGTACATTAACAGGTCAGAATTCTTTTTGGAGATATATTTTGTTATCTTAACGCAGTTATTCTAATCAGCATCTGAGGCTCCACCTAGCTATCTAGGAGCTACAGAAGTTCCATGGGAGGTTAATACCCCTTGGCTGGTGATAAGACGGAATTGCTAAACACCATCGTCGTCGTCATCCTAACCTTTCTTTTGGCCCATGTCATACCATCGCTCACCTCGAGCGAAGCTTAATGATAGGCTCCCATATCGACTCATCGCTTCGCGCGATCGATATGGGAGCTTATCATTAGGCTTCGCTCGGGGTGAGCGGTGGTATGACATAGGCCTTTAACTCCGTACAGGTCGACCATATAAAGCCAGAAGATGCAGTTGTTACAGAGCCGCTGATCTCCTGCTACAACTGTGAGGCGACCAATCAACTAGACTGCACTACCGGGTCATGTCAAGGAAAATACTGTCTTTTCAGTGAGTTCTACCAAATTTTCAGTCTGCAAGCAGATCAATTTAAGGCTACTTCCGCAGCAGCTGCTAGCAATCCTAGGATCACTTGTGTACGGTAACATCTTGAATTCTACAAAAGCATGTCTCACTGTTAACAGATAATAAAATCAAGATGTTCATTTACGACGTAGGCGATGGAACAGTAGGAGGATGTGTCACGTTTCGTTCGCACTCCGACTCGAGCTTCTTGACTCGGGTTTAGCTCAGCCCAAGCAGGCCTTCCATTCCTCCTTCGTCCGCTAACTTTGATTCATTTATTTATTTGCTGTACGCACTATGGCTTGCTAACAATGACCATTGAAATAACACGTACATATCATGAAATTCTTGAAAATAATCAACGGTCAATAATAACAGATGGGTAACAAAATCCTAACCCAACTGAAAAAGAAGCAACATAACCTGGACAAGGCAGTCAAGGAACAGAGGAAAAGAAACATGAACATGGAAAGCGAGAGCTGTGACCCAGAACTGTGGTAAAGTCATCCGCTTTCTTGTTTTCTCGATTGAAAACAGAATTGCAATAAGTGAAAGGTTTCAAATTGGAAGCGCAGAGAGCAATGTGGAGATAGGCAGCTATGCTTGTTCTAACTGGAATATTTAATCACATTGGTAGGACGTGAAATAAGTAAGCCACGTCTGAGCTCAGACAGTCCCGCTGCTAGTGCCAAGTCGACTCGTGCTCCTGGTGCCTATGCAGACCACCTATGGTTGTTCGTATAACTATAGGAGTAGTGCCATAAGATAGTGCAGTACTAAGTAGCAGACAGAAAGAAAAGGTATAGTTTTTGGCAGCCCAGTTATAGTGCGGTTCCTTGGTTCAAACCACTCCCGAGCAACACTCCTAGCTGGTAAACACCTAAGCGCCCGGCTGTGGCCTTACGTACTAGGCGAGACAATGCTTCTTTCACAATGCCGGCATTCGTCGCTTCTATATACCGGAACTGGTTGACTAGTGAAACTATACAGTGAATGTAAGTATAATATATACCTAGTATCGGCTGGAGCATGATAAAACAATGACTTGCCCATCACCTGGCTATCGCAAACCGGGGGGGGGGGGAGGGGCGGGGAGATTGTATAGGCTAAATACACAGTCAGATTGCCCCCACGATATCCCGTAAAATTGAGTGCGTGGCGCATCCTTCAATGAACTTTCCTGTTTTTGTCCTTTACTAAGAGACCCCTTTTAACATTTTGCACACACTACAAGTAGCAATTGACCGGCGTATGGTCACGCGTCGTGCGAGTCTCTGATGGACGACTCGTCCGCTCTGATGAACGACTCGTCCGCTCTGATGGACGACTCGTCGCTGCTTTTGGTTGCCCAGTCGAGGGCCTCCTTTGTTGACGGTTACTAAGAAACTCAAGGTGTCGATGTGCACCAATGCACTCCAGCTCTAATGAACAGATGATACTCTCATGGCGTCGCAGCTAACTTTCTATCTAACCGACATGTGAATGTGACAACGCCTCCTAGCCTCTGTAGTGTTTGTGTCTCCCTAATTCTCACGTGCATCCAACTGAACTAGGTATCCTCCGACATATCGAAGAAAACCTTCGGAAATCGTCGTCAAGATCTGATCTGAAGTGAACTTCTACAACAACTAGAGGTGCACTCTCACACCCCGGTGCAAAATTATACATAGGTCCACCCTCTTATTGATCTATCATTAACCAGAGAACTGCTACCAAGGCTCATAACGTCACCATCGTGTTCGAAGACACTTTTACAAGAAAAAGAAGGATCGAAAAGCAGGATACCATGAGTTTTTATTGAAAAAAAAAATTAATGAAGTGGGCTGGTGCACAATTGCAGGTCCACTTCATAAAAACCTTATCCACTACAAAAATACAAGGTTAGCAACGTCGGTAATTTTATTTGGCACATTATTGACAAGGTTTCCAATAACAGTTTGCTCTACACTCGCTCATTAATCAAGACTGGCCTTCTTCAAATCAGAAACCGTGGAGTGATTCCATTTTCGAATCGTTTACGTGCAAAAATGTCCCACAAGTTCTCTTTCGGGCTAATATCTAGAGAACAGCTTAGCCACTCAGAAGCTTTACTCCACTAGCACTAAGCCAATATGTAACCGATGTGATAAATATATGGATGCGTCGCATGGCTCTTGCCGAAAACAAGGCTATGCCTGCGATATCTCCAATAAGGCAGCAAATGACCTATCGGTCTCTATGCGCACTCTGGTAGTTTTTGTTATTCATTTATACGAGACGAACTCCAACACAAAGATTCGTATATCCTAAACGGAGTGATTTCTACCGCCAATGTTGCGCATAGGCAACATTCATTTTTCTCTCCCTAAGCCTCTCTGGAGCCGGTTTTATCAACAATTAAACCAACTCTAGACTGGCAGCCTTGTGGCGAGCCGCCACTCAAGGGCTTCGCTTCTTAAGTTGATGAACAATATATAAACCACGATTCGGGCTGCATAGTATCGTCCATTTCGATACTGAGGGGTCTAGATGACGTCGTAGGTCCTTCGCGGGCTGGTCACTGTTGGAAGCCAGCCGACTCTCATCCCTTTTGGATAGCTTTCTTTGACGGCCGGCTACTGTTTTTCTTTGCAGGCTTTTGTTTCCCTCAGATAGTTGTTGCTACATTTATGGGACTGCCCTGCTTGAGCCTCAGTCTTCCTATTTGAAAGACCGGCAGCATTCAACTTGAGTTTGCTCACAGGAAGAAAAATTGGAGCACGTGGGCATTTTATCAGACGCTTTCTGTTGCGTTTTTGACCTATTTATTCCGTAATTTGCGGGGAAAAACGTTGACGGCGAAAAAATCCCGAGTGCATCGGTCCATTTCTTTCACGTTTCAATAAAAGTTCTAAATATCTTGCACACTTCAGTTTTTCTTCCAGGGATCCTCATAGAGAGGTTATGGCTGGTGAGGCATACAGTGGTGACATTACTGAGAATTTACAGAGTTTTCTTAGCTACTACATAATGAACGAATCAGGGAGTGGACTTATAATTTTGCATCGGGGTGTTGGTGAGCGACTACTAATGAAGCTTTCAAGCTTTTTGATTAAGTTTTTTAGAGAAGGTGTTAGGATTGCAGCAACATGGATAGGAGACAACTTTGCAGATCCCAGCGGTTAAATGAAAACTGCTGAACACTGGAACTTCCAGCTGTGACAATATCTGAATGAACCGCCATATTTCTGTTACACCGTCCACAAGTGAAAATGAGGAAATGTGACCAGATCTAGGGATGCCTTAGATGTTATGTTTCTCCACAATTGTTCTACCCTTTCGTCTCTTTCCTCCCATTCTACTGACAGATGTGGAAGGAAGAACTTTGAATCACACACCTACAGAGGTGTAGTTGAACAGCTAGGTACTGGGTTTACATATTGGGGTTCTTTCAACACGTTCATAGATTGTTGCGTACCATTCTGTTCTTTGCTTGGAATGAATACAAATTCTGTTGTCTTTGGAGTCCTGAACAACACTAATACGAATTCAGAGAACAATTCACTGGATATTCTTGCACTTAGTTGGGACTAGTCAAGCAAGCACAGGCTTACAAGAATTACATCTAATGTCGTGCGTTGAAGAAAGTGGTTCGAGAAATCTAATACGTCTCAGTGCCGATATTTGATCTTTCCTAAGTTAGCTGCAACTTTTAAATCGTCAGTAGGGATGAGAAAAAAACAAAGTGCAAAAACATAGGTCGCATTAAAAAGAGTGGCTCGTTGTGATTTGCTTGATGTGCCACGCATTCCGAACATTCCTAAAAACGCCCGACCACACGAAAACGTTTTTATGAATTCTCGCTTTCATTGTGTAATTTTTTCCTATTTTTTCAGCACGAACACAGACGTTAGCTGGAAACAGCGTGAAGAAGTCATGCACCAATAGTGACAGCCTGCTTTATGTGGATAACGTGGCATATGCCTCATTTGGACAGTGCGAGTACAGGTTAGTTTATATGGTAGGTCTACTGATAGTAAGGCTTCAACATAGAAGGATGGTTCAGACAAATTAACGGCGCCAACTACGACTACAAGTTGTGCAACTCGTCCACTTTCTGCAACTCAGCCTGTCCTCTGGGACCATTCTCCTCATCACTCGTCTCTTCATCATCAATATCTTCAAGTTTACACATATTTGCATACCTGAGTACAGCGTTGTTACTTCTGATTTTTTAACATTTGTAAGCTAGAGACACTTAATTTGACAATATTCTGTAGTGTGGCTGTAGATGCAACCAGTGCGGATTTTTTATTGAATGTGTGTTATATATGATCTTTAGAAGAATTCCTGAAACAAGGCATGCTCGACTTCACTGATTTGAAAAAATAAAGTAACGTTGCTTACGTTATTTGTGACAGAGGTACACACTGTACTGATCCTTCATTACAGCTGGTGGCAGCGGTTGAACAAGCTTTGGTGGCGCAGGTGCTGGTGGTGGCGGTGGTGGCGCTACATGCGGTGCTGATTTCGGAGGCTGTGGTACTGGTGGTACAGTCTGAAATCCGTTAAACTTCTCTTTAGATTGTCAAGTCAAGGAACTAGATCTGCTAATCTTTCACAGTGGAAATCTACGAAAGTTCCAGGAAAATCTGTCGAAGAAATTGATTGATGCTTGTCAAACTAAGAAGACAGAGCATTCGAAAAGGATATGACATTGGCTACATCCAGAACATGGAAGGCAGACTCCACGGCAAACTTTTTATGGAGTAAATGGAAATTCATGAAGCGTTTTGAAGCGTTTTAAATAGCCGATATGCCACTTCTTTAGCCAAAAGAACCTTGAAAACTGCTCGAAAGACAAGGTGTATGGCAAAGAACAATCTTTCAGTGGACCACTGAAAGATTTTTAAGGGAAGCCATAGTCTGCATCACCGACGAAAAATAGCATTTGATTCGGGATTCACACTGAGCTCTACTACGCAGCGGAAAAGCGGCTTGCTGTTGCAGCCGCCGCATCTATGATGTTGTCGAACGCATAAGACCTGAAAATGAAAGCTACTAATGTAGTTCCTCTATCATCCAGATAATTCCAGAACTGGAGTATGGGTTCTGATGAAGACGACAAATGCGAAGAACGTAACAAGCATCGGAGGGATGGGCAATAAGCGGCTGCCTGACCGGCCTTCATTTCAATGACAGAATCCGCTTGAATGTGCGGCCAAACTTTCTCTTTGAAAATTTCACTCCTCAACAGCGGCTCACAGCAAAATGTGCAGGAAGGAGCCGTGCAAAACGGACCGTAGAACGGATATCATTAAGAGGCCGCGTTTCTCATTGGAAGCGCTCCCAAAAGAAGACGTGAAGGTTATCCCTGTATCACTGCGGCTTCGAGCAATCGTTTACTTACATCACCTAACGTCCAAAGTCATCAAGCCAGTGCCAACAACATCGCCATTCTTTCCTGTCACGTGCCAGAGTGCTCTGTTGGATCCTCATCGCTCGATGGACACGTAGAGCCTTGTATCGTTCATACCGTTCTTTCAGAGCTTTCACGAAGAAGTCCGACCCACGTGTTGGCGAGTGTTGCGAATCGGTAGCACCGCTCGCGAGGGAACATGCCCCTGTTGAGCGGGTTCCCTATTCGCCCGTGAGCATACGAGGTATCCATGCAACCCAAACTGCGGGAAAGTTAGGGGCCCCGTGATGTAATTAGGTCACGCTTCGTCTCCGGCAGATGGGGGCCGCGCGTAGTGGCCTCTGACCAATTGCACGGGACAGACCGCAGAATTGACGCACGCTCGTACCAGGTGAGCCGTGGGCACTTTGAGCGTGCTGTAATGGTGCCTACATTGAATGAGTAGAATATCCCAATACATGCAATCGACAACAACGGCAACAGTCAACAACATACCAACCAACATAACCAACTGCCCTCGTGCGGTACATGCGGTCCACAACACTCATCACTTCAATAGTATAAGGACTCATCACTTTCCTCCTGCTCTGCACATTATACCACCGCACGATTTATCACATATAAAAACACTAGACGCAATATCCAAAATGCCATACGGAATATAGTTAACGCCACCGCAAATCGTATACGGTACAATGAAGGACCGCACAAGTTGGTGCTAGGCTGTATGTATTAACTACCCAAGGCTCAGGCGAACCCCCATCGGGATAGCCACCTTTCTGTAGTGCAGCTGGCTGTACTGAGAGTGAGGGAGTGGCAAGGCTTCGTTCGGAGATCCCCTGGGATGGTGAAAGAGGATGCAGGAGGTCGGCGCTTTGGAGCCGCGTCCGCGCGCAGTCGTTTGAGGCGGCGACACGAGCATAAACTGAACCCGGCCAGCGGCGGAGCGAGCTCGCGCAGATCGATAGCGTGCGTGGGCAGGTCGGACCTCTTCGGGATCCCGCGTGGATACGACAGCCCGCGGGAGTTTGAAATTAGGGAGCAACTGACCGCATTCGCGACAGTGGGCGCTATAGTTCTGCTCGAATGTCCTTTTCGAAAACGAATTGGAATGATTTTTTATTCGAATTCGATTATTAAAAAAGTCGTTTTTTTCGAACGCACTAGCATTAAAATGAAATTAAATATTCACGAAAATGTTAATATTCAAATATATTGTTAATCGAACTACCACAAATTTCCAGCATTTGGAATTATTTGAATGTTCGAAAATTGTCAAAAGCGCACAATTCGAGTATTCAATGGGTGCCATTCGAATGTTGGATTACCTCTTTGACACTGCAGATACAGCACAACAGACAAATTAGGATCTGCATTGATTTGCAAAGCACAAGCCTGGATATTGAGCGTAAGCAGCTTAGGAATTGTTAGTGCTACGATCTCCGTATGCTTTCCATATGCAGTGCAGTTCCCAGATTGCCTCCCAATCTGGCTCTATACAATACTACCCGTGAAAGAAGAAGCATGAGTGCACCAAAAACTAGACCTCAGGGGCTTCACTCATAGAAGGGCCTATACTATCAATCGGATGCGAAATTTTTGAATAGCATTGGACCTCACAAACCACTTCTCCGTTTGAAACTATATAGCTATGACTGATCTTTTGGCAGGTTTCACCTTTTCACTATTAAACCTAGGCTTGATCTCTTGCTCCCTACAGGAAACCCCTCCCTACATTGGAATTAATGTTGTGGATCCAGAACGCCTTGAAGGGTTTTGTGCAGAGAAGACTGAACCTCGTTTCCAAATTATCCACCTTCACTCCGAGGTCCTCTGCTTGGTGACTGTTGATCTTATGGTGTCCTTTCCATGTATTCTTTTCACATCGAATAGCTTCTTAATCGCAAAGTGCAAAAGTCGACTTGTTTGCACGCCCTGTTCCCGCTCGAGGGTTCGCAGATCAGGGTCACCATGAGGTGCAGTTTCATTTTCCTACTATCTGAGGAGTGAACCACATCCAGTCCCCTACCTTTATAACGCCTACGGATAAGACGCGACTCTCGATATAACGTAGATTTATTCCGGCCCCGGCCAACTTACCTTTACGCCAGTACAAACCAACTCCAATCTAAGACGCGTCAGATACAAGGCTACTCCCGTTAACACATTCGCGACGAGAGCGCTCTCGCGCACAATGCGCGCGACGGCCCGCTGCCTTGTTGGCGCGCGCGGGTGTCCACTCATTTGTGTGAACATCGTCCCTCGCGAGAGTTACTTTCTGTAAGTAAATCTTAATCGATCTTTGGAAGAAGATCTGAACATTGGTTTGTTACTACAATTTGGGAATTTGAAAAGAAAATCGAACAAAAACATCAAAAAAGGATGTTTTTCCCAAAAATTCCCGTCCACACATATGAGTGGACACCGTCCATCGCACCCTCTCCGCTGTCCACTCATATGTGTGGACACCGTCGCGAGTGAGTTAAGGCGCGTTCAAAATGATTCCCGTTATAACACGACCCGGGTAGTTGGGAATTCGAAGGTAGATTACATAGTTACAGCAATCGGCTCAGACTCCAATTGTTCAGACATTTCTGAACAGTGGTGCTAACCTCGTAAGAGACAAACGGCACTACGAGGAGGTTTTTCGAAACAGGGTTAGGGCTGCATTCTCGAATGTCTTTTCTCTTTATCCAGGGACCGGATTCATCAACGACTTATGTAACTTTAATGGAGAACTGTAAGCTTATCAAGCGATATGGTGAGCGATAAGCAGCGTTAGAAGCTAAGATAACGCGGCTTATCGCTCACCATATCGTTTGATAAGCTTACAATTCTCCGTTAAAGTTACGTAAGTCGTTGATGAGTCGTGCACACTTATAGCTTTATCACTAACCAGGATACTATCTCAACGGTAGGTCGGAACGGCGCAAGTGTTGTATATGGGCAGAGCCGCCTCCCTCTGGGAAGTAACAAACTGCAGGTATCTCGACCCCAATACAATTCTGCGCCGAGTTAGGGGCGATGGAAGTCGCGGGTTTGCGCCCTGTTGATTCACGTGCTCCACAGCTGACGGACGCGCGCGGGATGAGGGCTCGCATCGCGGCTAGTCGCCGTGCACATGTGGCGTAGTAGGAAAGAGCTCGGGCTCGTGAACGAAGGGTCGAGGGTTTGGATCCCGCAGACTGCGTTCGTTTTGCACTTTTGCAAAATCCATGTTTATCGTATAGGTAATCCACCAGGGTATTATGGTGGGTTATAGAGCATGTTTACATATAACATGTGCTTCAAACTACAGATTAGCTAAAATGTTCACTTCTGTGTGTCACTTATTTTAAGCCTATTTTGTGTGAAGCTATAGTTATGTAACGATAGATATTTTGTGGCACTAGTAAAAAGCTCCGATTCCACCGACAAGACTTCGGTCAAAAAAAATTTTTCGCTGAAACTTCGTCTAGGGTGGGGGGGGGGGGGGTAATTTGGGGTGCTGATCAAGAATCTGACATCCGTTTTTCACGATGCGGTGGGAGGCCACCCATACCGTTAACAAGGGTGGTCCAGGCAGGGTCACCGATTTCGCTGAAACTTTGTCTAGGGGGGTTATTTGGGGTGCTGATCACGGATCTGACATCCGTTTTTCACGATTCGGCTGAATAATATAGATACAGGATGGCACAGGATTACATTCTTAAAGTTTCTGCCGATGACGGCAGGTAGAGACAGAATCGTGAAAAACGGATGTCAGATTCGTGATCAGCACCCCAAATATCCCCCCTAGACAAAGTTTCAGCGAAAAAATTTTTTCGACCGAAGTCGTGTCGGTGGAGTCGGAACTTTTAACTAGTGCCACAAAGTATCTATCGTTACATAACTATAGCTTCACACAAAATAGGCTTAAAATAAGTGACACACAGAAGTGAACATTTTAGCTAATCTGTAGTTTGAAGCACATGTTATATGTAAAAATGCTCTATAACACACCATAATACCCTAGGTGGATTACCTATATGATAAAAATGGATTTTGCAAAAGTGCAAAACGAACGCAGTCTGCGGGATCCAAGCCCTCGACCCTTCGTTCACGAGCCCGAGCTCTTCCTACTACGCCACATGTGCACTGTGCTGAGTCGCGATGCGAGCCCTCATCCCGCGCGCGCCCGTCAGCTGTGGAGCATGTGAATCAACAGGGCGCCAACACGCGACTTCCGTCGCCCCTAACTCTGCGCAGAGTTGTATTGGGGTCGAGATACCTGCAGTTTCTTATTTCCCAGAGAGAGGCGGTTCTGCCCATATACAACATTTGCGCCGTTCCGACCTACCGTTGAGATAGTATCCTGGTAAGAGCAGGTATCTTTCGAGTCTCTTTGAGAGCCACTGGCTTCCCCTTCCGTGTGCACATCACACAAAATGTTTTTTACGATTAGATCTGCCTTTTGTCAATTGAGATGAGGCAGATTTTTATACAAAAGCGTATTGTTGCTTTTATTTGCTTTTGCACCGAACGCGATGGCAAGGTTGACCAGTCCTTATTGAAACCGTTAGTCTCACACTTAGGATGACGCCTATCTGGCCAGCGATATTTGGGAAAACGAGGCAAAATGCTAAGTCAGTTATCTCGATTTGAGCTTCTTTTTTTGCTAAATGATAATCCTCCTTGCTGCCCTAAAATTGCTCAACCATTCGGACATTGCTATCTACTCGATCAAACACCTCACAGGATGGAGCCCTTCGCCCGTTGTTTAGACGCATAATGAGTAAAGCTCAATCTACCAGGAGGAACTCATCTGCTAATGCACTTATCCTTGACGGACTTTTAGGACTACCATCACGACAAGGGACGAGCGGTCAGGCTGCCCAGGATGGATCTTCCGTGCTATCTTTTCCTGCGCAGAAACATGAATAAACATCTATTCGCGAGGTTATACAGGGGAAACATGGAGAATACGCTGCTATTTGTCGTGCCTTGGCTATTACCTGGCAACACATTTTTTGCAGCCAGGTGATTTTAGGCATCGGTAAAAAAATTCGGATCACACATTGTTTCTGCGTTCTGCGGTTATTAGCCTTGGCTTAGCTGTCCATAAAACCAAAGTACAGTCCCCTCCCGTTTTAACGCCTGCGGATAAGACGCGACTCTCAATATAACGTAGATTTATTCCGGCCCCGGCCAGCTTACCTTTACGCCAGTACAAACCAACTCCAATTTAAGACGCGTCAGATACAAGGCTACTCCCGTTATAGCGCGGTTTTGGAGGAACTCTACGTTCAAAATGACTCCCGTTATAACGCGACCTGGGCTCAGTTCTGGTCCTATACAGAAAATGAAGAGGAACAAGATGCTGAGAGCGTCTTCGATCAGTCTTACCCTTCTATTGCCCCTTTCGTAGTCGCGTACAACATCTGTGCCACAACGAGTTAGATGCATAGACGTTTCTCATGCGTGCCCGGCCAACAAAAGTGCCCAAAGTCAGCAATATGTCGGGCACAGTATGAGTCCCGGTAGTATCTAGAAGTTGCCGTAAATTGGAGGTCTTTCTCTATCAGAAGCGACAGATGATGTGGATTAAAGCTCAGATTATTCAAAACAATATTCAACACATTTGTTTTAAGCCTAGAGCAGCTGCCATAGAGGCCTCGTGCAGTCACATAATGGTTTTTATCAGAATTCTCGCGCCATGCAGGACTTGTACATGCACCCTCTGCTTTCCGAGCAGGATTGCAGCGCTGCTTGATCACATGCAACATCACGATATCATGGGAGAGTGCTGAGAGGCCACCGCGACGAGGATATGGCGGATGCGGCCGCGATTCAACAGCGCTGATAGCGTTATGGGCTAACATCCTGCCTGGAAAGTAGAAAGTGCGGGTCCATGTCCCGCCTAGGGCGAGAGTTTTGATGGTGACAAAAGATATTGTAACATCAGGTTACACAATTTTTTTCTGGTTACTTCTAACTCTTCTGGTACTCATTACTCCTCACACATCTGTCATACCTATGTATGTATGTAGCAGAGAGCATCTCTGAGGACAGGACTTCATTAGTAATCTAAAAATGTTCTTTGCCTTCCTCAAGGTCACGTATTTCATTACTATACCTGTATTTAGTCATTGTGTGAGATTCTAAATAAATATACGCGTAAGAGTCTAAAAAAGGTCAGCTTCGGTTAGGACGCGACCCCCGCCATAACGAGGAATTCCTCCGGTCCCCTCAAACGCATTATAGCGAGAGGGGACTGTATTGTCCATTTCACCTCACATGGCATAAAAGGTGTGATGTTGTCCAAGGGTCGATAGTGCAGCAAAAATATGACACCAACTGATCACATTCCTTGACATAAAGGTAATGGCAAAAAGGTTGGTGTCGGGCGCTGCAATTATGGCAAGCTCCTATCCGCATGGCATATGCGTTCCTGCATTCATTAAGAAAACATGAAACAGAGGTAATGAGCCCTGCTATTTTATCCCTCGGAACATACGTGCCTGAGCTGACTATGGGTCCGACTTTGTTGGCAGTGAGAGTAGCTGCCGCGAACTTGTCGACAGGTGAAGAATCGTTAGACCGTTATAGGTGCATGTAGAGTTGGCAATTATGTGACTCACTTTTGCTATTTAACAAAACTAGCATCAATTCCACCACTACCCTTATCAAACTCCGGTGTGCCATGAAGAATAATGCCCAAATAACACTAAGGAACTTCGTCAGAGATACGAGGAAATTTATGTTCCTTCTTATGTTCCTTCATGCTTGTTAGGTAACCTGAATAAAAAGTTAAAGTAAACGGCATCTTTTGGTTACGGAGACCTCCAATATGATAACCTTGGTCTCCGATGAAGCAAGTAGATGATTCATTGAGAGGTTCCAGGGACCTCATGGTAAGCCAAAAAGGTAGGTATGCGGAAATGATTACCACCACGAGAATCTCCACCCATGGAATAGTGGGAAGATAGGCTCTATTTTTGCAAAGTCTTTGAACCCATGGAGCCAAGAACCCTCAAAGTTTACTATGCATGCACACACGCTAAAGTACCGTAATCGGCCGAAATTTCAACAATGAATATCGACTGCAGCAGCTACTTGCTGGTCATCACCAATGCGTCTCGTTGTACACCTTCTACGGGCAGTAGGGTACAACCGGATTTGTTCTTCTTTGATCATGTGGGCACATGCTAGGTGAGATTGTCAGGACACCCATTCTCGACTTGTGGACTAGTGTCGTCATATGCTCTTGTAATTGCTTTATTTATGTCCCGTTGGGAAGGTTCATTCCCCATGTAGTCAAGAATCCTATAAGAAATGTGCGGAAAATACAAAATGCCGTATATGCGGTGGTGGAGGAGAGGGGCAATTGATGAAGATTCTTATGGAGCACGTATTTGGCAGCCTGTGCATACGAGTAGGAAATGTTGGGAAGGTGATAGATACCAAACAAGGAATGAACATTAAAAAACGCAAAAATTCGACAAGGGACGTGGATCGAGCACTTGACACTGAGCCTTTGATTCACCGCCACTTTCCATTGAGCCACCGAGCTGCTTGCACCGGTATCTTTCACCACCTCCATTATCTCCACGAAGTGCGCGCACAAAGGTGCGTGCTGACAGTGCAACTCAATGCTGGACCTTCAGGAGCTCCTGACTCCTTGGACTTAAGGACCTTGCAAAAATGAAGCCTACTTTCCTACTATTTCAAGGGTGGAGATTCTCGTAGTGGTATTCATTTTCGCCATTTAGACAGACCTGAGACGCTTCCCTAGTATGGTAAAGTAAGGCCTTTGGAATCTACCAGTCGACCGCTCAAAAAAAACTGAACTCAACGTCTTAAGGACACGATAATTGGTGTGATGAACACCAACATATTTTATCTTTCCAATAGAAGAAGGTGATTCAGTGAAAAGGTCGCTCTACTAAAAGTTTGCATTACAATTGCCAATTTCCTTGTACGTCAAGGTGAACCGTCTGTCCGACATTGCCACCAAAACACCCAGTCATGTTTACTTCCTTTCTGGAACCCGTCGTTTCACTCGAGTTCGAGTATTCGTATGGAATATTCAAATCAACATTCGAATTGGAATATTAAATTCATTAATACAATTTGCATACTCGAATCAATTTTCGGAAAATTGCATTTTTCGAATGTAATCGACTTCGTTACGCAGAAAATTGCGTTTTTCAAATGTGCTCAAATTCTGATAAATGCCTTTTTGAATGTATTCCACTTCATTCCAGAAAAAGCACTTTTCTCGACTACATTCGGATCCTAGTATTCGGAAAATCGCGTTTTTCGAATATATTTGATTTCAATTTTTCATTCGAATTCGAAGCCAATTCAGTGTTTGAAAAAATTGGAGAGCACAACTGTGGGGGCCGCCGGTGTTCTTTTGACATCCTGCAGGATCGGGCTAGTAACGCTCTCGTCCACCGGGTGCCTGCGGAACGCACTATATACATGGCCAGATCACCCAACTTTCGCCGACTTGCCCAACACGACAGCACCTTTGATCCTCAAACGCTGACGAAACTCGAAATCCGTAAGTCTTCTCTGATTTGCGTGAATCCGTTTCCATCCTGCTCTCATAGTGCATTGAATACATTAGATCCGAGCGAAAATCTTTGGATAATTGGATGATTTGGATAATGACGATTTTGCGGAACCGGATTTTTGAATGATTCGGATACGCGCAACTTCGCGGGTCTCGAATTTTTGGATGATTCGGATTTGGATATCCGAATCGAATATCCGAAAATTATTCCTTCGGATCCAATAAATACATTCATAGTGCACTGACTTCGTGTCGCACGCTAGCGCAGAAAAACGGTGGAGAAGGATGGCAGGGACTCGGAGCTCCTCCTCTCCCACTGATTTTCTACTGCTATTTCGACGCTTCGGAGAACTCCCCTAGCAGATCGTTTCCGCGGGCATCAAAAACGCTCGTTTATGCTCATTTTGACTTCCCGACCTAGGGACACAGAGCATCCGGAGATAACTGTGAATGGAGCTCTTTGAGGATCCTCTGCCTCTCACGAAGGCCGTCTTCCTTGTGATCATTTGTAGGCCAGCGCTTCCGCACAAACAGTTGAAATCGACCAACCTTAACGCCCGATGCGCCCTCATGATCACCCCTAAACATGTCAAACGTCTCTTGTAGGACGACTTGGTACCAGAGCTATCTATCATGCATGATCGAACTTGGCAGGCTATCCATGTTGGGCCTGTGCCAAAAAGCAAGTTAAAAAGCATGGCCCCCTTTACTTTGAAAGACCTCCGCTAACTGTGGCAATGAGAAGTGCGAGCACAAAAGAGCTGTTGAAGTCTCATGGCCTTACAAGGGAAACAGATTAACTTTCTCCAAAGATTCTCATCAAGACCTATATGGTCTTGTAGGGTATCGGACGAGGATCTAAGAACTGTGCTCCGTTTTTGTTACGGTCCACATTTCGAAAGTCGCAAAAAATTGTATCACTTCAGAGCGGGTTGATAATGCGTAAATGATATCTGAAATGGCCCTTTCGTGCTCAGAGCTCAACCTACAAGACGTTTAGAGCTCAAATTAGAGTAAGATCACAGTAATATGATAATTTCCTACGTTTCCTAGACGAAGCTGCAATGTACATTCAAGTGATTTATGCAACGGTGTCGGCAGCGACTGGATGGCCGAGTGGATAGCGACGCGGACTTGCGGGAGGGGTCGAGGGTTCGGTTCCGGGAGTGATCCTATTTGCTTTGTGGACTGCTCCCACTTTTGCAACTGAAGAGTACATTTTGGCTAAGGTAGGTTACCGAATTATTGGCTAGTGGTGAATAAAGGTGCCGAAGTCATCACTGCCGATTTCGCCTAGACTTCGCCTATGGGAATTATTTAAGCTGCTGACTAGGAATCTGTCACTCTTTTTCTAAATTACCACTTTGCTTGCAGTACTTTCCATTAAAAGCTGACCTCGAAGGTTGGAAAATAAGTCTGACCAGATTGGAGAAGGAAGCGATCCCTCTAACATGGACAGCTTTGCTCACCCATATCTACCGTAACCTGCCGTAATATCTTGAAATTGTAATAACAGGTATCATATCCTTGATTAGCACCCCCAAATAACCCCGTGGGCGATGTTTGGGCGAAATTTTTTCTTTCTTCCTCTCCTTGACGTCTGTAGTCGTGAAAGGCAGCAGTGCCAGTTATTCTTCGTACACCCCGAAACCGTTACTTATACATGCCCATCGTAACCTTCTGCCATCCATCGTTTCAACGAAAATCGTTGCCAGATTGCTGATCTGCATCCAAAATAAACCCTATAAATAAATTTTGAACTAAATTTTTTCCGACCTCTAGAGTTGAGGGAGTGAGTACAGGTGTTCCTACCTGCGATGCCTCGACCCGTCTCCTGTAAGTGTATAGGAGAATGGTCAGGAAAAAATAAACAGCTAGAGAAATACCATGAGGTATATAAAATATGCTGTACTTAGTAAGAGTTAATAGAATAGTGAAAGCTGCGAGTAGAATAAAAAGCGGTCTTCAAAGAAATCCGAAAAGCAATGAGCATGTCTTGATGATGGGTCAAATCAATGCTTGTCGACCGTGTTCACGAATGAGGTGACGGTGACACGAGAAACACTTCCAAAACTAATTGAGAAAATTCCAAAGAGGTCATATAGGGGGAGCATCTGAAGGAATCTTGCTCAGCGAGAAAAGCATCGTTTAATGGACGCGCGATATCGCTCCATACAACAAAACCAGCTTCTTCCACATCTGAAAACAGGTTGAAAGCGGGGTTAGGACGTAAAGAAGGTACCCTACCGAAGCCGAAATGTAATCTTCGTTTGTAAAAACGCTAACTGCCTACGTAGGGACGCGGAAACCCCACCCACGGAATCGAACCCTCGACCCTTGCTGTAAGTCCGCCAAGCTATCCACTCGGCCATCCAGTCGCTGCCAACACCGTTGCGAATGAAGGTACACTGCAGCTCCCTCCCGAAAACGTAGGAAATTATTACATACTACTGTGATCTAACTCTAATTTGAGCTCTAAACGTCTTGTGGGTTGAGCTCTGAGCACGAAAGAGCCATTCCAGGTGTCATTTACGCATTATCAACTCGCTCTGAAGAGATAATTTTTTTTGTCATTTTTGGACCACTCAGTGGCCCAAAGCAAAAACAAAACACAGTTCTGTGATCCTCGTCCGATGCTCCACAAGACCATATAGGTCGCGTTGAGAATCTTTTGGGGAAGTTCATGGGCCTCTTTTGTTAGTAGGCTGCAAAAATGTGAGAAAACGAGAATGGCTATCTATACTCTATGTTACACAATTAATTTATTTGAAGATAATCACAAACCTTGGAAGTGGTACCGCCAGCTGCACCGCCGCCTCCACCTCCGCCATTAACCTGGAATCCATTTTGGTCAATGGGGTACTGGGAAACGAGTGCTCCTATAGGTAAACATCGAAGTAGTAGTCTTCAAAAGCAATCTGGACAGCTTGGAAAAGCGTAAACAATTTGAGGCTAGAACATATACCTTAAATACATTCTAAAACAGAATGTTTAGATAATTAAGGCCCTTTCACACTCGGCAGCATCGGCAGTGGCAGCGGTGGCGGCGGCGAATATTCGCCCAAATGCTTTATCGCACTGCACAATCGATATGGTGCTTGTCATTACAGAGCCTCGATAAAGCTCTGGACGTCTCCTCAATGCCTACTCGTTTCACAGATTCACACGAACTTTGTTGTGAGGGTTAGCTTTGTCCCATGTGTGGTGGCACTGATCCCACCACCTTCGGCTTGTTCATCCTAGCCTAGCGACAACGGCTTTCTAGACTTCGGGATTTACGAAGTGCGACCGAATGTTTTGTGGAGGTAGGTGTTCGCACGCTTTGAAGTATGGAAGGCACAGGCAGAGTGTGTTGATAATCATTAAGGCAGGTCCGTTACTATTCCGAAATGCTCGGTCGATCTTGCTAAGGACTGTATCATCACCAACTTCGTGAAGGATGTATGCGCAGTAACGTATAAAGTAACGTGCTTACTTCAGCTAGTTTCCATCGGTAATTGTTTAAGTGTCTTTTTGGCCTTCATAACGTTAAAAAGGAATGAGGACGCTAAAACAGATGTTGCTTTCAGCGTTCTTTCTATCTTTTGAAATGAAGTGTGCACTACCCCACTTTCTTGACTGTCGAGGTCTGGGAGGCCGTTACCGCGAAGCTGGTTCGAATAAGTAACTGAGGGGGTGGGAGGATGACCATAGGATTTGGACCACCGATTTCATTCCAACGTTTGTATTAAATGCCATTTTCACGTCGAATGCGTCAGACTTCTAAGCTAGTCTAAAACTTTCGAAATTAAAGCGAACCTTTCCAATTCGAAATGAGCTTTTTCTAAATAGAACTAAGAACCTAAAAAAAAATTAGAATCATTTTTCGCTTAAGGAAAACCTTGGTATAACTTTCCTTGAAGTTTTAAATAATTCACTTCCCAGAAAGGGAACACATAGTTTGAAATTTTATAAAAATTTTATTTAAAAAAACAACAATGGAAAAACAATGATTTAAAGCTTGTTTTAAAGAGGAGGAAGGCGGTCATTTTTTGGTGCCAAAACAGAGGTTGCGCCATGCCCTATTCTGAAACGTTGCGATTTTTATTCGATTGATAGCAAGATTTCTGTTCGCGTGGAGTTTTACACCTGCAGACGGTGCAACATAAACAATTATAAGGAATTACGTATCCTCGCATTGAAGCTGCATGTAAGCAGTAATTACAATACCAAATAAACGTTGCGGCGAACTTTTGAGTGCATGGTGCGATCCAGCCTCTAGTGCAGTATTGATCACTGCCTTGCTGCGTTTCACAACAAAATTCATTTTATTATTTTTTAAAATAAAATTTTTGTAAAATTATTACACATACTGGGGCAGGTGAACTAAAAAATTTAAAAGAAAGTTATACTAGCTTTTTCTTGAACAAATAATTATTCTAACCATCTTTGTAAGTCCTAGTTTAACCTGCCTAAAGGTCATTTCGATTTGGAAGAATTCGCTTTGATTTTAAAACCCATAGGCTGGCTTAGAAAAGTGTCCAATTTGACGTGAAACGTGTGCAATTTTATTTGAAAAGTGTTCAATTCGACGTGAAATTGTAAACTTTGTGCTCAAATCAATTTCTTTAAGCATCAGGTGGATGGAGCTGGTAAAATGGCGTAGAGCATTCCCACCGGTTAGCAAGAGGTGTTTGTTCCAGTCCCACCTGGCGCTGAAGAGTTGATCGCCACAAAACTTCGTTACATGTGGTTGGTGCCGATGGCATTCGTTTGCGACTTCCTTCATGTTGGGATAATTGTTTTGCCGACAATTGTTTTGCCCACCTTTTCGTCGGCAAACACCTCAGCAAAGCGTATGATACCCTGCGTTTATTGAAATGTCTGTTGCAAAAGGGATTAGAAAGTCCTAGCGACAATAAACCACGGCGTGCAAAAACAGTATTATACAGCGGTGCGAGTCGAACGCGCTACCTGTTTCGCATGAAGCGAGAATCCAACCACTTCTACTACTAATCGATGGCACTGCAACCATAAAACTGCGCTGATAGACAACTTGACACGCATTCACGAAGTCAACGCAGAAGGCATTAATGTTAAGAGGTAATCGTTCGTTCAGCAGGTGCATTTTGCCACTTTAAACTGCATTTCTGTAGTCAGGACTTCAGGCTCCATCCAGCTAGCTAGATCTCAATTCAAAGTTTCACGAGTTTGGAAGCCTTCTCTGTGAGACCCTTACTCCAGGATTGCCATTGAAAGCCAATGGCCGGGTTAGTGTGCCCGAACTGCGGCTGCAATATGGGATTAGTCTGTTGTCCATAAAGAGGTCGTGAACTTTTAACACGATGAACTCTGTGACACACACTAACGTTGTAGTATTAGGGAGGGCCAAAAGAAATGAGACCCTCAATGCCGTGTCCATATATGTCGTGACTGGAGTCCGGTTTCGTGCTTCTCGTATTTGAATGTTTGTTTGCTGCTTACTGAAGGGCACCTGAGAACTGACCACTTTCACCCTTTCCAGAAGCATTCCAAAACCCCAGTCTATCTCATGCCGAAACTCCAATCTGCCGAGTCGACCTGTGTCGCTCAAATCTCGCCTATTTTCCGACCTCGAGCAGCCTGGACTCAATGGTCACGCAAGTAGTCACGCAAGACGAGAAGTACGCCTTCTATCTTAACTCTGCAAAGCAGCGAAGCTGGGTGAGGTCTGGTGACCTGTTACCTACAATACCGCTCAAATTCTTTGCAAATAAGACGCTTTGTGACGGATTAATCCGTCGCAAGGCGTCTTATTTGCAAAGAATATGAGCGGTATTGTACCTTCGTTGGGCGGGATGTTCATGGCGAGGAGCACCTTCTGAGCTTTTAAGTCTGCACCCATGGGCCGGTATACTGGAAGCTGTTCTCCGAAAGAACGCCGACGGACTCCAAGGCCATGGTGAAGGAAATAGAAGAGATGGGCCGGCGACTCGCTCTTATTCATTCGCAGCGCTTCAAGAAGGTCCTCCTCTTCGACAACGCCGCACCCCATCGGGAACAAGTAACCACGGATAAGCTTGGCCAGCTGGGCTACGTTCACATGCCTCACCCACCGTATTCGCTGGACATCTCTCCATGCGACTACCACTACTTCTTGAGCCTAAACGAGCAGTGGATCAGCACCAGTCCTAGGCAGTTCTGAAAGGATGGGATCAGGAGGTTGGCTGATCGATGGCAGCAAGGTCATTCACCTTAATGGCGAATACATTCCTCAGAGTAGTTAAAATTGAGTTGAGTTGTAATTGAGTTATGACGAAATAAAGAAATTTGTTGAATTTGTCTCATTACTTTTGGCCCATCCTAATATTTTCAACCCTTTTCAAGATGATATCAAATTCTCAGAGAAAAGAACGCAACACTCACATTCACGAACACTGATACACCGGTTTTGCCATGATACTGGGAGGCCTAAATCAGACGAAAAATCGTAACTGTATGCGAAGTAGACGTCTCACACACAATAATGTTAAGGAGAAGACGTTAAATGTTTTTCGAAGACTAACGACCGGTTTTCCAGCTGGCGCTTCGATGCCCTGGAAACAGCTATTTGAGCAACACCGCTCTAGAGTGCGATATTTGCCAGAGTAAAAGAATATGTGATGGGAAGACGAACGGGTTTGAAAAAGTGACTCTCGTTCTCCCTCGTCGCACAAAAGGATGTGGAGTAGACCTCGCCCTGCGCCAGCGGCGCCGCGGCCTTCAGCTCGGCTTTCTCCTGAGAAGCGGTATTTTCTCATTGTTTTTCTGTTAAGCAAGTGAGAAAAAATCAGAACCTTTTGAATCTGAGCAGTACTCTTGCCCTGTATCTGAGCCTGACACAAATCCGTAGCCCTTTCGAGTTGGGGCTGATGAGCCTTGTCAATCTTCTCGGCTCTGCAAGTTTATGAACAGTGTGGTATCGCATCAACAGCTTGCATATGTAGGTAGATGTTAACCAAGACTATTTTTTACTTTTTACTTACCGAAAAATTTTCTTTCAAGAAAAAATAATGCAGACTTCAGTTGTTGAGCCCTTCCCTTTTCTTCCAATGTATTTATAAGAAATACAGTATTTGAAAGGCTATTTGTCTTGTCTGTATCTTCCTAACATTTCCAAAATCCGTTCCTCTGGTGTCGTGACGCCACTTTTCTCGACCCTGTGCTTCATCAGGGTGAACGCCAGTTTTTTCATATCCATGTGTAACGTATCGGACCAACGCTGCTTCGAGCGTCCTTTCCTGGCATTTCCTACTCAGGGACTATCTTGCGGACGCTGTCTTCTCTTCCACGCAGAACGTGGCCGTACCATCGCAAGCGAGCTTCGCACATCTTGTCCGCTATCGGCGCGACACCGAACTTCTGCCGAATGGCATAGTTTCGGATGCGGTCCATGCGGGTGACTTAGCCCGTCCAGCGCAGCATCATCGTCTCTATGACGCTGAGACGCGTTTCAACTTCCTTAGTCGCAGGCCAACACTCAGCGCTGTACATCGCTACTGGCCGGACGACTGCTCTTAGATCTTCGACTTCAGGTGCTCTGGTATCCTCCTATCGCAGAGCACGCCAGTCAGAGGACGCTACTTGGACCAAGCTGTATTCACGCGTGTGTTCAATTCAACCATCAGACCACCCTCATACGCTATTGCTGATCCCTGGTATTTAAACACCGAAGGGTGCAAGCTCAGTGACGTTAATCTTAATGGAGCAGGACTCGTTTACGTCAGTCGTGAGTCACTCGGTCTTCTTGACGATCAATTTGAGTCCGATCATCGACAGGCGGTCGCACCAAGTCTGCACCTGCCGCTCGAGATCATCTTTGTCTTCGCAAGTGAGCATTGCGTGGTCACCATAGAGCATTGTCCCATGGGACAGGCTCCTGAAGATCTCTCATAATGGCATCCATGATGACCACAAAGAAGTGTGGAGAAAGCGCAGAACCCTGGGGCACCCCAACAGAGATGGGAAACTCCATTGAGGTTCCAGATGCAGCTTGTACTCTACTCTTTGGGCAAGAATAGACCATCCGCACCCACTCTATTAGTTCCTCAGGTACGTTGTGTCGTCGCAAGGCGTACCATATAACCTCACGCGGTACGCGATCGAAGGCCTTCTCCAAGTTGAGAAAGGCTATATGCACCGGCTTCTGTTTCTCGCGAGGCTGTTCCACCAGGAGTCGAGCAGCGTGTGTAGCATCAAAGGTCGCACAACCAGACACAAAACCGCACTGATTTCCGGAGAGCTTGACGATTTCGCGAATTCGCCTATCAAGGATCCGCTCGAAGATCTTCATGCTGTGCGAAAGCAAGCGAATCGGACGGTAATTGGAGCAGTCTCTTCCAAATCGGAGTCGTCGTACTGTTGTACCAAGTACTTTCTTGTCCTTTACAACCTGATCGAAGAACTCAGCCAACCACTCAGCAGGATACCAGAGCTTCGACGTCCAAACATCGGCTGCCAGATCACCTGGTCCTGTCGCCTTGCATGTTTTCATCTTCTTCGGAGCCGCTTCTGTTTGTCCACTGTGATCTTGTGAGCGGGAACGTAAACAGAACCCACAGAACGGATGGCCGGGTGAGGAAACTCCATAGTGGAAATTTGCTCAAAGTAATCACGCCATCGCTTTAGCGCCTTTTTTGCGGTCCGTCGGAAGATCTCATCATTGATGCCAAAGAACTTTTCAACATCCTTGGTATGACGATGGCGGGTCCTAGCAAGTCGGTACAAATACCGCTCACTGTCGCGACTCGCGACCTTCGAGGTTTCCTCAGTCCTCCTGCGGGCGTCCGGGCTCGCGGCGCTCCGACGAGGCGCCCATCGCGCGGCCTGCCCCCGCAGGCCGATGCTTGGAAGTCGAAGCTCTGGTATCCTGCTGAGTGGTTGGCTGAGTTCTTCGATCAGGCTGTAAAGGACAAGAAAGTACTTGGCACAACAGTACGGCGATTCCGATTTGGAAGAGACTGCTCCAATGCCCTCCGCCGGCATCGATCCGCGGGCGGGGCGCGCGCATTGGAACGGGCATAACCCGCTTCCCGCGCGAAGCCGGCAGTTCATTCGACACCTGCGCCGATTGTGAGCGGTTGCGCTCATTCGCCAGTTCAGCCGGGGCCAGCCGCGGAGCCTGGCCATTTCGTTGTCCCAGTTCACTACGGCATCGACTGCCGATTGGATGGAGGGCGATCCTTCCAAGAAGGGTCGCCAGGGCTGAGGGCGCGGAGTGGTAACCACTGTGAAGCGCCCGGCCCACTGTACCTCTATCCACCTTGTCTCACTCCACTCTGCTGGCTATATTCTTTATCTGCTATTGCGTCATCGATACTTCATATGGTTCTATTATGTCGGCATGTTGTTGTGCGATAAATCGGTACTGGCCCCCGGTGTGCTACTTGAAGAAGTGCGGTGAGTCCTTTCATACATCGCAGTTATTCCATGTTTCTGGTATTGCTGTGCATTGTTATCGTTGTTGGGTTGCCATCAAGAGCCTGCAAGCCCCTCGCGGGGTCCGGGCGGAGGGGCAGGCTCTGGCCCGCCTGGACTTCGCGAGGGCCGTGTCATCATGATCAAGGCAGGCGATTCATACCGGGTAGTGTCTAACCTCGTCGCGTATGTTGGTTGCAACCCATGGGCTGGAAGGATGCAGTTCAGGCGGGAGTGAAGGGACGGACCCGGGGATTCCATACGTCGGAAGTGGCACTTCAGGGCATGGGACAATTCACCTCCCGGGGGTACTAGGTTTTGGCAGCTTCGGGTGCCCCATGGGGCAGGTTAGTATCCCACGTGTATACGGCACAGCCGCTGCACTGGGGCCGCCGACTTGCGACACTCAATATCGCGCGACTCGAGCTTTCGTAGACATCACCATAATGAGTGCTTTCGCAACAGCCAGGGCATTCTTTGCAGCCTTCTTGGCCTTTTGATACTCCTGCCAGTTGTCGGCTGTTTTATCGCCAGAAACACATGATATGACGACTTCTTCTCTCGAACCTTCGCTTTCACATCGTCCGTCCACAGCCATGTCTGCTTGTCTTCATGCGTCGCCCAGCTTCCGAGTTCCAATCTTGCGGCTTGGCATATCGTGTCGGTTGCTCTCTTCCAAGTTTCATCGACAGTCGTGACTGTCGGTAACCGTACGCGAGAAATCACAGCTGCTTCCTTCCCTTTCATCCACCACCACTTGATTCTTGCAGCGCCGCATCGCTCGGTCTGCTTCAGCCTCGGAGGGTCGATCTTTGGGGTGCAGATCAGCGATCGATGCTATGAGGCGACCGTCTCATGTGGCACGATCTTCGCGTCTGTGACAATGCTTCGGTTGCGATCCTTCACAAGGACAAAGTCTATTTGAGACTAGGAGCTCCCACTATAGTATGAGATGAGGTGGGAGTCGCGTTTTCGGAAAACGGTGTTCACAATGGTGAGATTATGCGATTCTGCATACTCAAGAATACGCTTACCATCGGCGTTACGCGACCCGTATCCGAAACCACCATGACAGCTGTACCCGTCCTTCGTAGCACCTACGTACCAATTAAGGTCACCAGCGACTATGATGACATCTTTCGACGGCACCTCTGCTGTCTTCTCATCAAGCAGGCTCCAAATCTCTTCCTTGGCTTGCTCGGAGCGGACACCCTGCGGAGCATACGCAGAGAAGAAGGGATAGAGTCATTTCTTAGCGGCGACAACGATCCTCATCAAACAATCGTTAAAGCGCTCGACACTTACAATCGAGTCACGAAATCGTTCGGAGACGATTATTCCGACACCACTGGTGGTCCTGGGACTTCCACATAGAACAGTCTTAAAGCCACGTCCTATGTCCCTTGACTTGCGGCAGGACCACCTCGTCTCCTGCACCGCACAGAAATCAACTCCTCTACGATCCAGTGCTTCAACCAACTCGCACGAGCGGCCCGTCAACGTACCCACATTCAGCGTTTCCATGCGGGTCCTGCTTGCGTTGCAGGACTTTCGGACTAGCTCAGTGCCCCCCGATGCCGTCCTCGCATCAGGGACCCTCGCATACTCTCCACACTCGCCGGGCTTTGCGAGTGCGTCGGCTCCCGCGGACGCCCTAGCACTATCTCGAAATCTTTTAAGCGTCATCAACCATGTGATGTGAGATGGGTCTTCGTAGTCTGGTCTGTCATAAGGGCCTGTCGCTTGCATTCGAGTGTCCGTGCTTAGCTTAGCTCACACGAGCAGTTAGAAAAGAAATAGATATCGAAAAATACCAAAGGCATAAGCAAAAACTCAAAGATGTACAAAATTTCTTGTTAGAGAAAAAACTGCATTTTCAAAGTCTTTGTAGCAGCTTTTTAATTCTTAATGAAAGAAACTGCAAATAAAGCACTGGCTTTGGAACTGACGTAATACAACTAACGAAATATGGTCATCGGCTTTTTTTTAATTCAGGTACTTTTATGTTTATACGTTCTCCGCTTTACGTGTATACAGACTGTGCTTTCCCTCAAGAACACTGTCAAGAGAGTCCTCGAAAAAGACCAGCAGTTCAAATAAGATCACATATTTGCACGGCGTGATGAAATCCAATAAAAGCGAAGCAATGACGCAACCTGCACGCGCATGCTCTAGCAGTTATACAAGCTCAACCTTGCCTTAGCCCCGCACGCAATGCCTGATGCTGCATGAAGAAGCCGTCCAGCATTCCGGAAAATTTGATGGGAAGAGGGAAAGAGCCTCTTCTTGCTTTCATCTCGTTTCTTACGCTTGTTTTCGCATTCTTTGAGTTTCAAAGCCGATTTCCTCACGTTCTCCTTTTCAGTACTTCTTACATTAGGTTGAGTCATAAATTTTGTAACAAAATTTGCCTTCCAGTAACAATAAGATTATAACACAAAGAAAAATGATTGATGTAAACGAAGTAATTGCCGGTACTCTCAATGAGTTTCTTCCGCTTTTCTTGAACTAAGTGGATAACATCTCCGTAGAATTTAGTCGGCTTCAACTTGAAGAAGTCGAGAACCATCGCTGTGACCTCATCGTCTTCGGCGATGGACCATGGAGGAAGTAATCCATCGACCGAGGCATATGGCAGACACACGGCTCAATGTCCGGGGTGTATGGTGGTTGCTTGATTTTGGTCAAGACCAATTCCTAGATTTTTTGCCAGCATCTGAAGTGTCGTAAGCGGTCGGCCGTTGCCCTGGTGGAAGAAACATTAGCTCGTGTCGACTTCTTTCTTCACTAATTTTTGCTGTAACTAGTCGAGTTGTTGGCCAAAGCGAGCGTCGAGGATGGCTTGACCACGTGGAGCAGTTCCCGGTGAAGTGGACCACTGTGCATCGACCAAACGGACAGCAGGACATTCTTTCGGTGGAGCTCCGGTTTTGACGTCAAAACTCCAGGCGGCTCCTTGCGTTCAGGTACTGCTTTCCGGCTTCACACTTGTAGTGAAGCATCCGCTTTTCATCGCTCCTAACGTCTCGATCCAGGCCCCTCGCTTGAGCCGGTGCAAGAGCTCTCAGCAGTCGGAAAGCACAGTAATTTGCTTGGGTTTCCGTCAACGCATGAGGCACTGGCGAAGGCGATTTTGGCGACCTTCCAATCTTCTGCAGCCGTCGCTGAGCTGCTGCCGAGCTTGAACTAATTGAAAATAAAATCACACACTTTCTCACTTTGAGTGGTCATTGTTCCAGTAAATAAAACTTTTTAACACCGCAAGGAAAATTAACGATTCATACTCCAAATGATTGCTAGAAAACAAGCTTTCAAAAAGTATGTGACACTTCAGCGGGTTTACTTTGAATTCCAGAAAAAACAGAAATGTTGCAAAAGTTATAGCTCAACCTAATAAAACAAATATCACAGAACAAACTGTGAAGAATACCGACAGGACGGAAACTATGAAATACTAATCTGAAGCGGCGAAATGTGAGGAACGACCTTGCCATGTTGTTTCGGTGAAAGTTTACCTTGCTGAATCAGCTGAGCTCTTACATTGCCGCTTCTGATGCCTCCAGAGAGATCACACTCATGCCTTCCTCGAAGGTTACTAGTTCAGTCTTTTCACCCACTTGGATCTATTCAGTTGTTAAAGTTATAGGCCAAATAGTGTTTCTTCCGTTCGTTGCATTGTTGTCGGTTGTTGCACATAATTGAATTAAACTTTTTCAAGCATGGTATGTTTAGCTTTTTCAAAATTTAAATTGTGAAGCGGATCCTCTTCGACGTTTTATGAAAATGTTTAAAAATGTAAAGAAAAGCTTTGGCAATAGTTGTTAACTTGGCCTATACGGTAGGGAGAGGACGCGCCACACCAATCAGGTCGCATCGAATATGGGTGCCAAGCAGATCTAGCGTACGCGGTGCCGCCGTGATTGGCTGGCGCGTTCCCTCTTCTCCATCTAGGTCACGCTCGCGACTGGTTCCTATTTTTTGAAAGATTGCTGAAGATGAAGCTAGCCAAATTCATCGCTCACTTTGCTATATACTGCAGGTTCGGTGCGGTGTTTACTACAGAGACTTTCTCTGTTTTAAGCACAACAGGCTCACAGTAATTACCCTGAAATAGGCAACCTAAGGAACAGACGGATGGGGTAACCGGAATGGCCCATATCACGCACCTGAACAACCGTTGCGACGACAACTTGCTCTGCAGTAGGCTGCTTACTAGCTAGCACCACCTCCTGTCGTCCTGCTTTGTCTTCGACGATCTTTCCAATGACACCCCCAGGAGCAACCTTGTCGTTCGGTGTTGTTGGGATGCAGTCCGCGTCTTAAAACGTTCACTGACGCATTGTAATGTTTCTTCGTTAAATAAGCAAAAAGAGTTGTAAATCTTTATAGTTATAGGACAAGCGCAGTGTCCGGCATGAACTGGTCACGTATAGGTGCACCTAAATCCATGTTGGGCTACAGGCGGGTTGGCAAGAACACCGACAATGGAGTGTTTAATGGTTTGCTCTTTTAAAGATTGGCCTTGTACTCAGCGATCAAGGCATGGACATGAACACCAATCCTGACCCTAAATTAACACCATAAGAGGCAGTCCTTTGTCGACAAGCTTATCTTCCCAGGAATATAATTGAAGTAATTAATGGTTAATTAATGGTTTATAACAACGGCGGGCTTTGCTATTCTACATCTGACAAATATACCATGTAGGATCTCAAAATATTATAATTTATGAGCGGATGCCTCAGCTTTTGAAGCCCAGCTTTTGAAGCCCAGCTTTTGTTATGATTGCTAGATGCAGTTCGAGAAAATCCGAATCTTATTTCACCTTTATTTCACCTTTTTAATGCTTAGCGATATGTCTCCCACAAGGAATGAGTGCGTATTGCACAGTTTGTCTTTAACATGCGTGATAAGTGCACCCCTAAAAAATCGCGAGACATCAAATTAAGAATTATCGAAGGGCTTCGGCCTGTTCCATCCTCAGTGTTAAGGAAAGCTTCATTTTGAGATTGAGCTTCCTGGGAAACCGAAAGCACGACGAGGTGTAGCGCCCAGGTGTAGCGCTCTGTTGAGAGTGGAAAATACTGTCGTTTTATCACGATGTTCAATATTTTCACAATCGGGTTGTGAAAATATTGAACATCGTAGTAAAATGACAGTATAGTATTTTTTAGGTTGTGCTAGCCAAAAAAAATTGTTTTAAGGCGAGCCACGCCTTCAAAATATTTCGTCACAGCGACTCCGTTCTTAGTTCTTTTCATTATTAGTATTTAAAAAGTCGATGAGTGACTTGGATTTACTCAAAGCGACCTATTGAGATATGCAGGGCCATTGTCTGGGCAGCACCACAGTTTCCTGCGCGGGCTGACGAGGCGAAAGCGATGTCTGAAATGTTGTTGTCGTGCACAAAAATTGACCTGAGCAAGGTTTGGAGCTTCAATTATAACCAGAACGTGGGTACTGAAAAAATCCAAGTTTACCCAATACAATCGAAAATGAGGATTTTTTTCAGGAGAGACATCCTCCAGAAGGGCATAAGTGTTGCGTGGCAGAGTAGATAGCTTTGCAAACATGCGGAGAGGAGATCGGAGTTTTGAATCGGAAAGGGTTTATGAATTTCCAAGGCCATTCCTCCGCTTGAAAACGGAGTTAGAAAGAGAACACGATACGTACCGAGGGCCTCCACAATTCATCAAACGCAACGGAGGATTCGAAAACCTGATTTCTCTCTCCCAACTTTGCAACACTATCCACTCGGCCACCCAATCGCAGTCGCCCACTCTGTCTCTCCTGAATATGCCTTTTTGCTTCTTTTTGCCTCGGAATTTGTCAAAGCCCATGTTCATCAAAGCTCCAAGTTTTTAGTAAGTTAATTTGTAAGGACTAGAAAACTTGTTTGCTACGTTAGCCAGAGGACTGGTAGTTTTGCCAATTTTTGTCCACCCATAAGTAGGTAAAGAGAGTTTGGGAACACTACGGGGTGCTTTGCAGACAACGGCCTGTAGTCCTCAGCAAGTTACTTTTAGTAACTCCATGGTTAATTCATTCAATGACTTTTCTCGTCAGAGCAAATTTTGTCAAAGCAAAAAGAGCAAGGATCGCCGTTAGTTAGCTACTTCCTTAGCAGGTTTACCTACATATCGTATTTCAACCTGATCCATGAGCAGAATCTAAAAATGTATTCTGCCATTAGATTTGAGTAGTAACGCAATCTTTTGAGACGTCGGCTGTTGCGCGCACTCGAATGAATCGAGAATGGTTGGTTCTGGTCCCGCGCGGCCAGCCGAGTCATTCCCATTTCCGGGGTCACTATATTGGAACCACACTTGTCTTGGAGCGATAACACACTGAGGGCGGATTCATCAACGAATAACCCGCGAGTATAGCGGTAGAGATACCTGCGGTGAAGCCTGCATCTCTGAGGCTTATGTCATACCATCGCTCACCCCGAGCGAAGCCTAATGATAGGCTCCCATATCGACTCATCGCTTCGCGCGACCGATATGCTGACCGAGCTTATCATTAGGCTTCGCTCGGGGTGAGCGATGGTACGACATAGGCCCGACTCTTACCTTATCTCTACTTGACTCTTATTTCTACCCCTTATATACCGCATACCCACGGGTTTAATTGTTGATGAGTCCGACCCTTGGTAAGCAACTGGTCTAATGATAAGTTGTGATCGGTCTTGAAGGGATGGTCGTTTTGTCAATTTGAGGGGTTGGGGGGGGGGGGGGTGGGTCGCAACGTATTCTCCGACTGCAATACCAGCAGAGCCCGCGGGATATAGAAAATTTCGAGCAGCTCTCTCTCTCTTTTGCTACCTCTGCTGTAGTCCCTTGATAATGAACCTTAAATGGTGATGAAGGGCTCATTTGAGAGTCAGCTCCTCCTTTTGTAACACTTCTCATTCCATTTATCTTTGATACGGCGGTATCGAGCATCTTTAGACCTACCTTCTCCTTCCCTCCGTATACTGTAACTAGAGTTGTGCAAAACAAGATGCATTCTTTCTGTTCAATCATACTCATCATGTCACTTACTATCAGCGGCTCCCACCGCTTGACCTCCTGTCTGCGCTAGCACACAGACACCTTCGCGATTCTTAACAATGACACCGACTGTTGCGTTTTTATCCTGAAAGGCACCAGTTGCAAAAAGATTCTTTGCCAATTTCGGCGATGAGGGGAGAATAAATACCTTTGGTACGTTGTCGGCAGCAGTGATAGGTCTGCACTCTGGCATTCCTTTGTCGTTCACCTCCACCTCACATGGCGGGCACACTGCAGTCAGCCGATCAGATCTTGAAGAACTCTACTGCAGGAGTGTTTCAAGCACTCACCTGCGTCTCCAATCTTGTGTTGCAGAGTCTTGTCCACTCCCTTTACATCCATGTTCTTTGGATTGCCCTTATCATCGGGCTAAATATGGGATTGCGCAGCGATCAGCATCACAACCTCCTTCCCCCACACCAAAGCATATTACCTGAACCTGCCCGTCTGCGTAAAAGATCGATTCACCGTGGGGACCACGGACGAGAGTTCCTCTGGTGTAGTTTCTCCACTTCGGATCACCTTTCGCGTTCTTCTGTATCTTATCTTCCGGAATAAACTGAGGTGTTTCTGCAAACACGGCTTCATGCTGCCGTGATGGTGGTATGGTAGAGAGCTTGATTTGTGAGGCATGTATGTAAAAACTGAGAATTGCAATATTTTAAAGTGCTTTTTTTAAATTTCAGTAAGTTTGGCCTAGGGGATTTTTTTTAAAACTCCCAAACATCCCGGTGTGAAGATGTTAGGCCACCCCTGATTATTCCAAAAGGTACTTAAAAACGCATTGCTCAAGAGGGCTACCGTAGTGTTTCTTGCGGCAGAAATCCTCTATGCACAAGTTCAGGGGAAATACCTTGTTGAGGGAGGGATGGGATGCCAATAACTTTAGCTGCCAGACTCGATCCTCGATGAACCTGGGTATTGAGTACAATCACAAATCACTGGTGTTTTTAACTCCTGCTTTTGCAAGTCCTTATTGACGAATATTTCGCAGTTCGCTGTCCTCAGGGTTTGACATGACCGGAAGTATTCGTAACTATTACAGTAGAGCAAGCACCGTCTCGAAGGGTCTATTGGACAGCAAATACTCTAGCGGTTACCTGTAATATTTATGGTTAGAAGAGCACAGAAGACCGCATAGTGCGTAGATCGTAGAAGCCAACACTGAGGAAAGGAGTGAGCTCGAGGTTGCATAAACACATTTCTTCGCGGTTTCGTCTCGTATTATTGCGTTGCATTAAGAAACCATCCAGAGTTTTGCCTCCGGTAGTATGGGTCTTCCGTGCCCAGTTAAGAAATTCACGTAGCTGCTGGAGATAACTTGTTTTTCCTTTTTAGGAGTTCGTTAACTCAAGCATAAGTAAGAAGGACGAGCCGTTTCACCGAAGCACTCATATCCACAGCTGTTGCACTATATTGGGCAAACAGCGCCAAAAATGGAGCAGTCTCCATCGCTACCTCAATCACAAATCTTGCAGTTTGCAGTTATGCGAATTCGGTTAACAGCCGATTTTGTACGAGCTGACGTTTGAGATGCTCAGAGAGTAATGTGCAGAGGCTACCACTTTGATCGTGTCTTCAAGACCCAACTTCTTAACGCACTTGTTGGTGGACACTAACCCGATCCGAGATGAGTGGGATGACAAGCGTATTTCTCTTGTCAAAGCAGTACTGCTTTGAGCTCAGAGCCCATCGAGGCCTTTCGTTGGAGACCACTACGTGACATACAGGACTGTGCGCCTGTTGGCATGTCAAATTCGCTGAAATCGTACCCGACTTTTTTCTAGTTAGTATCCATGTAGCAAAAGCTTGAGCAAACTTATTATTGGTGGCTTTGAAGCGGTATGAACTGAGGTTGAAGCTGCATTGTGCATTGCCCATTTCTATGCAAGGAGATCCAGATGACGTCGATGATTATTCGCCGACTGGATGCCATTGTAAGCGAGCCGGCCCGGCTGAGATCCTTATGTCTTCTCGATAATTTCCTAAAGTGGCCCCCTACGGTCTTTTTCTGTGGACTTCTATATCCTTCAGAGAGTTGCTACTGTAAATGTGAGGCGACTCCTGTTTGGAAGCTGGCTTCGTTAAGGACGTCGTGTAGAGCCTGATTACTATTAGAGAGCTTGGTGAACTTCGGCGTTATTTCAGAGGGGTTTGATCGCGGGATAATGTCAAGCCTCATAGTTTGCACCATCCTACTTTTCAATAAAAGATCGCCACATTCTGCTTCGACCAGGTATCCTGTCCAGAAATTCTGCGTAGAGGTTTTCTGCAAGAAAAACACGACAGTGAACCAATGAGACTTGGCAGTGGATTGCTATCCTAATTTTTGAGAAATCAGGGGCTAGCCTTTGTCGACACTGTCGACCTGTTCAGTTGTACATCTTGTATGTGAGTTGTGTTTATTGATACTTGACGCAGTTTAGCTATTTTGAGCTTCACCTGTTAGATGCTTTAATTTCACAGATTTAATGAGCCAATGCTTTAAGGATTTGCCTTTTTTTAAGTCTTGGTGCTACATTTTGACAGAGAGCTAGAGCTGGGGTTGTCTCGGTCACCATCAGATTAGGGATGCAGAGAAGCGGGTGGAGGAGGAAAAGAGGCATCACGCTCTCTTATTTTGGAGCGACAAGTGTGTCACCCCTTGTTTACCCACAAGCACGCGAGTGAGTTTCAAAAATTTTCAACTGCATAACTGATACTGAAGATAAACATGCAGAATATTCCCGTATTTCAGGCAAAGCCAGTGAATGAGAGCAGGTTAGTAGGATGAGATATTCTAAACCCAAAAGATATGCAGCGGAGTGTACTGTGTGTCGACCCTGAATGTAGAAAATTTTCACAGAGCACAGCCAAAAATTGAAGTCGTCACCCACACCTATGCACAAAAATCAGAAAGTAGAGCACATATTCTTTCCACGGATCAGCTACGAGAAAGAGTACTGGAACGGTTTGGCATCAGACTAACCCAAGCTTGACGCTAAGGCGTACCTTTGAATTCATACTGAGCCGTGCATAGACGTAAGTTCTAGCCTATCTTTGTGCTCATTGAGCAACTCATTGATAGTCTCATAGCTCCTCTCAGCGCTGGTGGAACAGCGGCCTTTGAAAACGACGAGTAGCGTCGAAACGTCAGGCCGAAATAAAGTTGTACCACCATAGCAAACCTGCGTGACACAGAAGGATAAAATCTATTCTTATCGGCTCATGTTTCACTAAGATGCTTTCCCATGTAGAAATTCTTCAAAATACTTTCAGGATATAAATGCATTGTTAACAGGCGCATGTTATTACAAAACTGCTCCGTATTAACTAGTTTGGAAATCGAGGATTTTTTTTAAATTCAAGGAATTGTGGCGATCCATAGTTGGTCTCCAACGGCACACATAACTGAGTTAGTGTCATTTATCCCCCTATTTTACTTATTTACTTATAATTCCATAAATCAATGTTGCTTCACACATTTCACCTTAGCGCTGTAATTTGAGTGGTCTCCCTACCGTGTGCTCCTTTGACCAAGATACCCCTCGTTGGTTTGTCCACTTGTTTTCTCGGTCCAACTTCTTCACCTTCTACCTTTATGACTTCTATCAGAACAGCCACACCAGCTGGTCCCTAGAAACTCGTAATTAGAATCGCGGTCTGCTCTTATTTATTTATTTATTTATTTATTCCGGCGTGAATCACATCGGAAATGCACGCATAAAATAAGGTATAAACATACGAACGGAACAAATAAACCCAACTGCAAGGAATCAAAAACATGCGAGTGAAAACGGAATAACCTAAGAATGTTTACTTCGAATGAGCAAATGCTTAAAATGAGAGACAGGCATAGTAAGAAAATCTTTATTACCACCGATGAGAAGGTTTAGCTCCCTAAGGTACTGTAAGTGAGGAAGTTAGACCTAACCTTCGACCTTGCAAGCGCTGTATACAATCTAAGTCTACCTGCTCTGTTAATCGTAAGTGGTACTCCAAAAAACTCCACAGGATCTACAGACAGTTTCCTGGTGAGGATTTTGAACAACATAATTAGGTCTGCTCTTTTTCTTCCTCTGCCTAAACTGGGTATGCCGAGCAGCTTAGCCCGCGTGGAACCGTTAGGGATGTCTTCGTAACCCATTTTGTAGCACCTCGTGAACAACTTACGTGTGAAGTTATTCTGAACACTTTCGAGAAAGTCGGTGTCCTTTTTTGACAAGGGTTAAAAATAGAAGTACCAAACTCCATAATTGGTCTTACGTAGCACTTATAGGCACGCAGGAGAGCACCCGGATCATCTGTTTTTAGTACCTTGAATAAATAGTAAGTCCGGAAGCTGGCCTTTTTTACAAGTAATTTGTAATGTAGGTCGAATCTGAGCTCGCTCGCTATAAGGAAGCCTAAGTCTCTATCATCAGAAACTTGCTTCAAGTCCACGCAATTGAGTCTGTAGAGCGGAGTGTATGTTTGGTGCCTTGATTGTATTACAAGGCATTGCGTCTTTTCAGTAGCAAGTGGAAGATCCCAGTCTTCTGCCTACTCGCCAACGAAATCAATAGCGGCTTGAACCTCACGAGAGCTGTCGGCTTTGTCCACTTTTTTGTAGATTTTCACGTCGTCAGCGTACATTTTGCACGTCACACCGAACCTAGAGACGGAATCAGGCAGCTCATAAGTATATAGGAGGAAAAGCAGCGGCGACAATACTCCTCCTTGAGGAACTCCACTAGCCGCCGAGAAAACCGAAGAGTAGCTACCCTCCACTCTAACCTGGTATGTTCTACCTAAAAGGAAACTCCTTATCCACGCTACAATCATCGGATGTATACCAACTGTTTTCATTTTGAATACTAATTTTTCTACAGCAACCTTATCGAAGGCCTTGGAAAAATCAAAGTAGACGACGTCCACTCGGTTTTTGCTTTCCAGAGCTTTGGTCCAGTCATTTAAGGAAGTGAGAACTGCAGTCTCAACCGAACGCTGCTTCAGGAATCCGAACTGTTCCTTAGAGATAATACTATGTTCTAACATGTGCTCCAAGATATGTCTTTTCAGGATTTTTTCAAATGTTCTTGCAAAAATTGATGTTATACTTACGGGACGATAATTTCCTGGGTCACTGAATGGAGGTTTTTTGGGGATAGGGGTAATAAACGCATGTCTCCATCTACGAGGAGCATCGGCTGTAATGTAGCTCATGTTGTAAATTTGTTCCAGAGCGTAAGCTATACAACCGACGACATTTTTAACAAAAAGTAGATTAAGGAAGTCGGGTGAAATTGAAGAACACTTAGGCCTACGGCATACTACCGGCGACAAGTCCAGCGACAGTGTTTTACGGGTAGCTACGAACTGCCTAGCTACCCGCATAACACTGTCGCCGAGACTCGTCGCCGGTGGTATGCCGTAAGCCTTAGGCCACTTGGATAAGACTTCAACAATTTCATCTTTATCAAACCATAGCGAAGGCCTCATCCGAGGAAAACTGGGTAGATTACCCCCTTTAGTAGAGGTAGAGAAAAGACTAGTTCCTGAAGACTTTCTGAAAACTTGTTGAAATTCGTTTGCTAGCAGATTTGCTTCTTATAATAAACAGATTCTTATAAAAAACAGTTCAGCGTACCGCAATGGCGACTTTGTCTGGAGTGATGGCTCCGTCAATGGCCTTATCTTCGTCGGTCTCGGAATCGGCTGCGTGACGAAGGTCGACCACTTTCCTAGGAAGAACAAGGATGAGAACGTGGAATGCTCCGCCGCTAATACCTTGCTGGTGAATACTTCCTGTCGCTGTCATCGTCTCTGACCATCTTCATCCTCTTCGCTCTCTTTTTCGCCCTTCGTTCTTGTCTGTGTTTCTTGCATCGCTTCTTTTTTCCGTTCGCCAACCGAACGCATCCACATGGTGGAGGATCCACCATAATCTGCAGACAACCGAGCCTTGGCGCTGTGCTATATCCAAGCAGAATAAATTCACGTACAAAAACAAACTCCTGATCTCCGCACTTCATCTTGTGCATCGTTGCACCGCCGCCTTGAGAAGGATCCCATCCCTTCGGCATTTGTCCTTCAGCTTCCAACTTGGCTATCTCCTCTGCAACCTCATTCTAGCCTACTGTTTAGAACATCATCAGTATGTTGTGACTTCTAATCAATAAATGCATAATACTCTCCTAAATATACTTACAATAACGACTTTTATCATTAATGACTAACACCTGCGGAGGATTCCATAGCAGTTCATCTAAAGTAACTAACCCTTAGTAAGTGGAGTGCCGGGCGTTGCCTCTATCGCATCCTTTGTTGGCATAACACACACATTTCCGAAATTTGGATCGTTGCTAGATGGTACTTGCTGAATGGGATTTTCTTTGTACTGAATAGTGTTAGTGGTTTCGATAAAGAAACATCTGGCAAGTGAATTGACGGGTGAAACCCTATCCTTGACCGAGGATGTCATTTGTGTTGAGGCATCCATATCAGCAGGGCGGGAAAGTATGGTATGCAGTTTCCTTGCAATAGTAGTTCCGATTCTAAAGGATTTTATACAGTTTTGGTGGAGCGGGTCTAGCATGCACCCGTGTGTAAGCAACAGTTGCCACTTTCGTCAACCCCCTACCGGGCGGGAACGCTGAAAAGTAACTCCAAGCCTGATGCTGATGAATGTCATATCAGGGGTTTAGTGGTACTTAACACCGTTAACGGCAGGTAAGATGTTGATGAATCTGGCTTCAGAGGCCGGATTCATCAACGACTTACAGCAATTTTACAGAGGAATTGCAGCCGAAATTCCTGATAGCGCGGGTTATCGCTCACCATATCGCTTGATAAGCCGCACTATCAGGGATTTCGGCCGTAATTTCTTTGCCAAATATGTGTAAGCCGTTGATGAATCCGGCCACAGATCGGATTTCTTTAAGGTCATCAAGTCTACCATCTTCTCATCCCCATGGGAGGGGGGGGGGCTACGAGGACAGATTCGGCCGTGCAAGAAGGCTCAATGTTCACGACAGAACGATAAGGAAAATTGTGGCAAAGTGAAGATATAGGGCACTCAGAATATTATCAAACGGAAGCCGTGATTTTATAGTCATCGAATTTTCTGTGGACGAAGCATTGCTGAGACTGCAAAGAAGGATAAGAGTTGAACAATGCAACTAAGTTCTCGACTACGCTAGTAGGGGATGGCTATCCGACATCGCTTGAGAAGATGAGAAAATGGTAATGTTGTGGTGCTGGCACAACAGTCGACATCATCGGCAGCTTCTTTGACCAAGCGAAAAACTTCCGAAAGTGCCTTATACACGCGATGACTATTGCCCACTTATATTGCGGGTTTTTTTTTGCATTGTTCAGACCATAAATTCGGTTCTGAATTCTATCGCGGCGCGAGACGATGGAGCTCTGAACGTCCCCTAAGATATGGATGCCCGATACAGTAGACCGAACGGAGAGCACTTACACCCTTTGATTCATTCATTTTGTTATCGGTTTCTGAAAAGAAAGTAAGTAAGGACTCTGAGCAGGCAATTTCCAAAAAAGACTGAACTTCAAGTTACCGACTTGCTGCACACATTACAGAAGCACCTAAAGAGATTTACAGGCACGATTGAGACCCCCAAACAATCCGTTTAAGTAAAGTCGGAACCAACCAGTAAACGGGTTAGTATGTCGGCTGATGGGTACACACTGGTAGAAAATGAAGCTTACTGCTCGACGTTTATCAACGATCTTAACCACATCACTTGCTATCATTTACCACCAGTTATCTTCTTGGCCCTGAGCCGTCTCTGTTCTCATTTCAAAGGCAGTGCATAAGCGAACCGGAGTGACGCCTGGACGGAGAATATTCTTTGGCGCAGGTCTAATTTTGGGGGGGGGCACCTCTCATTATCGTGAAAATCAATAAATTTGAACGAGATTTTGCACGTTATAAGCAACGTAACCAGATTTGTATTTTAACACCAGGTGAAGTTCCTACTGATTTTCCCGTAGTTTCCAAAATCAAACCACAGAAGCTTCTTGGCTATGTGCTTCAGAAGTAATTACTTTTTGCTCAAAGCATGAGTTGCCTAGCAATGCTGTAGAAAATATCAAACGAAAAAGGTTGTTTTAGTTTTAAAAAATCCAAATTCGCTGTATTCGCTGTAAACTTTGTGGTTAGAAAATGTTCGAAAACAGTGTTCACTCGAAAATGCCAGTAGAGAGATGATGATAGAATCCTATCCTACTATATATAAAAGAGTAAGCGGTTGTGTCTGTCCGTCCGTCTGTCCGCCCTTCTGTCCGTCTGGCCTTTCGTAAACGTTGAGTAGTAGCCATCCGAGTTCAGGCGAGGTGTCACCTACATCGTTTTGAGAGGGGTCAGAAGACGTGTCGCCGATGTCACGCAAAGGGCGTCCGTGTTCCGAACATGTGTCATCGACGTCGTGAAGGCGAGCGTCCGAGTTCAGATGAGGTGTCACCCAGGTCGTTCAACAGGCGTCTGGGTCCAGAGCACATGTCACCAATGCTGCGAAAGGCCTGTCCGGATTCGGACGATGTACCACCGATGTCGCGCCTTGTGTTCCGGGTTCACACGACGTGTCAACGATGTCGCGCAAAGCACGTCCGCTTGCGAAGACATGTCACCGACGTCGTTTATCAGGCATATGGGTCCAGAAGAGGTCTCACCAGTGTCGCGCCAAGGTTCCGGATTCACACGATGTGTTACCAGTGAAGGTGGGGCCAGTAATGGGGAGCGGTGAAGGGGGGGGGGGGGAGATCCAGTGAAGGGGGACCAATAAATGGGGTACCAGTGAATTACCAGTGAAGACGGGACCAGTAAAGGAGACTATAAAGGGAAGACCATTAAGGGGGTTCAGTAAAGGGTCCAGTAGTAGAACCCCTCCAACGTAGCGTCAGAAGACGTACTTCCTCAGACGTCATGCCACGTTTGTCGGGGGGCAAAAGACGTGTCGTAGACGTCGTGACATATCCGTCCGGGCCCAGCAAATGTGTCACAATCGTTATCCAATGTGCATCCGAATCCAGAAGACGTGCCACAGATAAGGCTTTGCACAGCATCCATGGGATCTTCAGATGACTTTTTAAAGGCTTCGTTCAACAACGAGTGTGCGCGTACTTAATTCTCACTTCCGTTTTTTGCCAGCACTTGGTAAGGGGGTATTGGTGGAGAGGGTGGTGGGAAGGGGGGGGGGGGGGGCTAGAGAGAATGTGTAAAGGGATCGGAGTAATGTTATTCCCGTCGGACTGTGAACTGCATCGAGCGGTCTACCAATACCAATTGATTTCATTTGTGTTTCCGCAGAACAAGCACTTCGAATTAAGACTCTCTATGTGTTCCTCCCCCTATACTATTCTATATAGCAAAACCAGTTTTTTTACTATAATGAATGAGAAAAGGTCTAAAGAAGACAAGAAGGCGGTCGGGGTGTCCTATTCTCCGGGTTTGGGGGCGAAGCCCCAACCATACGTTTGGCGGCCAGTAGGCCGCTGAACGTCTGGTCTTCTATAATCATGTTCGGCCCTTCATGATTCCGTTATTTGTGATGGAAGAGTCGTGATATGAAGACATAGACGATTCAATTGTGTTTTAGATATGTAAAATGACAAAAAATGTATTCATTTTTAGTCGAAGATGTGGCATGCTGTTGAGGCGGAGCCACGCCAGCGAATCAGAGGCCTGAACATGTGTACCGAGGCAGTGGGTAATTCTGGCAGGGGTGGAATAGATGGGGAGCACTTCGAAGTTCCTTCCCTTGTCGAGTTGGTGCTCTCCTCCGCTGATGCTGGAGAGCGTATAAGCGCTAATTTACAGGGGCGCTCCATCCGCCCTTTCCAGGCCGCACCGTCGACTGGCACTTATCGTTGTTCAAATTCAGTGATCTTCTCCTTTTGGTATTGCATCAAATTGAGTTTTTGCAATAGTTACTTAATAAGGACTGTCATTTCTTGTGTTTAAGTTCATCCCATGAATTGTGCTCCTTTGAGGCTGTTGACATGGTCACTTTACTCAAAAACAATGGTTCCATTGTAACTACACCTCAAAGAAGTGATTGTTCATAACATTTTCTTAGTGAACGGTAAAGATCATAGATGTGATAAGTGCTCTTGTAGAGAACGATTCCAAAATGTTCTGTATTTGCGTCAATTTCCATAAAGGTCTGGTTTCGTTGACACTGGCCAACTTATTTTAAGAGATTTCATTTCCTACAACGTCCAAATTTATCTGAATTTTTTAGGCTGAAATCGATATTATGAATTGGATCTATTGTTGTTTTGGCGTATAAATATCTGTCATCTTAAGCAACCACTCCATACTTACTTCCACCGCTTCAAGTGAGGCTCCAAAAAATGCTTAATCTTCGACAAGTGTTATGATGCGCCCCTCCGAATAAAATTTTTTAATAAATTTTGGCAATTAAGGTGCCTTAAAAACGTGGTAAACAATCTGAGTAGCTAACAAGATGATTGCCTATCTATGTTCGCGTATGGTTAGGCGTTTAGCAATAGGAGACTGCGCCTCTACGATTGCGACGGAATTACCCCACTGTGACCAACAAATCATCAATCTTACAAAAAGAATAGTTGAGTGCATAGTCATGCAGTTTCTGAGCAGTTTTATTGGTAGTGAGATCAACGGGAATTCGAAGCAAACCTTATGCGTAACGACATGTGCTTTGCATTTCCAGCTGCTCCTGGTCACACTTAGACGATGCTACAGTCTTTTCTGAAAAGTGTCTTCCAGCAGAGTAACTCCGACAGTCGTTGAAGCGTTTTTCCTCAACCTCAACTTCCTGAAGGCACATTTGTAAGATAATGGTTTACTTCAAGGCACTTCAAGGACACAAATAACGGAGCAACTCGGCGTTGTAAAGCTTTTTGAAATAGCTCCTGTATTTCTCTCATGGCCATAGCCAATGCATAATACCAGATGACATTTGGGATTTAGTCGTTCAGAAAACAAATTTCGAAAACAATACAGTAAATAATAATGAGCTATTGACTTGCTTGCTTTCATCAGTTTGTAGCCTGCGTTGCCTTATTATGAGTGCTCTAGAGTGCGGCCATCTTATCCAAAAAAATTTCGTATCTTCTTCTGAAGTGTCATAGAAGCAGGTAATGAGCACCAATATGGAATTTTTCAGTAGAGAAAAAACTGACATTGTAACCTATGCCGAACAGTCCTATGTTAGCTTAATTATAAGAAAGAGGAAAAATGAAAACGGCCTTAAGGTAATGGAGGGCGCCAGCCACTCCCGGAGATGCGCGTCGGGTTCTGCTCCTACAAGATACAAAGAAATGGAAGTGTTGAAAAATAAAAAAAGAATGGAATAGGAATCGCTAAGGGTAAAACGAATTTTGTCAGAAGAGACACGTGTCAAAACTTGCGAGCAACCCAAACCGAAAAGAATTACATATTTTGTGGTTCTCGCCATCCTTACTTCTAACCTAAATCCTGCCTAGAATGAAAAAAGTCGTCGAAAAAACATGAAGACAAAAAATATGTCGCTATGTCGCTCAATATGTCGCTCAAGAAACAATAACGGGGTTTGCCGCTCCTTTTTTCTAGGCATGCAAAATTTGCAACGATGATCAAGTTCTTGAGTTTAACATATTTGCCATAGCCTTGAGAACAGAAGAAATTCAAATCCATAGCATATCGATAACATTCAGAACCGCACGTTGCAGTGACGAAGCATTGCATAGGGAAGAGCTGACTCGTGAAGAAAAAACAGTTCATGACAGACACTGGCAAGGAAAATTCGAAAATTAGCACAAAACGAAGCCGTATCGCTGAGGAGGTAGTGAAAGAAATAGGAGCTGCTACACAGGTGTCCATGCGTTTGCTGAGGAATGAAAGGTACGGAAGTTTCACAAACGGTCCCTTGTAGTTTGGTCGATGAGCAGAAGAGTACTTTTGAGGAGAGTACTTCATGGTTGCAAGAAGTCATTTTTGAGATCTATCCTAGCAGGAGTGAGCGCCCGCAACGCAGCCGAAGGAGGTGCCGGCTGTTGCGTGCACCCGATACCAACCTCCTGGGTCGGATTTTCCGCCCAGGCCAACCAAACCCTGGATCCTCCGCCGGCAATGATTTAGTACCAGACTTGTCTGGAAAGGATAAAGCTCTGACTTGTTCATCGACTGGCCACCGTATGTCATTGAATGGCCGAATACCCATTCAAATCACCTCCATGACATCCCGTAGAAGTAGAATGCGTGGCGCATCCCAAGGGGGATTGAGTAACGCCGTCCTTCACCCTTTATCCTAAGAGGGGAAGGCACATCATTCAGTACTGACCCTGCTGGTACCTGTTTTGGTTTTCAATGGTGCCCCTGCCGAAAAGGGCACACGCGTTTGGTTTATACATACAGGGTGTCTCAAACAATGTATGCACCTTCAAGATAAGTTCGTCTTACGCCTTCTCGTCAGCACACTCAGTCTTGTCCGGTCATGTCCTTAGGCGTCTCCTGGCCAGAACATTGTGCTTCGACTGCTTGATCATGGCGAATAGCAGAGTTGTTCGGATTTGTTCCAGGTTTTGTTTGCTTAATTATTTCGGGACGCGCGTTTCAAAACAACAGCTGTAAAAAACCAAAATACAAATGAACGATGGGAACTGGCGAAAAAACAATGAATAAAAATACACAAGAATGTAAAAGCAAAAGTGCCAATATGAAGCCCAGGTAGTAAAATATAAGTGAAGGATCGCAACTACTTGCAATTAAAATTACATCTTCCTGAGTCCTTAGGTTAAGATATCTGTAAATACATTACTGGGCACTTCGAGTACCTTGTCTTTAATCAAAGGTACAAATAAGCGAAATGTTCTAAAGGAGAAAAAATCTGACCTGATCTCAGTTTTTGCGAGCGAGCCGGAAACTTTTAATGCCCCAGCCCTACATAGCTATACTGGTGGTTACATCAAAAACGTCGAGGGAGTTAAGTATAGTTTTTCACGAAAGAATGTTATGCGTCAACATTAGATAACAATTCGTTCTCCTGCTCTTTAGTGTGGGTAAGCCAAGCTGTTTCGCCCTTTCAATGCCGTTAAGAATGAGAGAGTAGGCAGCGCATAACTACCTTCCGGCTAGAAATCGTTTTGTACACCTTCAAAAAGATTAATATCATTCTGCTTGCATAGGTTGTAGGACGGACATATGTCTTATAAGCCTTTAAAAGAACTTTGACATTTTTATTTCTGAGAAATTTGAAGAGATTGTGCATACGGCGGTTTGCCTTATTTACTAACATCTGATAATGGGAAGTAAAATCCAATTTTTCGTTGAGAAGGTATCTCAAGTCTCGCTCTTCAACCACTTTTCTTAGACGGTCTCCACTAGCATAGTATACCGCATCGTAGTATACTATGCTAGTGGAAGTATGCTATACTATGCTGTACTATGCTAGTATAGTGGAAGTATCGTTTACAATCACCAATACTGGACTTTTTTAAGGGCAGAGTGGTAGGTGCCATTGCATGAACCAGTTGTAGATAGAATCCATTGCAGCTTGCAGGTTGATAGGTAAATTGCAGTCGATAAGAGTACATCCAAAGGTGGTATCGTGGACAAAAGAATTCATTGCTGGACGAACCCATCAAGTACATGTAGGCGCTACTTTTCTTTAGCCTATGGAATTTACAGTGGCGTCCAACAAGGAGAAGTCCTGTTACCACTATTGTTCTTAATCTTGGAGAACGGAGGTAAGGGAGACCTCTATGGTAGACCAGGAGAGCTACCATGAAGGAAAGGAACAACCTGGAGGGAGACCAGGAAGATGGGGGAGGGAAAGGGGGGGGGGGGGAAGACCAGTAAAGGCGGACCAGCAATTAGATCCAGTAAGAAGAAACGAGTGAAGGAGAACCTGGCGTCCGGATTCGGAAGGATGTCAACGAATACAAGCTGTTGGGCGTCAGAACGGTTGCGGAGGAGCCACCTGAGGGCAGAAGTATGCGCAGCCCAAGCCAGTGACGTTACTGGACGGTGCCGAGTGAATGTCTATGATGAACGTATGGAAGTGATTAACGTCTTGATGCCAATAAAGTACGCAGCAGATCCTAGATGTTAGCGAATTTTAAGTTTTACAAAAACTATTTTCCGTAGGTCAGTGTTGTTGCGAAGTCGCGCGAAGCGCGCAAGCACCAGAGTTTGGCACCTGTTTCTATATTTGGCAGCACTATGTAGAAGAGATGACCGTTAAACAATTCCACGCCACGCACTGTGCCCATATCGTGGTATTCGGGATGACCACTGATAGGCCGCGACGCTGGAAGTGTGCGTACTGTACATCGGCGATACACGGCATGTGGAGTGCCACGGAAGGTCGGAAGGCACGCCGCCATGGCCATAGTTTGGGGATGAATCGCAGCCCCAAACTCGTTTTGGCAGCTGACGAAGTGAAAAAGGTCCGTACCTTGAATGTGGACAATACTACGACTGTCGAAATGTTCTGCTGCTTCGTCAAAGTTTGGCTTCGTAGAAACCTACTTTGAACAGCAAAAATATTTTAATTCTTTTAAAATTCGAATGTGTATACAAAAGTAGCTAAAGTTCAAATATAGGAAAAATCCTGTGCCGCATATAGATTAGAACAATCATTTGTTGGACAAGTGAAAACCTAGACATTTCTGTGCAGTTCTCAAACCTATTTCATACGTTTTATAAAGACCGATGTTGTCTCAATGGAATAGTAGAATACTGCCTTCTACTACTTGGGTAATTTTTAGCTGAATCTTAAAATTATGCGCGTTTGCTGTTTTCTAGAATCGGGCCCATGTTATTCAAACTTAAACTTTTTTGTTTAACTCAAATTTTTCTACTCCTCCTTTGCCTTCATTTTTAAACTCAATTTTCTCAAGTAATGTCTAATTCCTCATTCTATCGTACTCATTCTTTCTCTTGTTTTCTACATCTAATCTCTCTTCCTTTTCATTCTCCTATCTCTTTTCACACATAAACAGATTTTAAAGATATCTTAAAATATGCTCCTCTTCTTCACTGACGAGCCACGGGAGGAGCATTACACAAAGGTTCGTCTGAAGATAGTGGCGAAACGAACATTTTTAATATCTTCTATGTTACGTAATATTTATTTTATATTAGAAAGAGAACTTTACACATTTCTTTACTTCTTGGAACCTCTATTTTTTCTTTGTTTTGTATTACCAGTAGCAACTTCCTTATTAGACGGAAAAAGTTGCTTTACGAAATTGATTTAAAGGTAGTTGGGGATCTGAGTTTGTTCTTGGCAAGATCTACAGAGTTCTACAGGCCACGCACCAAAATGTTGCTAGTAAATTAGCAGTATAGGGCCAATATGTACTGGCGCTGATTGCATTGCATTGGATGTGTCCTAGTCCGGGGAGCCACATAACTAAAAAGTAGGTAACAAAATGAATTGAGACTTACCGAGCGACTCCTAGAGAACGAGTTGGAACCTAAAAAACCAAAAACGAGCGAACAAACAAGAAAATAAAAAATCGCCGAGGTTTGCAACCGTCTCGGCGGGCGAAGGGCGACGGAGTAGGGGCATGTTGCGTGAACACCGCCGGCTGACATGTTATAACCAGAATCCAACATGGTGAGGAGGGCACACAACTTTGCCGGCTTACGACCGCAACAAACGTAATTTTTCGTTTTTTTCTTTATGGCATTTTCTTGTTTAGGGTGCTATGTTGCTCTGTAGGAGCCGCTCGGTAGGTCTCAACTGAATTTGTTACATATAATACTTTTTAGTTATGTGGCCCTCCGGACTACAATAGATCCGAATAAGTTTCTTGGCAGAGAAGTAACACTGGGATAAATTCTGTTGCCTAACGATCCCATGTGGCACCCTAACACTTAGCAAAAAACAGTGGACGCTCATTCATTATGACGCCGAGGACAGATCATTGCAGTGACTATGTACTACACTTACTTTGATACTCTGATGGTCCTTTTGTTGGCTGGAGGTCTTCCTACAAGGGAACTGTTTGAACCAGGGGTGCACATACAATTCTGTGCGTTAAAATTTTTTAACGAAATTTTTAAACGGAAAATTTTCGTTAAATTTCATTAAAAATACAAATAGCTGCTAACTATTATTTCAAGTGGAAAAAAAATCAAGAAACACCTTATACGTTTCAACTTCATGAGGTCAACAGCTAAAGTTCAAGGAATGGAGTGTAACACTGCAATATAAAATAAACAATTCAACATCCGCAAATGCAGAAAAATAAAAAAGCCTTCAGCAACAAATTATCGGGTGTGGAATTACTATTCAAGAGGACCACCGACAAGGCATCATAAAATGTGCGATCAGGTAAGTACCAGGAGTTCCCCTTTACTAGTTCTTTGTCTGACTGTTCTACGAGTATATGCAATCTCGATGCCAGCAGCAGCCCATTAAGTACGGAAAGAACCAATAAAAATATAATTATTAAAAGCCTATCAGTAGAACGTTAACACGAACTCACTATTTTTGAGTGTTTGGTGCGCGAGACGAATCCATTTTTGCAACGTCGGAATCGTGACACGACATCGTGTCACACGGTCCCACACTGCCAAAAAATGTGATACGTCGTCAACGTGTTAATGCTCAGGAAAAGCAGCTTTCCAAATTTTTAATGTTAGCGTTTTTCTTGAGCAGTTTAAAACACTTCTCTTCGCCTCGACTGTTCCAAGTGGCGAGCAACAGTATTCTAGGATAAGCAGCATCAAGGGATGATAGGCATATCTTACGAGGAGGCTAGACTAATAAATCTTTGTGGATTCGTTGGCATACTTGGAGAATACGGGAAGAAATTTCTAGCTACAAAATGCATTAAGGGATAAGGATAAAGAACGGCGTTACTCAACCCCTTTTGTGCCTTTTGGGATGCGCCGCGCATTCTAATTCTAGGGGACATCCTGGAGGCGATTTGAATTCATATTTGGCCACAAAATGACTTGCGGTGGCGAGCCGGTGAAGAAGTCAGCGCTCTATTCTTCCCAGAGTCTGATACCAATTCACCGACCCCGGAAGGATGGAAGGCTTGGTTGGCTGATGCGAGAAATCCCGTAATAAGGACCAGAAACCTGGTATAGGGTGCAGACGACAGCCGGCACCTCCTCCAACTGCGCTACACGCTCCCAAAATGCATTATTTCCAAAAATTCAAAACAAATTCATGAAAACATTAAAATATTCTTGCTGATTTTTTCAGGAACAGCCTTAATCGAAAAGATGAGACCTGCAACATTGAGAAGACTAAGGGTGAATGTGATAAACTGACTGAGAAAGAGGTCCGTTAAAAAATCCGTTAAATTTCTAAAAATTCCAGTTAAGTCGTTAAACCAGATTTTATCGCAAAATGCCGTTAATTCGTTAAATTCATTGAATCGTTAGCCGTTAAATGTGCACCCCTGGTCTGAACGCTACGCCGGAACGGCAAGAACGAGTACTATAGAGAGAATCCCCGTCCACCAAATAGTAACAGAACATGATTTGTTTTTGCCGAATCCTTGAGGCAAACGAATACGAGAGGTAATGGTTAAGGGTCCCGCAGAGCGAGCTCTTCACAGCAGCGCAAGAATCCCGGTGTCGGTGAGTGGATGGTGCAGTGGTAGAGGACACGCCTCATGATCGTGAGGCCTAACGTTCGGGTTCGGTTCCCGTGCCGCGTTGCGTTTTTGCACTTTTACAGAAGTATCGGATTTCCATAGAGATTTCCATATCTGAATTGGTTTTTGGAGTTTGCTACGGTAAGATGTATTTATTACTCATTATTTGTCGACATCTCGTAATTCACCAACAATGTCCAAAATATGCCAAATGCGATTTTGTATGAAACTTTTACTCCAATAAATTGTTCTAATTGTCAATGTAAGAAATTTTGACACAAGAACAACACGAAACAGCGGCAGAATGCCTGAAAAATGCTTCACATGCAATTTAATAGTGTCGGTGAGGTGAGTGCCACCAGCATACTCACAGTGTAGTGCGGGACCACATGATCTTCAACTTGACCTACTACCTCGATCAATATTCTCGCCTCTGTTATGCTCACAAAGTCGCGCGGTCATAACAAGCTGCTGCCGCTAACACTGACACTACAATGCCTGCTCACCCTCGAGTGGTCATTCACTTACTGACACTGAAGTGCGGATCTCCACTGGATGCCTTCTTTTCGAGAGACGAGATGAAGCTGGGGGAAGGATAGCAGGTATCCTACAGGATTTCGAACTGCAACAGCTTTAAATCGACGAAATGGAGAAGTTGGCTATTTGACGACACATCCTGATTGCTTCAAAAACCCGAGTGGAATGGCATTCCCGGAAGTCCTCGGCCCATGTGATGAGTCAGGATGTGAAGAAAGTGTAGCCTTTATATGTTGCCCATACTGTGCTCGGTCTTACTATTTTATGCACTTTGTGCCTGTGTATCATTGGTGCTGAAGTTGTTTCATAAATATTTCATATGTAATCGAATTTGGCATATTTCGGTAATCGCTATTCGTATTCGTTTATTGCCAATAACCATATTCTGTAACCGGGTAAAAAACAGAACACGCATAAGATTGGCTATGTAACCCATACATAAAGTATTTAATAACCACTAAGAAAGCGAACAAAAACGGATGGCAAGGAGCTTTCTCAGATAGGAGGGGCCACTTATGTTGGACGAAGGTAAAGTCAAGTAAAGTCACTGAGAAAGAGAAAGAAAAAAAGAGGTAGTCATTAAAAAGGCAGACAATATATAATTTGACACAAAAAGTTAATTCCTGGATTCACTGAATTGCTGAACTCTCTGAACTGTCGCCGGAAACGCAAGAACGACGACCCTCCCAGCACGCAACTGGCCGAGCCATACCGGGGCGGGCCCTGTATTTCAAGGACCTCATTGAATTAGTACGTACAATATTGCTGATGAATTACGAGATGTCGACAAATAATCTTCTTCTTCTTCTTCTTCAGCGTTTGTCCCGCTTCGTCGCGGGGTCCTCTCTTCTGGTGTCATGACGCCACCTTTCCCGGTCATGCGCTTGATCAGGGTGGACGCCAGTTACTTTCATGTCCATGTGTAACGTATCCGACCAACGCTGCTTTGGGCGTCCTCTAGGCCGCTTTCCTGACACTTCCAACCCAAGGCCTATCTTGCGGACGCTGTCTTCCTTTCCACGCAGAACGTGGCCGTACCATCGTAAGCGAGCTTCGCGCATCTTGGCCGCTATCGGCGCGACACCGAACTTCTGCCGAATAGCATCATTTCTGATGCGGTCCATGCGGGTGACTCCAGCCGTCCAGCGCAGCATCTTCGTCTCCATGACGCTGAGGCGCGTTTCAACCTCCTTGGTCGCAGGCCAACACTCAGCACCGTACATCGCTACTGGCCGGATGACTGTTCTGTAGATCTTTGACTTCAGGTGCTCTGGTATCTTCCTATCGCAGAGCACACCAGTCAGCGAACGCCACTTGGACCAAGCTGCACTCACGCGTGAGTTCACTTCAACCGTCAGACCGCCGTCAGACGCTATTGCTGATCCGAGGTACTTAAACACCGAAGTGCGTGCAAGCTCAGTACCGTTAATCTTAATGGAGCCGGACTCGTTTACGTCAGTCGTTAGGTACTCGGTCTTCTTGACGTTCAATTTGAGTCCGAACATTGCCAGGCGGTCGCACCAAGCTTGCACCTGCCGCTCGAGATCATCTTTATCTTCGAAAGCGAGCATCACGTCATCAGCATAGAGCAATGTCCATGGGACAGGCTTCTGAAGATCTCGCGTAATGGCATCCATGACGACAACAAAGAGGAGTGGAGAAAGCGCAGAACCTTGGTGCACCCCAACAGAGATGGGAAACTCCATTGAGGTTCCAGCTGCAGCTTGCACTCTACTCTTTGGGCAAGAGTAGAGCATCCGCACCCACTCTATGAGTTCCTCAGGTACGTTGTGTTGTCGCAAGGCGTACCATATAACCTCACGCGGTACGCGGTCGAAGGCCTTCTCCAGGTCGAGAAAGGCGATATGCACCGGCTTCTGTTTCTCACGATGCTTCTCTACCAGGAGGCGGGCGGCGTGTATAGCATCAATGGTCCCACAACCAGACACAAAACCGCACTGGTTGTCGGAGAGCTTGACGATTTCACGAATTCGTCTGTCGAGGATTCGCTCGAAGATCTTCATGCTATGCGAAAGCAAGCGAATCGGACGATAATTGGAGCAGTCTGCAGGACTGCCCTTCTTCTTCCAAATCGGAATCGTCGTACTGTTGTGCCAACACTCCGGTACTTTCTTCTCCTTTACTACCTGGTTGAAGAACTCAGCCAACCACTCAGCAGGATACCAGAGCTTCGACTTCCAAACATCGGCTGCCAGATCATCCGGTCCTGTCGCCTTGCATGGCTTCATCTTCTTTAGAGCCGCTTCCGTTTCCTCCACGGTGATCTTGTGTACGGGACCGTGAACAGAAGCCACAGAAGGGATGGCCGGGTGAGGAAATTCCATGGTGGAAACTTCCTCGAAGTAATCACGCCATCGCTTCAGCGCCTTTTTGCGGTCTGTCAGAAGATGGCCGCTCTCATCATTGATGCCAACAAACTTTTCAATGTCCTCGGTTTGGCGATGGCGGGTCTTAGCAAGTCGGTACAAATACCGCTCACCATCGCGTGACTCGAGCCTTTCGTTGACATCACTATAATGAGTGGCTTTCGCAACAGCCACGGCTTTCTTTGCAGCCTTCTTCGCCTTCTGATACTTCTGCCAGTTGTCGGCCGTCTTATCGCTGAGAAACACGTGATAGAGCGACTTCTTCTCTCTAACCTTTGCCTTCACATCGTCCGTCCACAGCCATGTCTGCTTATCGACCTTGCGTCGCCCAGGCTTCGTTATGCCGAGTTCCAACCTTGCAGCTTGGCGTATCGCGTCGGTTGCTTTCTTCCAAGTTTCGTCGACAGTCGTGACTGTCGGTAACCGTACGCGGGAAATCACAGCTGCTTCCTTCTCTTTCATTCGCCACCACTTGATTCTCGCAGCACCGCATCGCTCAACTTGCTGCATCCTCGGAGGGGTGATCTTAAAGGTGCAGACTAGCGGTCGATGCTGTGGGGCGACCGTCTCATACGGCACGATCTTCGCGTCTGTGACAATGCTTCGGTCGCGATCCTTGACAAGGACAAAGTCTATCTGAGACTTGGAGCTCCCACTATAGTATGAGATGAGGTGGGAGTCGCGTTTTCGGAAAACGGTGTTCACAATGGTGAGATTATGCGATTCCGCATACTCAAGAATGCGCTCACCATCGGCGTTACGAGACCCGTATCCGAAACCACCATGACAGCTGTACCCGTCCTTCGCAGCACCTACGTGCCCATTAAGGTCACCAGCGACTATGATGACATCTTTCGGCGGTACCTCTGCTGTCTTCTCATCAAGCAGGCTCCAAAACTCTTCCTTGGCTTGATCGGAGCAGCCACTCTGCGGAGCATACGCAGAGAAGAAGTGATAGAGTCGCTCCTTCGCGGCGACAACGATCTTCATCAACCGATCGTCATAGCGTTCGACGCTTACAATCGAGTCACGAAATCGTTCGGAGACTATTATTCCGACACCACTGGTGGTCCTGGGAATTCCACATAGAACGGCCTTGAAGCCACGTCCTATGCCCCTTGACTTGCTGCAGGACCACCTCGTCTCCTGCACCGCACAGAAATCAACTCTTCTTCGCTCCAGTGCTTCAACCAACTCGCACGAGCGGCCCGTTAACGTACCCACATTCAGCGTTGCTACGCGGGTCCTGCCTACGTTACGGGACTTTCGGACTAGCTCAGTTGCCCCCCGATGCCGTCCTCGCATCAGGGACCCTCGCATACTTTCCACACTCGCCGGGCTCTGCGAGTGCGCGTCGGTTCCCGCGGACGCCGTAGCACAATCTCGAAAAACATGACTATTCATACACCATGTGATGTGACATGGGTCTTCGTAGGCCGGCCTGTCACAAGGGCCTGTCGCCTGCATTCGAGTGTCCGTGCTTAGCTTAGCTCACAAAGCGAGCAGTTTCCAGTGGCACCACGTGGAGGAACGGACATCGCCACCAGATGTCGACAAATAATAAGTAATAAAAACATCTTACCGTAGCAAACTTCAAAAAAGTTAACATATGGAAATCTCTATGGAAATCCGACACAATGGTAAAAGTGCAAAAACGCGGTGTAGCATGGGAAGCGAACCCTACACCTCACGAACATGAGGCGCACCCCCTATCACTGCGCCACCCACTCACCGACACCGGGATTCTTGCGCTGCTGTGAAGAGCTCGCTCTGCGGGACCCTTAACCATTACCTCTCGTATTCGTTTGCCTCAATTATTCGACAAAAACAAAACACGTTCTGTTACTATTTGGAGGACGGGGATTCTCCCTATAGTACTAGTTCTTGCCGTTCCGCCGTACCGTTCAGACAGTTCCCTTGTTAGCGGGACCACAACTCTTCCAGACCACTCGATCTCTGGCAGCTTCCATCCAGTGAAATAGATTCCGCTCTCTGAAAGATCTTGAGAATGAGTCTGGCCACCGCGTTGGCGGTCGTCCCAGTGGTCTCTTATGGTCCCTTGAGAGCCATTCTGTGACACGGACTGACGGAGACTCCATACATCGTCCTTTCGTCGAAGCAGGTGTCCGGCCCAGCGATATTTGGACTTCTTCATGCACTGCAGTGGGTCTGCTAATTGCGACTTCTCCCTTAGCTCCGAGCTTCGTAGGCCTTCTTGCCATTGCTGACGGAGGCTTGTCCTCAGAAGGCATCTCTCCAGTGCACGGTGCGTAGTTTGCATTGCTCTGGCAATTGTCTTGTTGTCTGGCCATGTTTCCGTCGCGTAGCACATCGCAGGCAGTGCAGAGGCGTCGAATATCGAGGTCCTGAGGCCGGCATCGACCATAGATGTACTGTAGGGGAGAGAGATTGACTGACCAGGTAAGAGCGAATCTCGTAAATCAAAAACATGAACACTTGGTTTCTTCGTTTTTTCTCCGCCATTTTTTGAATGTGCTTTTTTTCTCACTATGTGGACACAGGATAGGTTACTATGAGTTGCTACCTTATAGCAACTCATAGCAACTATCCTGTGTTCACATAAAGAGATCAGGTATATATAAGTTTACTATTATTGCTAGCTACTCTCTCCCGCGTAAGTCCTATTCAAGAAAAAAATGGAGTTTTCAAAGGAGTACATCCGAGGTCTCTTATTGCAGGACTTCAAAATTGGTGAGTCAGCAGCCGCTTCCTGTCGTCGCATCAACGGTGGATTTGGGGAGGGCACATTGTTCGATCGCACTGTACGAGAATGGTTCGCACGCTTTCGCAAAGGTGAGGTTAAATTTCAGGATTCGTTCAGGGCAGGATGTGAATCCGATGTCGACAACGACCGAATGCGACAGCTGGTGGAATCGGACCCGCGGCAGACTACTCGTGAACTTGCGCAAGACTTGTGTGTGCACTACACCACTATCGTCAGGCGCCTACATCAATTGGGTAAGGTGCACGAGTTGGCACAGTGGGTTCCCCATGGCCTCACCGAACGCGACCGCCAGCGACGTGCTGAGGTAGCCACTCAATTGCTCTCGTACAAGCGCACAGATAGTTGGCTGAAGTCCATCACTGATGGAGATGAGTAGTGGTACCTGCTCGTCAACATCAAGAGGAGCAGACGGTTGTCAGGGGTGAGCAGCTTGAACCGCAGCCAAAGGAGGGTCCTCACCCGTCGAAGATCGTATTTTCTGCTTGGTGGGACTACAAAGGTGTCATCTACTACGAGCTGCTGGCCCGCCACGAAACTCTAACAGCGGACTTGTACTGTCAGCAGTTGGATAAACTGGCCGCCAAGATCGCAGAAAAGCGTCCGAATCAAGACGCAATCCGATTGTTCCACGACAACGCTCGACAACACATTGCAAGAATGACTCGCCAAAAGCTGCTCGACCTTGGGTGGGAAATGCCACCTCATCCTCCGTAGAGCCGAGATATTGCACCAACAGACTACCACCTTTTCCTGTCCCTCTCCAATGCCATGCAAGGAAAAACGTTCGATGACTAGTACGATATGGAACGCTGGCTGGCTGGCATTTTCGAGTAAAGGCCGGAAAAGTTCTACGCTTACGGGATCGGGAGCCTGCCTGAAAGGTGGAAAAGAGTGTTAGAACATGATGGCGGTTACTTCGTTTCTTGACGTGTTTCGCCTTTTTTGTAAAACTAAAAAAATGTGGTGTCTTGAAAATAACGAGAACTTCTGCAACAACATAATATTAAATAAAATATCAATACGGCCACTGTTGCATGACACCCTCTCAAGCTGGAGCAAGACAAAACAAGCTGGCGTAACGTGGCAGTTCCCCTTTTCTTGTTTAATTTGTTACAGTCTGGAAATCCCTTGGGAAACTATTCGCTAATTTTTCTTCCATCATCCAACCCTCAACGTATGTAACCTTTTTGCGATAATGACTGCACATTTCGGTAACAGTATTAAATTACCAAAAGATTGTGTTATGATTGTAATCCATTAAGCCAACGCCGTTCTATAACTGGAAGTTGCGAGTGCAAATCGTCAAAAGTTCTGCAGCAGCTCCACATCTCCACTTCTCGGGAGAAGAAAGGGTAAATTTCGATGTTAGTGGGATATGTTGTGGGCTCCAAATACTACGACCTGATATCATGTGACCATTATTTGCACTTTACAAGGCCAAATCTGGTCTACCCAAGGTCCAGCTGCAGTATTGGAAGGCTTATATACCCAAGAGATTCTAACCATGATTTGAGGTGCAGCAAACAGGAGGGGCCATTTCTCGATTGCAGACCTAGTTGACTGCATGTTCCGGTCCCGTCCAGAACATCCAGCATTTATCGCTTCGCAGTCGGTGCGTTGCCAAATTTCATGCATTTGTATTTACTTTCGTGTTCCATTTGAGCAGCTTACTGTTTGATACAAGCCACCTTTAAAATTAAAAAAAAAGAAACTGTGAAATCCACAGAGAGTTCATGGTGGCCATCGCACGGCGCATCTTCAGAAGGAAAGCTTTTCTTCCTTATCGTTCATCACTTCCAACTCTCGGAAAAGCACAAAACCACTTTGTTAGAAGCAGACCGCCACCAAGGACAATGTGGTGCTTGACCACCGATGGATTCGGAGGTTTGACCAAATGGCGCGGGAGATGACGACGTGTTCAGCAAGAGGTGTTGTCCGTTCTCCGCGCTATTCAAGCCTTTTGTTCTTCCGAATCTAGCTTCAGCATCCGAATTCAACGCGGTTAACAGTGTTATCACAGAGTGTCACGACTATGTCTACTCCACCTCCACCATACCCAGGCAGCACAGAAGGCAACGATGTCACGCTTAAGGACGACACTGTGGTTGCGCAGAAGGTTCGCGTTAGATTTAGCTTCCCCTTTACACAGTTTCAGCGCTTCAGATTTTCGCACCTAGTGGGGAAAGTTGGAGCCACCTGCTCTTCTCTACCGATTCCACGAAGTGTTTTACTTTCAAGTTTATTTCATGCTGCAGCGTGTAGGCGCAGGAGGGTTGAGTGGTGCTTTCCTTATTAGCAAGGTCCTGGACGGAGCTATCCATTAGTGAAGGCCATATCCAGCACGTATAGATTAGCCTCCATTGATCGAAAGTTGAAAATGCGAGTTTCTTGCATAGACAGGTATTCATGTTGTTATCATGTTATATCTGCTTAATAGCTCATTTTCAAATCGTCTTCAAAATCATCTAGAAGAGAAAGGGACGCACCCCTTCCAAGGGGTCTCCTCCTTTCAACGTTCTCTAGAACAAATGAAGTACCGTTCCTGAAAAGTTGCGAAATTTTCTACTATTGCTGTGTTATCTTATGCTGACTACTTTGTTGAGTGGAAGTATAGAGGGGAGATCCATCCTGCATCCTCTTCAAGAAATAAGAGAAACTCTTCAAAAATTTCTGAAATCCAGCAAAGCTTTGCGAGAATTTTATAGTTAAAAAAAGAGAGCACAGATACAACATACGCTAGTCCAACTGCAGGAAAACATCTTATGCGATTATACCGCTACAGTTGAGCTGCCAATTATGGCAAAAACAGGGGATACGCCTCCGTAGTCTTGCATTCACTTTTTTTCGAAAAATGCACAATAACGCAGAGGCAGGGTAGTTAGTTTTCGTGAAGGTTTCCGAGACATGTATTGGAGTTTGAAGCGGAAACACGGCCAGATGAATGCAGAGTGAATAATCTAGCGCTTTTCACTGCACAATAACTGCATTTAGTGAGTGATACCACTAGCTAATGTGGCCTATACGGGGATGTGGAAGCGCGCCATCCAATCATGCCCCGTCAAACGTACATTTGGTGACCTGATTGGCTGATGCGTGCTCGGCCACTGCTCTGATTGGTTCTGATTGGATGGGGCGCTCCTGCCTCTTAGCCATGCAAGGCAAACGTAAATCTGTAACATGTAGGCTACGTACGCATTCAAATAGTCTCCACCGTCATCTTGATAGAACTAGAATATGTAGCCAATCACGAAAGCGCTGTCCTCTATCCTTTTATCCTTTAATGTGACATTTCCAAAATTGGTGCCGGCATTTTCAAGTTGTGGGTGAGCGTCGCCTTGTAGCTCGTTTTGAAACGCTGAAGAGGGAAGAATATGCGAGCACAAATATCAATAAACCGTGGACCTAGACGACAAGCGGCTGGTGCTCTGCAATTTCTCTAAGCTTTTAGCGAAAAACTGTGGCCGATAAGTTATGACACAACAACAGGATCTCTCAAGGAAACTCAGGAGAGGAGCTGGTGAGAAGAGAGACTGTTTTCGCGTTGAAATGAAGAGATTGAGGCGAGTTATGTGCGAAATGTCTAACGCCTGCGTTCATGGTAGAACTCTCCGATGGAAATACACGTAGGGCTTTTGAGTTATTTTCTCGTTATTGCTTGGCTGCGCTTCTTTTTCACATTTGTTGTGAAAAAGGAGCTCAGCCGACCAGTAACCGCTGTTGTGCCGCCTATGCCGTAAGAATGCTGTATACTCCATACTGAATTCACACATTCTATGCAAGAGTAGCGAGAATAGTAGTCTTTGCTCTGCCTTTTAGTGATTGTCTGCTCACACAGGACCACTCCAGTTTGCCTCAAGCGTCATCCATTCTTTTGGAGCTCATAAAAGCAATCAGCAACGCTGCTCCTTTGCCACACCAACTTCTTTCCTGAATTCGTTCGACGGGCCGCATATCGTGTGGGAGCAAGTGCAGCTCTCGAACAATAGGTGCTGAAGGAATGCTGAAGAGAAGCACTATAAGTTAAGGCCAATAGAGGAGTGGATAGGTGTTTGTATCCACATATGACACGAAATGTCCTCTTTCAGTTTTAAAAACGTTGGATAGCACAAGTGCATTACTCACAGACGAACTCACAGGCTGTTTCCTGTACATACATGCAGAATAGTGTTGAATAAGGTCGGCATTGATCACCCTATATGTGCGATGTAACTCGTGTAACCTCAACATGACCGAAAAGATGTATGATAAATATATAATTTGAGAGAGGGGAACTAGTTCTCCTTGGCACTTAGCGAAGCTAAAGCCACGCATCCACTATTTCCGCGTCCTGACAATTTCACTGCAGTAGGAGTAAGTGCCGAAAAGCCGAGCCATGAGAGTATTTCTCTCATTGCCGTTTCATTTTAGGCTGTGAATAGCCGTGTGTCTAACCAGAGTACTGTAGAGAAAGTTCCTCTCACTAGTCCAAGTGTCGAAGGTGGGTAGCTTCTCTTCCACTGTAATTTGTGCTGCAGGTGCGTGTCAAGCATCATCATTTAAGTTTTAGTGAGCGCGTTGCCACCGGCTAGCAGAGTACCTGACACTCCACTGTCGTATGCGACTGCTCCGAACACGCCTCATCTAGCTCAGCGTCAAATGAACGTGCCGTATGCTGCTCATTCAGCGCCTTCGCTCAAGTGGGTCAGCTTGTCGTCGGAAGCACGCGGTATGTGTGTGGAGCACTTCCTCACGTACTTCATGACGTTTTTACAGCACTGCAGTCAACGGAGGGATGTTCGGAGCCGGAATGGCACAGTGCGCTGCGTCGCCGCAGTCGTTACCCGTAGGAGGTCAGTGCGCAGCTCCGCCACCGTCGATGCCCATGGGCGCGCAGTGTGCTGCCTCCCCACAGTCGCTGCCGATGGGTTACGGTGGAGCTCCAGCTGTCGCTTCGGGAATGCAGGTCTATCCTGGTATGATGCCCATGCAGCCGATGCTTGTTCAGCCAGCAGCCATGGGGATGAACCCAATGCAGCAGCCTGGTGCATTAGGAGCAGCTCCAGCTCAAAATGGTGAGTTGAGCGTTGCCCGAGGCTCGACGTTTCCTTAACGACACGTGAACTTGGGATTCGTGCTTCCTCATCCTTCCAGCTGCGCATTTCACCTTATTGTTTGCATACCATATCCTCTTGTTCGGTCTTCCACCGTTCTTACTTGTTCTTGCATTGGATGGCAGAGCACTCTGTTCGAGAATTGATCATCATTGCAAGTCTGTAGATGTTGTGGGAATGCTTAGCGCACTTTGCCAAAAAAGACAAAGCTTATTCTAAAACGAGTTCTCAACGGTCACCTTTCCTTTTCCGTAGGTTCTCTAAATACAGCTCGGCGTCTGTTGTCTTGATATCGCCCTGAGTTCGTGGGTAGTTATTCGTTGTGAAGTTGACAGTTCAAGTGTGACACTGACTTATCACGAAGAAAGAACACCTTCTACGGGTGTTTTGTCCCACCGTCGTTCAACGGTTCATTGTGCTGCTCAAGATTAAATGGTTGTCTAGATGTCAACTCAAAAAGCAGGTTCCACATAATCGCTTTGTAAGAGATAAAGGCAGAAAGATCGGTACTAGTTCATCAATTATTTCGGGGTAGCCGCTACGCATTCTCCTTCTCTGAGATATCTAGGACGCAATCTGGATGCGTTTTCGGCTCTGGTGGAAAATTCGAACCAAAAAACTAAATGGGAGTGCACGAGCCCTTTCCAACCGCGCTACCAGTTCCCAACCTCTTTCTTCTTAGAGTAGCGGGATTGCAAAAACATTTTCCACAGCTTTCTTACGCAACACACATAAGCAATTTGCTAGTAATTAGCAATGAGTTTCATAAAGCAGACAATTGAAGCTTTACTCCAAGTTCCACTGCTGTCTCGAGGTATGTACTGACTAGCTCATACTCGTTTGCGATCTTGCAGCTCCGAGAATTGGCGTAGCCATTTCATTTCTCAGAAGCTTCGGTTTATTGATCAATCTCTGATTCTCTGGTTTGATCCGGCTAGCAGAAAGGATGTATTTATGTTTATGTGCTTTATTACAGGAGGAATTAACCTGGTCGTTAACACGAACGCAAATTCTGGCTCCAACTCGGACTCTAATGGTGGAAATGCAGGCGCAAGACCGGCTCCTAGACCATGTCCGAAGTGTCGCCTTGGATACATTACTCGAGGACAAGCACGGTTCAGAGAGGTGGGAATTGTACTTCCTTCACTAGCAGACTTATTTACCAGTAATAATCTACGGCTTCGCTTTGTGAGAAAACAAACAAATCGCTAAACCAGACTGGGAGAGCGGCTGCTAATCAGGGCGTAGTTAAACCCTAATTTGGTGATGTGGAAGCGCTGTCGGAGGAGGCGCCGGAGTCGCGGGCACCCTTGTTTCGCGTCCGAAGCAAGCTTTCCGCTGCCCCGGGGTCCATGCATTGGAAATAGAATTGAGTGGAAAAGCAGAAACCATTGCCTTGTCCGTAGGTAGACCAGCACATGCCATTGTACAAGTCAAATACAAATTCGAATTTTCTACGCGCCAGGTTCTCCACAGAAATAGAGTGCGTGGCGCACCCCAAACAAGGGTTGATTACTGTCGTCCTTTATTCCTTTTATCTTTATATCCTATTCTCCTCTTTTATTCTCCTTTATTTATGCGCGTCCCCAAATATGGTATTTGATCGATTGCTTAATATTTTGCTGCTTAGAACAACTTGAACAGTCCGTTGTTTTACATTTGCACTAATGGTATTGGTCAGCAACACAGGTGTTGTTGGAGCACTGAAACACCATAAAAAGGCAATGCGTAAGTATATGAAAACGAACTGTACAAATTGTCTGTTGATGGTGTTGTTCTCATAGAACGGAAGAGGAGAGTTCCAAACCTAAATCTAAGGTTGTAGCTTTCCAAAAAATTTCCTTAGAGGTGCAGTGGAAGTCTTCCAGCAGCAGCTTTTTTTCAGATGGCCATCAAAGCACTAGCCTACGCCACCGTATGCTGCACTTGCTTCCTTCCGTTGCAGCTACTGAAAACGAATTACGTCGACAAATGCTCCTACTGCGGTGAAGAGTACGGCTTTCGCGGTGAGCTCTTCGAAAAGCCGAAACCGCCGAAGACCTGAGCGGGCATATGCGCTGATTTAGCTTACCCTTCACGCTGAATGAGTTGACATGGAATCTGTAATTAGAACTAACCCACTAACCACTGCTCATTAATTACGCGATTATGCATGCGTCGAACGAAAGAGTGCTCCAGAACGGCAGTGTGGCTTTCACTCACCCATGTCCGGTTTGCGTCGAGCACATTCTGACATACCTATGCGCATTTCTGTGAAGAAGTCGTTGACTCGCTTCGTGACTTTCTCTGCTGTTTTACAATGGTTGGGTGCTGCATGTGAATCTGTTTTTGTATGAGGCGTAAATACTTGTGCATGTAAATAATAAAGTTTATTTAGTCTCTTGCCGTGCGGAAATCTAGCCTCCCACAATCCGCGGAGCTGCTAATGTTGAGGACATGGGAGAGACGATATATTAAGGTCTCATTTGGATTAACCACCAACCACAACACAAGGTTATTGGACAATGGCCGGTGTTAATCAATCACGGTTTGGGATGAGCCACACATTCTACTTCTTCAGGTCATCGTGTTGCCAGTTATTATGTGTCATGTTATTCAATGCCCCGTGGTGGGCAGCTATGTACAAGTCAGTGTTTTATTCCATGCTTGAAGGCAATTCAACGGAGAACGTTTGGTTGACTCGGCGAATCCACATTCTCCTTAAATCGATCAAGATGCTTGTGAGAGCGAGCGCTTCCTTTCGCAGGAGTACCGCGCGTGGGGAGCAATATATAAGGATGAGATGTGCGCCTAAGAATCGGGACATAACTTGGTGACGTTCAAGAATTGGCAAACCTGTACGGATAATGGGGCGAACATCAAAATAACGCATCGACAGAAAAATGAAAGACCTACAGAACCGCTCTTGATGCTTACCTCAATATTGTGATAGGCTGTTGCTAACGCTTCACAAATCGTGTTCTGCTCGTGAGCGGCCGAAGATGCCGTGGGCGCAGAAGCATTTCGGATAGGACATGTTGAGGTGAGAGCTCGTCCACACAAAAGAGAGCCTCGAAAGGCTAACTTTTTTTATCAGCCGCCGTGGTTCACCAGAGCATTGACCGAATAGGGGTTCATAGAGAATTTATACTGTGCTTGTGGTGGAGAGCTCATGATGTCGATTACTGGGGTTACAAGATGACAGATCATTGCGCCGGCATGTGTCTAGGTAAATAAAAGTGCAATAGCTGAAACTAATCGTGGAGAGCCGGCCCATGTGCACTTCCAGCACTATTAGGTCGTTGCATATGAAATGGCCTATTTTGGCTGCAAACGTGACAAATCACAACTGTGCTTATTTTTTATTATTAATCGAAATAAGCAACTTCACAATTAGTACAGTACTACCCCCACGCGACAATAGCTTAGACATTCCATAATTGTAAAAATCAGAACTATGAAAATTAATAAAACATAGGAAGTCATTTCTGACATGTTGGTCGCCGAATATTTGGAAACACATTGTCATACAGTAAGATTGGGCCTCTTCGATTGACCAAAGCCGGCTGTTTTCCAATCACCTTCTGGTGCATCACTTCAACATCGGTCTAGTGTGATGGTCTATCCAGTCTGCAAGAACTTGTAATGGACTGTACCAGCCATTGTCCTCCACACGGTAACCATGGTCTTCTTTGGATCGAGACTTGGTTTCGGCATCTTCTTGAGACTCCCATTCCTTTCCAGCCGTTGTGCAGAGCGACGACAGTTGCCATGGAAGAACCGTTTTTCGTCGCATGTCACGATCCTGTCCGAAAAGCCTCCCGTAGATTGCGCAGTCTTAACGAAGCAAAGGTGTCGTGGCGCTTCAGCATCTGCCAGGCCGTCAGTTCGTACGGGATCTATTTATCCAATTCCATCACTTTTCCGATCGCACTCAAGTGGCGACTGATAGTACTGCCATCAACGCCTGTGCTGGCTCTCTCAGTTTTACGCGGATCGGCTCCCACCATGGCTTTGAGTTGGTCGTTGTTAGGGAGTGATGGTGGCCTACCGCGTCTTCATCGTCGAGACGTTCATCTCCAGATCGAATTGTGCGGCGAAATGTGTACACCTTAGCGAAATCTTCATCAATGTTGATGTTACGAGCTGCGGCCGCGACGATGTGCCCACTTTTCCATTCGTATAAGTAAAGCACCCGAATATCACGTTGATTCATACTGTAAAAACGACGTCAAAAACTCAGCAACAGTTAATTATGTCTCAAATGCTATAAATGGCAGGAAAGCGAAGAATCTGCGAGAAGAACTTGAAACCAGCAAAAATTAAGCATAAACAATCCGATCTAGCACGGCCAAAAATGGCGACAGGATATCGAGCTGCAATGCCAATTTGTTTGGGTTTCACATGGCAACTGGCACAGCGCGCGAAACCCCCCTGTTTCGCGCACTGTGTCCCTTATTTTCCATTAAGCTAGAAAAGTTCTTCGCCGAGACGCTAAGCACGTCAACGAATCCACTAAGATACTGGTCTGGCCCCTTCGTAAGATCTGCTTACCAGAACTGGCACTGCTTATCCCAAATTACTTTTGCTAGCCTGCTGGAACGGGTACAATATGTTAGTAACCCCGACGAGCGGGACGGCGTGGCGAACACATGAGGTCGGACGAGTTTACGAGGTGTAAAAGGGCGGTCAGCATGAGGTCGCATCTGCTCTCGCCTACTTCAAGGCTTTAAATGGCTCACAGCGGTTTTTAAAGGGGGGCAGACATAACTCCAACGCCGCGTGAACCCCATGGCGTCGCGCACGGGCGCGACGAAAATGGGCGAGTTGTCGCGGTCCGATTGCTTCCGACAGGGACCGGGGGCAGACATAACTCCAACGCCGCGCGAACCCCCCTGGCGTCGCGCACGGTGCGCGACGGAATTGGACGATCTGTCGCGGGTCCGGTGCTTCCGAAGGCTAGAAAAGCTTTCTACAGGGACATGCGGCACGCCTTTGCATTATTTCAACGTTTCTTGGAGATGGTATATGAATATGGTTTCAATTGGACGATCAGCGACAGTTTATACAGGAATCCTGGTCATGTAGGTGGTTTCTAGCGTCAGTGTTTGTCATCTACAAATTCTTCGGTCAATTTTTGCCCGTGATTATGGTTATACTACGGAAAAAGGTCACTATTACCCATTCTCGGATCAGTTGTCCTACTGCAGACTGTTGCCTACCACATTCTGTGGGATCTTAAGTTTCTTGTCAGAAAGTGGTCTGGGAGCTTAAGCACCGAGAACATTTCGTGCCCCGCGGCTAACCATGCGTCACCGAGCGCACGTCCGAGTTTCAGCGCCGCGATGTCGCACGCGGCTAGCGCGCGACGCGGCGTTGGAGTTAGGTTCTGGAGCCGACAAGAACGGCAAGGGGCATGATACGCACAATCACTGGGAGAACGCGCAGGCTGAAGAAACTGGGAGGAGACCTGTTAATGCATTAATAGATTGGAATTTCTCAGTTTGGTAGAACATTGCTCTCTTATTTATGCGTCCACAGCAGCACAGATTTAGCATCAGCTGGCGCATCGTCATTTTGAGTAATGAGTATCACACTTATAGAGTTTGTCGCAAATATGGTCGGGTAGGGGGGGGGGGGTGTTACCAATAGGACAACCATACACAACGGTTGGTGCTATAGCTGAAGCTGGATTTTTTTGCAGCACTGTGTGTTCCACCTCTATAGTAAACGGAGGTAAGTTATTTCTGATGCAACTTCACATACACATTTCTCCCTACCAAGACGAATACCTTTAATCGTCGTTATTGATCATACTGATTGATCGTGAGTCGTGGGTCTTGAACATTGGCGAGATTCCCTGCTACGCGGCTAATTATGCGTCACTGAGCGCACGTCCGCGTTTCAGCGCCGCGGAGCCGCATGCGGCTGGCGCACGACGTTGGAGTTACGTCCTGAAGACGTTTTGGAACATGCTGCGAAAATCTACAAATTAACATGAACGAAGCATGCTTCCAGGCCTTGCAGACCAGAATTTTTTCGTACATCAACGGAAAGATCTCACGCACCATCAACCATAAGGGACCGAGACAAGAGCACCTTTCTGTAAGACTCACGTATAATGTCCACAGTAAAGCACGGGGGCATATCATCGATGAAAAAGACATGATGGATCTTTATCCCCACAAGCGTTTTTTGACATTTCTGTAAATGGAATTAGAAGTGATGCCGAAAGATGTACCAGTGGAACCAGATGTACCTTGTTCAAGCAACGATGCTTGGTTTGGAATTGTGTGTCTAGGCTTCCTTCTGTTAAAATGGAATAAATACTAGGATATTAGGAGTTGACAGCAGGACTCTTGGGTATGTATGAGTAAGTGAAATATGTGTTTTCCCAAGCTTAGCAATCGATTTAGTCAGACTCCCATTAAAAATGTGGCCTTCTTCATTCATTGCGAGTTCGCAGCCGCTCTTTAAGGTACCGTTAAAACGTGGAGGATCACGAAGCACCCTACCTGGATATTCGGACACAATCTTCAGTGATAGCCCAGCATAGGTGGGCTGAATTAATGCTACAACAACAATAATCCCTACTTACCAAAATAACGTTGATAAGCGACTGAGGCAGTAGAAGAGGCAGTACAGGTCTAGCGACACAGATTCGATCACATCGTCCCTTACCTTTCAAAGGAGTTTTAAAATATCAAATGAACGAAGTCGAATTATCCTGTGTGATTAAACATCTCGTTATGCAATTATTCGTAGTTTCTTCACTCCAAAACGTGCTAATCGTTTGCGAACGACCAGTATTACATAAACATAAGAACATTCTATGCGACAAATAGTCTCTCTCTATGATTCAGCTTTTTCCGGAACAAAGGGTGAGACAAGGGGTAATGTTAAAAGGACAGCACTACTAAATTCGTTTGTGCTACGCGCCACGCGGTTTCCTCTATAGGATGATGCGAAGCCAATTTGAATGCGCATTTGGTAAATATATAGAATGACTTGCAGTGGCCAGCCGAAAGTACAAACGAGTCATCAGCCTTCAATGTATTGGCGCTGATTATCGCTCAAGGATGAACGACGACCTAATTCGTCCACCTGCTAAATAGGGAATTTCACTTGGGAAAAGATGGACATAGCTGTCCCTAACAAGTCGCTGTCCTCAGAGCTTTCCTCTCAAGCAAAGGCTGTTAACCACAGGACTTCGGGAATTTTGATCGCACTTTCCAACATGCATATAAAAATGTGGGACACTGAAAATGAACTAGCAATGACCATGCGGTACGTTCGTAATACTATCAACCTTGGAGAGAACTCCACAATTTGCATGCCCTTCGGAGAACATCGTGTTATTAAGCTGTCGGACGGCAGCTTTTGTGCGATCTCTATTGAGTTATTTGAGGAACATCTGGATCGTATTGCACGGCTCGACCGTGCAACATTACTCGAGCACAGATGCGGTAGGGTAATTCTTCGATAATCGCTTCTACTACGCAGCATGCATATATTACAGAGGCAGCCGTTGTACTAGTGTATGAACTGCGTGATAGTCAGGACAATGAAGGTGGGACAATCATGATTTTTTTAACCTTCTACATGCCCCGTAGTGTCAATCAACTTCTACGAATCCATCATGTGCGCTGAAGGTAGCATATATCTATAATCTACAGATGAGTTGGAAGCCAATGACGAGGAACAGAGCGTTCTTTTAGACCAGGAACCAGGGACATCGCATTCGGAGACTGCCAATAGCGGCGGTAAGCTAGAGCTAGCTACATCCATATTTCAGTTTTATACAGCTGATATGCCGTTATGCATGGTCTTAGAGGTACATACTATTACTGATATTGTGAAAACTTTAGAGAGGTATTTCTGTGGTTTACCTAGGAGAAGCAAATACGGACAGCACACCGTACTTGTTTACAATCTACAAGGCCTGTTATGCCTTCTCACTGCATTAGAAAAAACAGTAGCAGCAGCTTCTACAAGTTCTTTGGCTGCATTGAGGCAGGAAAGTTCAAGGGAGTAGCGGTTAGCCTATTCAACTACCGGTGACTGTGTGAGAAGTACCTGACGGTGTCATCACTCTAGGTAGTGAACGAATCAGAGTTTGTTAGGGACCCGTGTTGCCCTAGACATGCGTGCATTTCAACGAAGCCGCAGTGGCGAGGTGACTCGAATTTCGTTACGCACGGGCCGTACTAGGAGTACTGGAACTTCGTGCATGGAAAATAGGGGTCGTAGAGGTTAAGAAAGCAGTTGGGTGACCAAATTAGAGCTAGGCTTGTTCCACGAAAGTGCCGATTTTCCAGAGGAAAGGGACAAGGAGGCAACATTGGCAAATTTCAGTGATTACAAGAAGCATTGCTTTGAAAACGGTAGGTGTGTGGTTTAATAACACTGAGGTCTAGTACTATGCTTAATCAGTTTACTTGCGGTAAGGAACCTCCGTTACCATATGGAAAGTGCGGTCACCATGGAACACATGCCAGAGTTCCTGGCAACCAACGCGGACGACTCCCGCTTCCCGCAGTTCCAGTTAATTTTCGGAGAAGGTTTTCAGGGTGTCTTCATTATCACTAGTCCAGAGCCCTATACATTATATGCATTTTTCAGAAAGCAAGTCAGAACAGTTTGGACACGCTGCTTGCGGATGGCATATTTTCAATGCATCCAAATCAGCGTGAGAAAAATGACCAGTTGTACACAAGACACGTCGTCTGCAACGGAAGGTAATAGCTGAAACTCCCACGTCGATCACAAGCTTCTTTTTTTACTGCAACAAGGCCTTAAGGTAAACGTCCCGTTGGCGCTTGTACTTACGAACAAGAAGACGGAGGAAGTACATGTAACCATATTTTCGATGGTAAAAGGTGTTGTCAGCAGATTTTATAGCTTTTCTTCTAGTATTATAATGTTTACATTTAGACGTCCTGGAGGAAGTGATGGAGCGTGAACAGGATCTGCGTATTGTGCGGGACTTCGAGGCCGCAGCGATGTCAGCGACTAGAAGTTTCTCTGAAGGCACGGTGGAAGCTGCACGTTCCACCTTGCTCGTGCCTGGAATAGGAAGCGCGACCGGTTAGATTTGCGCTAATTCCTAAAAGGACACTAAAGAAGTAGGAGGGTGAAAGGTGGTGGAACACGTTGCAAGGAATCGCGTTCCTCCCTCGACAGGGTCCTTGCTTTAACGGAGGCTTCTCTCTGCAGCCATCACCTGCCCAATAAGAGTGTTGTGCCTTTCCTGAGTATTTGAAGGACACCTAGTTCAGACATCATGCCCGTTCAACAGCACGTGGAATAAGAGGGATCACGACATCCTCTAAACAAGCAATATAGCCGAGGTCCATAACAGGTTATCCAAGTGTTTTAAAACTTTTTAATCGAGCATTCTATTGCACTTGACTTTGTAGCAACCTGGAAAAGGCCATGCAATGTCATTCTTCTAATCGCGATTTCTCCCTCAAGTTGCGCCGTTTAAACTACGTGTCTCTGGAGAAGCTTATTCGTCGTGAGGAGGTGCGATACTACTCTAAGTCCAAGTCTAATCTTAACTAACCTGCTACTATTTTTTTAGTACCCAGCAGCAGAGATTCGCCTGAGACCGAAGGACAATCGACGCTGAGAAAAGGTTAGCAGGGAGATGGCACGAATTTGAAGAAGGCCCTTAGATCCAGGACTGACGGATAGGAATGTCAAAAAGGATTGCAGAAGTAATGTGAAGTAATGTGCAGAAGTAATGTCCAGGTGTGTTGCCAGCACGTCATAGTTGTAGTTCTTACCTTATTTGTGTTGACGTGTATTTGCCCTTCTGTATATACTCTGTCATTTCATTGAATATATTCTACTCTAAAGTATTTGTCTCGTTCTGTCCTTTTTACATCTAACTTTTATGCATATTCTTATGTAATCCTACACCTCATATCTTTTCGGTGATACGGTCGCGAAGTTATACCCGTGCTAAAATTGCTATAGATTTGTGTAGATCTGTTTTGATGTTGCATTGATGTTGTCATCTTATTTCAATTTTTTTTATTTCAAGTACGGATTGGTGGTGCTGTCCGAGCCTCAACGAGGTGCCACTGGAAACTCCCAGTCAGGTCGATGTGATCGCGAACTTCATATATGAAGACTTTCCTGGCTTTCTTGACGTCGTTCACGACCGTGGGAGTCGGACGCGTGCTGGTATACTCCTATAGGAAACGCTGTCTCTTACCAGCGGTGATGTTTCGCAAGGCCTTGGGCAATTTCAAATTAATAACGAACTTATAAGGCATTTCAGCAAAAAAACGACTATGATATTCTTTCCTCCTATAGCAGATCACCCCTATTAGACCTATTTTGAACAAGATTAAGTGGGGTGCACTAACTAGATAAAGGGCGAGTGGAGACCTATAGGAATTGGTTGGCCTGACTGCAGTCTTGCCGTGAGAAAGGGCTGGTGGAAGAGCGCAGGGGACAGGTGTGGAGTCGTTGGCTCGTTTCCCCTGGCTTCTGCCTCTTTTGCAGATTTATTTATTTGTATGTGGCTAACCACGTAGGTAAGAAGTCAAGTAGCAGAAACAAAAATAGTTACAAACCAACAAAAGGCATAGCAAATGAATCCCTAGGTTTCAATCCTACAAACAAGCGCAGAAATCAACAAGCCTAGAAATTAGCAAACAATTAGGAATACTCTTGGAGATACCGCTCATATTGTGTTCTGAATTGCCTTATAGTGCTAGGTAAAGTAATATTCTTGGAGAAACATCATTATTTATCTGCGAAATGACCCTTCGTTTTGAATTGTGACACGTGTATGATTAAATATCCGGCAAAACTATACATGCACGTTCATAAAACGCTTGAGGGCAAAAAACTGTCATGGTAATGTCATTCCATCATTCCAGGCTTGGCTCGGATTTTACGCCTTGACCAGTCAAGCTTCCAACCCTTCTGGGGTTAGTGAGTTGGTATTTGAGATTTCTAGAGAGGATAGTACACTGCGTTTTACTCTGGCACTCGCTGAACCCGGGCCGAACAACCACTTGCTATTGGGGTGGAAACCTGTTGCAGTGGGAGTGGCGGGCTGCGCCGATTGGCCAGGTGAGGGGGCCCGGTGCGATTACCTGCACTCCGTTGACACTCCTGTGGGTGGGTTTAAGGGTCGGCTCCTGTTGCTAGAGTGTTGCAGGATAGTCGCCTTCGCACCCCCGATTCTTGTGAAGCCACATATCTACGTATATCCAGCTCGTACCTACATATATATGTGCATACGTATATAAGTAGGTATATACTACGTATTTACATATAAATACATATGTATATATATGTATATACGTAGCAACAGGTTTTCACCCCAATAGCAACTGGTTGTGCGGCCCGTGATGACCCAGTGTCCGAGTACATCGGCTGGTCACCGCAAGTCATTGTGTTGCCCGAATGCGTATTCAAATTGACCGCGACCTCCCGCAAAAACAAAATGTGTGGCGCATCCCAAAAGTGATTGATTGACGTCGTCCTTGATCCTTATCCTTTACGGCAAGGTAGTTGTGGGATAATAGTCAGTGAGCAAAGCCTATACAAAAAAGGAGTTTCAGTACAGGCTTACTGAGGGAGGACGGCGTTCTCATGCATACGACACCTGCACTTCTACCTGCAAGACCAGCATTTGCATCAGAAATTGTACACTATAAAAAGTCGAGCGTTAATTGCTAAGGCTGACTAAAGCGATCTCTCTACAAAAATTTTTCAGGCCTTTCCCTTCGAATCGTCAACGGAGGCGCAACTGATTGATGGGCTTCTCGTAGAAAAAACTCTACCTTCTGAAGGAAAGAAATCAGAGAGTGAAACTGTAGCGTACAAAATTTTAGATCGTATTTATTTATTTATTTATTTATTTATTTATTTATTTATTTATTTAAAGACGTGGAATGTGATCACACGTGTAAAATTAAGAAACCGAATGAAAATAAACATAAACAAATAGCTACACAGTAACGTCTGGACAAACAGTGAACAAATAACTGCAAAGTAATGTCTGCTATCTGTAACCAAAACAGTACAATCAGGGTCAAGTTCCAGACTTAGAATTACAATAACAGGTCACTTCTCAATAAGATTACGGAAGGCCTGGACAGACAACCCCAACGACATTTTGTCATCACTTAGTAACGTGTTGAATTGGCTGACGTTCCTATAGGTGAAGAAGTTTGTCCTAATCTTTGTCTTTGCAACCGCGACGTTAAGCCGTAGTTTACCTCTCATAGTTCTAGTCAACGGTACACCGAAAAACGTAAGTGGATTTATGGAGAGCCTCTGAGTTAGAATTTTGAACATCATGGTGAGATCAGCCTTTCTTCTTCTACTTGCCAGCGTTGGAAGGCCAAGTGCTTTTGCCCTTTCTAGGCCATTGGGCAGCTGCAGGTAGTGGACATCATAACATCTCAAATATAGCTTTCGGGTAAAACTGTTCTGAACGCTTTCCAAGAAATCGATATCCTTCTTTTTACAAGGGTTCCAAACAGTTATTCCAAACTCCAATATCGGTCGAACGTAGGATTTATAAACCCGTAAATATACTTGGGGATCCTTCGATCGTAGAAGTCTGAACAGAGTATAGATGGTATAGTTCGCTTTCCTCGCAAGTGTTCTGTAGTAACTGCCGAAGTCCAGGTTAGTATTAATCGAGAAACCTAGGTCTCGAACTTCCTCTACAGGCATGAGACTTGTGGATTGTAGTTTGTATGGGACCGATGTCTCACCCTTCGGACCAAATAGCATGCACTTGGTTTTCTCCGCTGATAATGGAAGCTCCCACTGTTTGGACCATTGGTCGACATACTCAATTGCTGCTTGTAAATCACTAACATCTTCCATCCCTTTGATACACTTGTAAATCTTTATGTCGTCTGCGTACATCTTGCATACCACACCAAAACGCGAAATGGCAGTAGGTAGCTCGTACGTATATATAACAAATAGCAAAGGCGATAGGACTCCGCCTTGTGGCACACCACTGCACGCAAGATATGAAGGTGAAAACGTATCTTTTACACGTACTTGGTAGGTTCTTCCCGAGAGGAAATCCTTGACCCATCTTACAATTCTGAAGTGTATGCCTACCATCTCCATTTTGAAGAGTAACTTGGGTATAGGGACCTTGTCAAAGGCCTTCGTAAAGTCAAAGAAGACCACATCTGTGCGACACTTATCCTCCACTGCTCGAGACCAGTCATTCAAGGCAGTAAGTACAGAGGTTTCTACAGACCTCCCCTTCACGAAACCGTACTGGTTCTCTGAAATGACACCATTGTCCAAAAGATGCTTCATAATATGTTTCTTAACAACTTTCTCGAACACTCTTGCAAAAACAGAAGTGATACTTATGGGCCTATAGTTTCTGGCATCGTGAATAGGCGGCTTCTTGAGAATCGGTGTTATTAGCGCATGTTTCCAACGCAAAGGTACCTCACCTTTCATATAGCTCAAGTTGTAAATGTGTTCCAGAGGAAAAGCTAAATATACTGCAATCTTCTTTATAAAAGCGACTGGAATGAAATCTGGAGAGGTAGATGAGGAATTAGGCCACTTCTCTAGGATATCAGCGATTTCTTCCCTATGGAACCACAGAGAAGCCTGCATAGGAGGAAACTGACTGGAACTGCACTCTGCAGAGAAAGACAATTCATCAGTGTGCGAGTTATACGCCTTCTGAAATTCCGATGCCAATAGATTAGCCTTATCTTCCTCAGTAGAAGCTGTGGTACCATCGTCACGAGTTAAATTTGGTATGACACTGGTCTGACCACGCCTGGAATTTATGTACCTATATAGTGCCATTTTATCACCCGTTCCAATGATTTTGCGTTTCACATAGACACTATATTTAAATAAAGCTTTGTCAACTTTCGCTCTAAAACGCTCAAAATTTTTCTTATCCACGTAATGACCAGATGAGCAGGCTATGGTCCATAAAGCTCTTTGCTTATCTAACATCTTCTGGAGGTAAGACGGTAGATGTCGCAAGTCCGTGTTGACCATTTTCATGGGAACAAATAACTCTACGACGTGATGAAGGATAGCAACAAACGTTTCATACACGTCATTAACCGATTCTCCTCTCCCAAAAACACCAATCCAATCAATACCAGCGAGGTATTGCTTTATACTGTTGTAGTCCGCATTCTTGAAATCTCTTACTAGTTTGTGTTTTTCAAGCCTCGCACCGAGAGCCAGCTTAAAAACAATTGCAGCGTGGTCACTGTTCCCAATAGGCGGACAAGTTCTAACTGCGTTCACGAGATTCCGTTCATTGCACAGAAGTAGATCCAATAAGGAGCGTCCTCTAGTGGGAGCACTAACCAACTGTGCGAAACCATGAGCATCGAATGTATCGCAAAATACCTTTGACACGGCGCTCGGGCTAGAACCTCTTAGGTCTGGAATATTAAAGTCACCTAAGACAATGCTACGGGCGTTATTCACAGAAAAGTCACCTATGGCCTTTGCAAGCTGGTAGGACCCTCTAGCACTGCAACTGGGTGTTCTATAGACCAGCACGAAACGGACTACTTCAGACGCTAAAGAAACATCACAGATCAGTAGCTCATAGCAATCTTCTACAGATTCCTGGAATATTACCTTATATGAGAAGGTGTTACGTAGGAGCAATGTAACACCTCCTCCTTTATGGGATGTCCGATCACACCTTACTCCAGAGTACAGATTGCATACATCACCTAATAAAGGGTATAAATCATTATGACTTCCCAACCATGTTTCCGTTAAGAGTACAATGTCATATTTATAGAGGCGGAGATTTGCAACTAAGGAATTCGAATTTCTTACAAGCGATCTTACGTTAGCTAATAAACAGGTGACCTTTTCAAAGATATCCCTGGGATCCTTCAGCAGTTCCCCGACGGAACACTGCACTGCGAGGGAACGCCACCAGTGTTGGTGCTAGACAGGGCCGTCTGGGATTGGGAATCCACCCCGGGCCGTGTATCCGGGGTTAATATCCCAATCGCAGAGGCCCTGGCTTGAAGGCGTGCTTCCCTCCTGCGCTTCCTCTCCTCCAGTGGTAGTGAGGGCCTGAGATATATGCCCTTTTGAGAGAAAAAGCGCAGCTTGGGTGCATGCCGTACCGCCTGCCTTTGAAACCTGCTGGCAGGTAACACAACTTTTATTAGTCGCGGGAAGTTGCTGTCCGACCTTCCCATTCGGTACACTGCCACCGGTTTACATTCTACTGCAAGAAAGTCAAAAAGTTGCTCTACATAACTATAATCATGAGCCAATCTTTCACTAGCAGAAGATGAAGACAGTTCGGGGACATTCGATAACACAATCGACCTAGACATCTCCCTATCCTCATTGCCCGAAGAGTGTCTAACCTCCACGGCTGGAGTCGGCACACTAGACTGAGAGGAATTCATAACGTCAGCTAGCTTTTGTTTTAAAAGCGAATTCTCCTCCCTGAGAGCTCGCACTTCCTCGACCAGAGCAGCGTTGCGGTCGTTGGCGACTTTGATCTCGGCCCTGGTCTCCAGTAAAAGCTCTACCAGAAGCTTCACATAGCCAGGGGTCCTCCCATTGCCCATCAAAGCTTGAAGTCGTTCCACAGCTCCATCACAGCTGGACGATGAGGCATCGTTTTGGAACCTCGTTGACTTCCTCTGGGCTGCAATTGTGTGGGAACGCGAAGGGGAGGCCATTGTATCGATCAAATCAACCAGAACAGAACGATTCGCAAACGCGTTTGAGAGGACAATATTTACCTCCGCAGGTGGCAAATTACGTCGAATGCGAAAGGAAAACTGCCTTCTTGCCATCGAAGACAACACCAGTCAAGCCTCGGACGAAATCAGGAAGCAGATTTTGGAGAACAGCCAAATGAGCAGCACGAATACCAGCGAACAGAAATCAGCCGCCGCTCACCGCGCGAACGTGGAGAAAAAAGAATTATTGTACAGTAAAAAACCAAAGCTTCTTCGCAGCGATCTCCGATGATTAGGACGAATTATATTGAAATGTTTCGTTTTTCCTAAAAAGTCTTTTCTGAAGCAAAGCTCCTGCAGTTGAAAATTTCTCACTAGAAGTTTCAATTCATGATGAGTGCATGGTGAGAAAACAATGATTTTCTGAATCGAAGAGGCTGTATCGACCTCTGGTCGATCTGGCTCCGACGTCATTTGGGCGACAAAATTGCACGCTCACAAAAATTGTCATAAACCGGTAAGTTTTCTAAAGTTTAAAAAAGCCAGGTCCTCTTTGATAACTAGAGGAAATATGTTTTCTGCCACATAAGATACAGCCTTCAAGAATAACGTCTTTATGCGGGGTAGGTAGGGTTCAATTTCTGGCCAAAAAAAAAATTGAAAAGATTTTGAATAATTAATCTAATTCGGTAGGTTTCTCGAATTTTTAAAAATCCAAAAACTTTTTAAAATTATCATCATACTCTATAATAACGCGCTAAGCGATTAGTCATCCTATCGATCGCTGCGCCGCAGAACTTAGCGGGGGGGGGAATCGGTGTGGAAAATGGTGGGGAAAAATAGGGCGGCGGGGGAAGATTACGACAGATAATAGGAAAAAATACCCAGACGTCTTCTTCCCGCCTAGGAACTCCGGCCCTGGTCAATCGAGGGGCAACCGAAGTCGATGAACACGAATCTGAAGTTTGTTTTTGAAGTATCCATCGCCATCAATCGTACTGATCAAATTACGGTGCGGGAAAATAACGGAAAACACCCAGACGTCTTCCTGAAAACTTCAGCCCTGGCTGAAGTTCGTTTGGGAAGTATCGATCGCCATCAATCGATATTGATCAAACTATTGATTTTTTGTGGATGTTGTCCAGGCGGTCGGAAGTTTTACCCATGGGGGTAGTCGAGGTCCCTCAACACAAATCTGAAGTTCGCTTTCGAAGTAGCGATCGCCTCCAATCGATATTGATCAAATTACGGTGCGGGAAAATAGCGGGAAACACCCAGACGTCTTCTATCACCTGTATCACCTGTCGTCGCGTTGATCATCGACTTGCTCGAGCGGGCGCCAGCAGCGTCTCCATTTGTCCCTGTCGCGTGTCAGAGTGCTCCAATGGATCCTCCTCGCTCGAGGGACACGAAGAGCGTCATAGCGGTCGTTCAGGGCTTTCACGAAGAAGTCCGACCAACGCGTTGGTGGGCGTCCTGGTGTTCTCTTGACGATTCCACGCTGCGCGACGCTAATCGCGTGTTCATCCTGCTTTCGCATAGCCCACGTCTGTGAGGCGTATTCTTAATGCTTCTGTGCCACGCAGGTTTGTTATAGTGGAACAACTTTATTCGGCCGACGTTTCGACAACTTCGTCGTTTTCAAAGGCCTGAAAGAAGTTCGAAGCCTAAGACCAGACACTGATTTCGGCAAAAACGTCTTTCTCCAGCTCTGTCAGTTTCAATATTTCCTACGAGTGTCAAGCGGAATCCTACTGAAGCAAGCCGAACTCACCGTTGTTCCACGAACTGAGAGAGTGCTCAGCTACGCTACCACCATTGAGCAACTGAGACCTACCAACTGCTGATCCATACTGATGTTAAGTGTACAGATTGTACGGTCTCAGAGTTCGCACAGCGGGATAAACGGCAAAAACTTACGCTCGCGGATCCAGAAGGCCTCTAGGGCCTTTCTGGGACCGATATCACTTTCACGAAGCAACACAGTGCATTTAATATTAAAATATCACGGAGACGATTTTAATATTAAATGCACTGTGTTGCTTCGTGAAAGTGATAACGGTCTCAGAAAGGCCCTAGAGGCCTTCTGGATCCGCGAGCGTAATCCAACAATGAATAACCGAAGTGAGTGCATTTCGATGGTGGCGATGTCCGTTCCTCCACGTGGTGCCACTGTAAACTACTCGCTCTGCGAGTTAAGCCGAACACGGACACTCGATTGCAGGCGACAGGCCCTTGTGACAGGCCGGCCTACGAAGACCCGTGTCACATCACATGGTGTATGACAGCTCAAGTGTTTCGAGATAGTGCTACGGCGTCCGCGGGAGCCGACGCGCACTCGCAGAGCCCGGCGAGTGTGAGAAGTATGCGAGGGCCCCTGATGCGAGGGCGGCATCGGGGGGCAACTGAGCTAGTCCGAAAGTCCCGTAACGTAAGCAGGACCCGCGTGGCAACGCTGAATGTGGGTACGTTGACGGGCCGCTCGTGCGAGTTGGTTGAAGCACTGGAGCGTAGAAGAGTTGATTTCTGTGCGGTGCAGGAGACGAGGTGGTCTTGCCGCAAGTCAAGGGACATAGGACGTGGTTTAAGGCCCCTGTTATACTCCCGCGGGAGCTCCCGCGGATGGGCGGAAATCGCGTCGGGACCCCGAGCCGGTCCACTCGTCGCGGCCCGCCACGCCCGCCATCCGCGGATCGCCGCCGACAGACGACGAGCGGGGTGTTATACTTCCCGCCCGCGGGAGGGCAGCCGTCCGCGGTGCACTGCACCGCGGAAGGCTGTCGTCCCGCGGAGTTCGGCGCGGGAAACGCGCTCCGATGAGACGCTAGCAGCCCCGGGACGACGACGACCGTCCGCGGTGCACCGTCCGTCCGCGGACGTACCGCGGAAGCTCCCGCGGGAGTATAACAGGGGCCTAAGGCCGTTCTATGTGGAAGTCCCAGGACCACCAGTTGTCGCGGCATGCGTCAGCGCCGCGACCTTTCTCGACATGGGCGGCGCCTTTTGCCCTGTAAGCGCCACCCACTTAGATAGTCAGTCTGGAAAGCGAAGCTCCTACCGGACGGAAGGGGCTCTATACGTTGTCCAGTGTGCTCGTATTCTATTGTTAATAAAATTTTGTAAACAATTCTGTGAGGGCCAGCACAGAATTTCTGGTGCATCGGCCACCACGTTCTCAGTCCCGCGTGGCAGCACAGGATCAGCCCGTTCTCCCTCCAAAGGCAAAGAACCGCTGGTCATCTGACAACACTTTCTACTCCCACAGTGGAACAAAATGAGCAAAATAACTCTTCTTCTTCAATGTCTAGAAGATGAGTACTGCAGCTTACGAAGCATAGTTGACTTCTACAAACCGGCAATTGAGCCAAATGAGCCTCCAACTGAGTAATCAGAAATACGAGTATACTGCCAGAAAAGGTTGTGTGAACTTCAAGCTGCACTGGACAACGTTCAAATTAAAATTACAAAATTACAAGAAGTCTACCAAACCATCATCCAGACCTATACAGATGCGGCAAAAGCAGAGAAAAAAGACATGCTCTCAGAAATAGAAGAGCTCAAGCAGAAAAACGATTTTCGTGCTTTGAAACAAGAAGCCGAAAACGTCACCATGGCACTAAAGACCAGGATACGAGAAATTCACACGCAAGAATCAATTCTTGACCTGAACAGAGTTCGGCAAAAAGTGAAAAGCCCAGAGCAAGATGAGCGTAATAGTGAAGACAAATTTGGTGACCCTTACGGTCTCCTCCAACAAAATCACAGTAACAGAACCCAATTCCCAGCAACGGAATGCAAAAACTCAGCGGTACATGACCATGAATCAGATCGAGTAGAACTCACGTCAACACTGAAAATAAAGTATCCAGAGGTGAAACTGCCACACTTTGATGGAGAAAACACCTCTTGGGGTGAGTTCTGGGACACATACTCTCTGATAATAGATCAAAACACCCAGCTGGGAGATTTGGAAAAAATTCTTTACCTCAAGGACGCAATACGAGGGAAAGCATATAACGCTATAAAAAGCATCCCAATGCAAGCGTCAAATTACGGGCTTATCGTTGAAGTTTTACACAGAAAATACGGAGACAAAGGCAACAATAGGTCTCAAATAGTTCAGCGGTTGTTGAGGCTGCCAAGGCAGAGCGCCACAGCGAAAGATTGCGCAGAAACACTAGAAAAGGTTGGTGATCTTGTATTCCAAATGGTTGCCACCGGCTATGATGTCAGAAAGAAGCACGAGCCGTTCTGGATCGACACAATCCTTTCAAAATTCCCTTATGATATCATCAAAGATATCATGAAAAGAAACTCAGGGGGAGATCAACTAACGGTTGGTGTTCTACTCGACGACCTCAACGAGGAAATTTCTTCGAGGGCGCTTTTCGAAAACAGATACGCTTCTTTGTCCGGCATAAGAAAGGACTCGTCTCAAGAAGTACGCCGTCCGACGCCGCCAAAAGCACAGGGATGCCTCTTTTGTCATCGAACCAATCATCACACCGTAGACTGCCGGACTGTCAAAACACCCATTGAGCGCAGAAATGCACTAAAAGGACTGGTTGTATGTTGGAAGTGCTTCGCGCAAGATCATAGAAGTCGCACATGCACTCAACAGAATTGTTACAAGTGCAAAGGAGAGCACCACATCTCCCTTTGTACTAGGGAACAAAACCACAGTTCAGACGGGAAGCTCCAACAAAGAAATGAATCACCCTCGTCTCCCGGGTCGAACTCAAGAACAGCCGCAGTGAAGGACACATACCGTAACCAGTCTAGCTGTATGGTCATGAGCACACCGCAACAAAAAGTAGAAGAAAGTACAGTACGCAGTTTTTCTCACCGAGCCGATGGTTCGAACATCAAAAAGCAGCTTGTTCTCATGACGGCAGTGGCCCAAATACGGAACAATCTCACGAATTCATTCGAAAACGTGTTGATTTTTCTAGATTCAGGGGCTCAGTGCAACTTAATTGATGCACACCTGGCCGATATGCTTGGTCTAGAAAAAAGTGAACCATATCAATGCACCATGCACGGGATCGGAGGCAATATAGAAACATACGAGTCTCAACAGGTTACAGGTGTGTTCCGAACAAGGTTTGGTGATGACATATTAATTAATCTTAGCACCAAACCGCTGCTGACCAACCCATTTCCGGCAGCCACTTTATCGGAACAGGACGTACAGTTCCTCAAACAAAATCAAATCTTCTTATCGAATACCGCTACTCGCGGAGAATTCGTAAAACCTGCCGTACTGATTGGAGTAGAGTCTTACGAACAAATCGTGTTCCTCAACTCACCGCCTACCAAATTACCCTCAGGTCTTCTTGTTCAAAATACAGCATTCGGACAGGCATTGTTCGGTACATCAAAGTCACCTAAAGCCGTCACCAATTCATCCCACCCGATTACAGTCGCCTGTCCAGAAATTATTGCGGACGTCAGGAAAGAACTGCGAGACATGTACGAATTAGAGGGCATGGGCATATCAACTGACGAATACCAAGCCGAAGACACCGCATACGACTATATGAACAACTTCAGCAAACGCATTACCATTGAACATGGCGAAATAACAGCACCTTTTCCACTGAAGGACAATGTTATAGACCTGGATAACAATTACAAAGTTGCCTTATCGAGACTTAATGCCCTTTACAAATTTCATACAACTCACAAAGAGCAGAAAGATTGGTATGTGAGGGTCCTCGACGACTATAAAAAAGATGACATAATCGAGGAAATTCCTCTCGCAGAGTCAAACGACGACTACAAACCTATCTTCTATCTCCCTCATTCGGGGGTATGGAGGAGCGAAAAAGCCACACCACTGAGGATAGTATTTGATGCATCAGCGAAAGCCAAAGGCAGACTTTCTCTCAATGATGTGATGCATACAGGAGAAAGTTTTGTAAACAAAATTCAGGACATACTAACCGCAAGCCGTTGGTGCAAAATACTAGTCACCGGTGACATACAAGCGGCTTTTACTCAAATAAGAGTAACTAGGGAACATCGAGATTTGCTGCGATTTTTATGGCTCAAAGACCCGAATCAACCTCCATTTCCGAAGAACTTAGTTCACTATCGTTTCAAACGCCTCCCATTCGGGACAAAAGCATCACCAAGCATTCTAAACATGACGCTAGCCACATTTCTCACCAGGGAGAACACGGATCTTTCAAAGGAAATTCTTGACAACATTTACGTTGACAATGTTTTCTTACAAGCAGAAACCGACGAAGAAGCTCTGAGTAAAATACAGGAATCTAGACATCTGTTCAGCCGCATTGGAATGAACCTCAGAGAATTTAGCAGTAATTCCCAAAAAGTCAACGACTCTATCCCTGAAGTCGCTAAAGGAAAAACAGGCGTCACGAAACTACTGGGCGTTGCATATGATACAGTTCGAGACGAGCTTTCTCTTCATATTACGCCGTCACCAAGACAACGACTGACTAAAAGAGAGCTAGTCAGTGAAATCCACAAAATATATGATCCGCTCGGTCTCGCAATACCTCTTTTGCTGGAGTCCAAATTGCTGATGAGAGAGGTCGTCACACAAAAGACCTCATGGAATCATAGCTTGAGCAAATCTCAGGTAGACAAATGGAACGAAATCTGCGCAGACATAAATGATACGCTCATCAAGATCCCTCGCAACATAGGCCCACCTAACACGGACAACCAAGGATCGACGTTATGGGTTTTCGGTGATGCGAGCCAAATAGCTATCGGCTGTTGCAGTTACGTAACACATCCTCCATATTATCACACTGGAGGCTTACTATGTGCAAAAGCAAGACTTGCACCTCTGAAAAGAAATTTGTCTATTCCACGACTGGAATTACTCGCTATTCTACTTTCTGCTCGATTAGCGAAAACAATATTACGTTCGTACCAAAAACGAATAAGCTCGCTGCACATTGTTAGCGATAGCAAAATTGCTCTAGCATGGATACTATCTTCACGCCAGCTCCCCGTCTTCGTAGCCAACCAGGTTGATCGTGTTAACAAAATACGTCAGCAAATTCAAAATACAGGAGTAGTTCTTCAATTTGGCTACATAGAATCTGATCACAACCCAGCAGACTTGGCTACTCGGCCAACAACCCGAGAGCAATTCGAAAGTAGTGCGTGGCTAAAAGGACCACACTGGCTGGGACTTCCAATAAAATATTGGCCAATCGAATCAATCGATCGCGACCCGGTGACCACTAATACTGACGACTGCGCTCAAAACAAAGACACTGCGAGCTGCGCATCTGCTGTTCGAATCGCACCACCACAACAAGGTACCATAATCGATTTGACACGCTTCCGACGTTACTCGCAGGCACTGAGGGTTCTCACGCGCGCAATGAAGGCGCTTGCGCATTGGACATCGACATTCGCCGCACGTACAAACAAACACATCGACACAAAGGTACTGTGCCGCTTCTCCGCACGCGGCGAACCAACTGCGGAGGAAATCAAACTCAGTGAATCCATTTTGCTGCGAGCGGAAGCCAACCGAATTGATATAAAGGAAATACACTCAAAGCACAAAGACAAAATGCTCTTTCTCGATGAGAACAACATAATTAGAGCCAAATCACGACTAAATAATGCTGCGTTCCCACGCGATACAAGAGAGCCCATCTACTTACCGAAAAAATCCGAACTTGTACGACTTATAGTCAACGAAATACATGAAACCAACATGCACTGTGGACGCCATCATACTCTATCACTATTGAGGATGAGATTTTGGGTCCCGCAGCCGTCGGCCACAGTTCGCAAGATTCTCGCTCAATGTACGATCTGCAAAAAAGAACAGGGCTTACCGTTCCCACATCCGGAAATGGCTCCACTTCCGAAAGATAGGGTTGTAGCATGTAAACCTTTCCAGCATGTCGGCTGCGATTACATAGGCCCATTCACAACCGACAGCAGCGAGAAAGTTTACATCGCTCTTTACACATGCTTGACAACACGAGCAATCCACCTCGAAATGGTGGACAGTCTTTCAACCTCGGCATTTCTAGATAGCTTCTTACGCTTTATAAGTCGCCGAGGAGTTCCATCCATTATCAGATCAGACTGCGGCACAAACTTCGTACTTGGAGCCAAGATAATAAACTAACTTTTTGAAAAAGATCAAAACTCAGGACACTCAGTGATGTCGTACTCAGCCACAGAAAACATAAAGTGGGTATTCAACCCGCCTGCGGCTCCCTGGATGGGGGGAGTATGGGAACGCCTTGTAGGAACAGTCAAGAAATGTCTTAATAGCACTATTCGCCGTAAACGCCTTTCACTCAGAAAACTAACCACTGTAACAACATGTATAGAAGCGGTGGTCAACACTCGCCCTCTCACTAAGCTCGACCCCGGCGATTTGACCTCACTTCCACTAAGACCTGTAGACTTTCTACAAGGCAATCTAAAATTTTCCCTTCCTAGATGTACTGATGAAGATAAAAGTGCTGATCCCACCTACGAAGACACCATTATCACCACAGCCGAGCAGGCCAAAGAGGCTCTAAAATTTGCCGAAGAAATGGCTGACCACTTTTGGAACAGGTGGCATAACGAATATTTGACCGAACTCCGTGACCTTCATAAAACCAAATTCAAACAAGGCAGACACATCTCACGTTCAGTACCGGAAGTTGGTGAGATCGTCATTGTGCAACAAGATGAGTGTGTCCCTCGCGGTTATTGGCCTCTCGCACGCGTTACTCAACTGGTTGAAGGCTCTGATGGGGTAGTTCGAACAGCCGAAGTCTTGACACAGTCAGGGAACATATGCCGACGTCCAATCACCAAGCTAATCCCGCTCGAAATTCGAAGCAAAATGGACGTCACTATTACCGAAAATAACGAACTAGATCACGAAAAGGAAGCAGAACCCTCACGGAGAGTAATGCCCCCCAGAAAAGCTTAGGAAAATGTGCGATATCAGGAGAGCCACCTTTCCTTCAGCAAGAGCTTCAACATCAGTTCTTTACTAAAAAACATCCTCTACCCGCTAATGTTATCTCTTATCACAGTCGTAACTAATGCTCAACCCATTTTATGTCAAAATGGAGTTGCTACAATTACACCATTATCTGTGAACCATACCCTGTGCTTCAACGACGCATGTCAAAACAGAGCCTCTACCGAAACCTCCACATTTACGTTACCACCCTCGGCTCACGAGGACTCCATCAACATTTCAGTGTCTTCCCACCTTCCACAAACGACTGTCTATCACTCTAAAACATGCGCTAGACAATCATTTTGCGCCAATAAAAACATGTTCACATTGACACTCCTCGGAAATCCGCACTGCTCGCCAGTTGGAGCAATTACAACAACAATGGTATTTATCGCGATTCCCATTCTAGCCACTGCTCTAATTGTTGCATGGCCAATGAAAAAAGTTGTGAGGTTTTCGCAACAAAAAGCAACAAATCACAACAACGAAGCCGCATCATTCAACCTTAGAAATTTACAACCATCGAAATTTGTAAGCGCTGGAATAATAATTGTCATATTCGCAGTAGTTGCAACATCAGGATGTGAACATACATCCATGCGTCACAACAGAGAAGTAGTTTGCGACGAGGCCGGGACTTGCACGATCGAATATGAACAGAAACTTCTTTTCAATAAACTGAACCGAAAAACATGCATACTTCTGCGATACCGCAACCAATCCATAGGAACGCTCCAACTAACTCTGAACAAAGTTCGTCTGAGTTGCAATAAACATTCTCTGTTCTACACCAGAGATACGGTTACAGAAGTATTCTACGAGAAAAGATGCCACTTCATGGGATCATGCTTTGCAGATGGATGTGCATCATTACAAAATAGTACGGTACCAGAACTCCGGGAAGCAAACAAATACCCCGGATACTCAATGTGCGCTTCAATCTGCGGCGGCCTACCATGCGGATGTCTAACTCCACTGCCATCGTGCCTTTTCTACCGTGTCGCTCAAGTGCCTATCAATGAAGACGTTTACCACATCTTCAAATGCACTTCTTGGAGCCTCGATGCTGAAATAATCCTTAAATTTGTTTCCGCAAACACTACAGCAAGTAGCTCTCTCTATTTGCACCCTTATATTCAAACGAATATTCACGGCTGGGACTTGAAAGTAATCTCCGCACAATACACTCCCAGTCCCTTTCTCAGTCGTCGCTTTGCTCTGTCAACACAAAGACAGTTCGCACTAAGTGATGATTTTAAAGTTGCCGCCAGCTGTCCAGACGCGAAAACCGCTGCTCAATATTTCAACACATGCAAAAATGAAAAAATCTGTGCATGCACTACGAACGTTGATAATGTGCAATGTGCATGTCCACAAAATACATTCGGAGAGCTAAAGAATGGTACTGTCCTGCTACCGCTTATCACACCTCACTTCAACATCACGACGACCAACACCGTCGTAACTGAGACAAATGACGCAGAAGTCACCGTTCTCGTAGCATCTAAGAAACAGATCCAACTTGCGCAACTGATCTTTGATCCACAATGATCGGTACAAATTTCACCCGTATCAGGATGCTACAGCTGCTTAGAAACAGCAAAATCGACAGCATACTGCTATTCTGAGAAACCACGTGAAGTCACTCTTGACTGCAAGCGACAATCATATCTCATTACATGCTCTCAACATAATGAAACCAATACGCTAATGATGGAGTACGATCATGCTCTCGTAAAAGACGAGTGCACCTACCAGTGCGGCGAGCAGACAAGAAAGGTCCCTGTAGTGGGCACTCTTTTCTACCATAAATCGATACCAGACCACGAAATATTCAACGGAAAAGAGATCAGAAGCAAATATGACAACTGGTGGAAAGATCTTTCTTTTCCAGACTTCAATCCCCTCTTTTCCACACTTGCAAACCACTGGAAACTTATTCTGGCCTCAACTGCAGGTTTAAGCATAATCGGCCTTTCACTCTACCTGTGTGGCCCAGCAGTCATAATAGCCATCATTAAGATCTTCACTGTAATTATAGAAGCAACATTGAAGCTTTTGTTCGCATGCTTTAGCGAACTTCTGAAAGTTCTCCGTTCAAAACGCGGCCATTGAGGCCATTTCCACTGGTCTTCCACATTCACCGATGACGCTTGTCACTCAGAGTGAGACAAACAAGACCACACCCTTTGGTACCCTATTGTAGTCAGTTTATGCCGAGCGACCCATTCGACATGCCGAAGCAGCTGGCTCCCGAAAAAGACCCCGCAAGCACCGATCACGCAGCTGCAACCGGCGTCTTGTCAACACGCCATCCTGATACTTTCGAAGTATCCACTCGACTCACTTTGAATCTTCTATCGACATCCGTCCAAGATCTCAAAAATATGATCACTTCTATCGACAGGAAACTCGACACTATTCTATCCCACACCACTTCACGTCTTCCATGCATTTTCTGTGAAAATGATAATGACGACAACCACCGTTCTTCCAACTGCCCTACATTCACTGATACTATCGCCAGATCGTTCCGCTTGAGAGATCTCAACAAGTGTATCACTTGTCTAGCTCCTGCTCACGGAACTTGTCAGCAAAAATGTCGCTCCTGTGGAGGACAGCACCACGTCATTCTGTGCAACGAGAGAACAAGAACTGGACCACCGCCCAAACGCCACAGATCCGACTTGTAATCCTCCACCCTAATTCATTCTTCCACGTTTCCATGTATATCCAGTGCCGTAGTAATTGCACTTGTTTAACACTGGCTCATCCCCACTATATTGTGACTGCCTCTCCTAAACTTTTGTTCCTCATTGTGTCTTATTCTTACTCTCCACTGCTGTAATGTAATGTTTCCCACATGTATGCGCATTATCTGTTCTCAATTACTTTGTTGTCCAGTGTCTGTATTTTGTATCCTCAATTGATATACAATACCTCATTACCGACTGTAAGCGCAAAATTACAAGTCATACCTCACCAGGGTACTAATGCCCAACAAAGTCTCTCACAAATCTAGCAGAACTCATAAAGGCTCACTATCCTGCAGTAGCAAAAGCTACGCAGTCTATGTCTCAAAATTACATCGCTCTTACATCATTCGGCTTAATACACACGCAACCTTTTACACCATCCGCAGGATAGGAGCCGAACCTGGTAGTTCTGCAAGCTATTGTGAGAGTATCAAAAACAAAAACAAAAAATACACATTCAGTGAATATAATTTTGCGCACACCTTATCATCTATGCTTACATCCATGTTTCAGCTACCACGTACATTAACTTCCCAATGTCATACTTTGTATTTTCCTTTTTTCAAAAATTCTGGGCCGGGGAATGTCGCGGCATGCGTCAGCGCCGCGACCTTTCTCGACATGGGCGGCGCCTTTTGCCCTGTAAGCGCCACCCACTTAGATAGCCAGTCTGGAAAGCGAAGCTCCTACCGGACGGAAGGGGCTCTATACGTTGTCCAGTGTGCTCGTATTCTATTGTTAATAAAATTTTGTAAACAATTCTGTGAGGGCCAGCACACCAGTGGTGTCGGAATAATCGTCTCCGAACGATTTCGTGACTCGACTGTAAGCGTCGAGCGCTTTGACGATCGATTGATGAAGATCGTTGTCGCCGCTAAGGAGCGACTCTATCACTTCTCCTCAGCGTATGCTCCGCAGAGTGGCTGCTCGGATCAAGCCAAGGAAGAGTTTTGGAGCCTGCTTGATGAGAAGACAGCAGTGGTACCGTCGAAAGATGTCATCATAGTCGCTGGTGACCTTAATGGGCACGTAGGTGCTACGAAAGACGGGTACAGCTGTCATGGTGGCTTCGGATACGGATCACGTAACGCCGATGGTGAGCGCATTCTTGATTACGCGGAATCGCATAACCTCACCATAGTGAACACCGTTTTCCGAAAACGCGACTCGCACCTTATCTCATACTACAGTGGGAGCACCAAGACTCAGATAGACTTTGTCCTTGTGAGAGATCGCGACCGGAGTCTTGTCACAGATGCGAAGATCGTGCCGTATGAGACGGTCGCCCCACAGCATCGACCGCTGACCTGCACTTTGAAGATCGCTCCTCCGAGGCTGAGCGATGCGGTGCAGCAAGAATCAAGTGGTGGCGAATGAGAGAGAAAGAAGCAGCTGTGATTTCTCGCGTGCGGTTACTGACAGTCACGACTGTCGACGAAACTTGGAAGAAGGAGACCGACGCGATTCGTCAAGCTGCACAGTCAGAACTCGGCATTACGAAGCCTGGACGACGCAAGGTCGACAAGCAGACATGGCTGTGGACAAACGACGGGAAAGCAAAAGTGCGAGAGAAGAAGTCGCTCTATCACGTGTTTCTCGGCGAAAAGACAGCCGATAACTGGCGGAAGTACCAAGAAGCGAATAAAGTTGCAAAGAAGGCCGTGGCTGTTGCGAAAGCCACTCATTATGGAGGTGTCAACGAGAAGCTCGAGTCTCGCGATGGTGAGCGGTATCTGTACCGACTTGCAAAGAATCGCCATCGCCAGACCGAGGACATCGAGAAGTTCTTCGGCATCAATGATGAGAACGGCCATCTTCTTACGGACCGCAAGAAGGCATTGAAGCGATGGCGCGATTACTTTGAGGAAATCTCTACGGTAGAGTTCCCTCATCTAGCCATCCCTTCAACGGCTCCAACCCACGGCCCCGTTCAGAAGATCACCGTGGAGGAGATTGAAGCGGCTTTGAAGAAGATGAGGCCAGGCAAAGCGACTGGGCCCGATGACGTGGCAGCTGATTTGTGAAAGTCCAAGTACTGGTACCCTGCTGAGTGGTTGGCGAAGTTCTTTAATCAGGTTGTGGCGGAGAAGAAAGTGCCTGAGTGTTGGCGCCAAAGTACGACGATCCCGATTTGGAAGAAGAAGGGCAGTCCTGCAGACTGCTCCAATTACCGTCCGATTCGCTTGCTTTCGCACAGCATGAAGATCTTTGAGCGAATTGTCGATGGACGAATTCGAGACATCGTCCAGCTTTCCAGCAATCAGTGCGACTTCTTGGCTGGCTGTGGCACCATTGATGCCATACACGCCGCCCGTCTCCTGATAGAGAAGCATCGCGAGAAACAAAAGGCAGTGCGTATCGCCTTCCTCGACTTGGAGAAGGCCTTTGACCGCGTACCGCGTGAAGTGATATGGTACGCCTTGCGACATCATGGAGTTCCCGAAGAGCTCATAGAGTGGGTGCGAATTCTCTACTCTTGTCCAAAGAGTCGAGTTCAAGCTGCAGCTGGAACTCGATGGAGTTCCCCATCTCTGTCGGGGTACACCAGGGTGCTGCGCTTTCCCCACTCCTCTTTGTTGTCGTCATGGATGCCATCACACGAGATCTTCAGAAGCCCGTCCCTTGGACGTTGCTTTATGCCGATGACGTGATGCTCGCTAGCGAAGACAAAGGAGAACTCGATCGAGAGTTGCAAGCTTGGTGTGACCGCTTGGAGCGGTTTGGACTCAGATTGAACGTGAAGAAGACCGAGTATTTAACGACGGACGTTACCGAGTCCAGCTCCATCAAGGTTAACGGCATCGAGCTTCCACGCACTGCGGTCTCTAAGTACCTGGGATCAGCAGTCGCGTCTGACGGCAAACTGATAGTCGAAGTGAATTCACGCGTGAGTGCAGCTTGGTCCAAGTAGCGCTCGTTGACTGGCGTGCTCTGCTACAAGAAGATACCAGAGCGCTTTAAATCAAAGATCTACAGGGCAGTCACCCGGCCAGTAGCGATGTACGGCGCTGAGTGTTGGCCTGCGACCAAGGAAGTTGAAGCGCGCCTCAGCGTCATGGAGACGAAGATGCTGCGCTGGACGGCTGGAGTCACGCGCATGGACCGCATCCGAAACGATGCTATTCGGCAGAAGTTCGGTGTCGCGCCGATAGCTGACAAGATGCGCGAAGCTCGCTTACGATGGTACGGCCACGTTCTGCGTGGAGAAGAAGACAGCGTCCCCAAGATGGGCCTTAACTTCGAGGTAATAGGAAAGCGGCCTAGAGGGCGCCCGAAGCAGCGCTGGGCTGATACGTTACATACGGACTTGAAAGCGGCTGGTGTCCACCCTGATCTAGCGCTGGATCGGGAAAGGTGGCGTCATGACACCAGAATAGCGGACCACGCCACGAATCGGGACAGACGCTGAAGAAGAAGAAGAAGAAGAAGAAGAAGAAGAAGAAGAAGAGTGCATTTCGATCACCAGTGAGTTTTTGCCGTTTATCCCGCTGTGCGAACTCTGAAACCGCACAATCTATACACTTAACATCAGTATGGATCAGCAGTTTGTAGGTCTCAGTTGCTCAATGGTGGTAGCGTAGCTGAGCACTCCCTCAGTACTTGTGGAACAACGGTGAGTTCGGCTTGCTTCAGTAGGATTCCGTTTGACACTCGTAGGAAATATTGAAACTGACAGAGCTGGAGAAGGACGTTTTTTGCCGAAATGAGTGTCTGGTCTTAGGTTTCGAACTTCTTTCAGACCTTTGAAAACGACGAAGTTGTCGAAACGTCGTCCGAATAAGGTTGTTCCACTATAACAAACCTGCGCGGCACAGAAGCATTAAGATTACTCTCGCAATATGCCCAGGTTTCATGAAAACCGAACATGGAGGATTCTGAGGCGTATGTTTGGGCAGGAAGAACGGTAGAGTCGAATAGGTGGGCACGGAGTCGAACGTTCTTCGTCTTCTTCACGACTTCTTCGACGCTCTTGAAAGCTCTCCAAGCCGCTCGTTTCCTCCTGCTCAGCTCTGGTGCTAGGTCGTTGGCCACGTTGACTTCGCGACCCAGATACACATTGCTGGAGCATTCGGAGATGTTCGTTCCGTTGAGCGAGAAACGGGCATCAGAAACTTGTCCGTTCTTCAGGAACATTGTTTTCGTAAAACTCAGCTGCAGTCCAACGTTTCAACGTACACGGTCGAAGTGGACCAGCATTCGCATCGCCTGACTGATGCTCGGTTAGTGTATTGTTCTTGTTCTAGCCGTTAACCAAGATTGTTACGATCTTCTTTATTTGGCTTACATTTCGGCGAGTTTCGTCTACTTCAGAGCCTGAAATAGCCGATAACATCTACAACACTACCACCCCAAACATCATTTCATACTACAGGGTACTAGTCTTGACGAAAACAGGAACGTGATCCGACACCACAGTTTCCAACGACTAACCTCAGAGGTGGATGCAGAAGCAAACCACCAACACCCGCAGATGGACGTAGCCGTGGGTGATTGAGCTTTGGACCCGAGACAAACCGACTTAATCAGCCTGTGGATAAGATCACGAAGATCGAAACCCACAGAGCTGTGCGAAGGTTGCCTGCTCTTGTGTTACCGCCAGGCATTCCTCCTTCCGGTTGACCCGAGGACTCGTAGCTGCGATCCAAAGCGCTTCTAATGTCCTGCGCGCCGATATGTCACTCTCTCGCGCTAAGATCGACACTGAGACCTCTATCAACGCGCCAGCATGGCATCGTGTTTGAACACCCTGTGTTTCCCCAAGGAGTCTGGACCCTACCTTTTCTAAGGCCATCTATATGCTCTTTTATTCTGACACAGAGGGGTCTTCCTGTCTCCCCGTCGAGCTTCACTCCCATGTCTTCCCTTGAGGTTTTCGAGTGTGGCGCTGAAGAGCTTCGGGGATATGGTATCCCCTTGCCGAACCCCCTCTTTACGTCGATGACGACGTCGTTGTAGAATGGTGAGATCTTGGTTGTGAATCCACTGTACAGCCCTCGAAGGACTCTGATGTACTGAGTAGGAACACTCTGAGTAAGCAGGGCGTCGATTACCGCTTCAGTTTTGACAGAGTCGAGTGCCTTCTTCAGGTCGATGAACGTAAGGCACAGCGGCTTGTTCGCATGGCTGTCCTTCGTCCAGCGTTCTGCTAATTCTATTCAGGATCACTCGAGTGAACAGCTTGTAGACTACGGACAACAGCCAGATCGGGCGATAGATGCCATGTCGTGCACGTCTACCTTCTAGTGCTGCAAGAAGGCACTGCTGGTCTTCCACTGAGATGGAACCTCCGAAGGTAGCGTGTGAAGAGTTGCGCCAGGGTGATGAGCGCTGGCAGGAGGTTCTTCAGGTGTTCGGGTCTGATCCTGTCGGGCCGGGTGCTGTACGTTTCTTCACCGACGAGATAGCGTGTCGGATCTCGGAAGGGAGAACAGAGGGGCGACATATCCATCCTGCGGAAGATGGCGTGGGGGTAGGTGGACGCGGCTATCAAAGAGATCGGAGTAGAAGTCGTGGATGACCTTCTCCATGGTCCTTCTGGAAAAGAGACGTCTTCTACCTGCTTGAAAACTTCAGCCCTGGCTGAAGTTTTCAAGCAGGTAGAAGAAGTATCGATCAGGGGTGTGCGTAATTACGATTTACGGTGATTTTTGGCAAATTTTTTACGATTTACGATTTACGACATTTTGGGTCGTAAATCGTAAATTTTCGTAAATGCGATCTTCGGTCCACGGATGAGAAACGTCCACATAACGTGGTACAATTCGGATTATGACGATGTACCCACTTTTAAAGACTTTCCTCACAGCTCGTTGCTATTACCTATTTACTTTTTTATGTTCTGCTGTGGCGCTGTGACAGAAAAACGCAGCGTTGTGGATAGGTCGCTCTAGTTAATTCCTGGCAATGGAACTGGGCTAGCCTAATTTTCTGGTCGCACTCTAGCACAACATCTCAGATTCGAATGGCCTGAGAGCATTTCATTCCAGCCCACAGGAAGACATGAAAATTCTCCTTGCACTGAAATTTATTTATTTATTTATTTCATGCACCCATAAAAGTGCGCTTAAGAATTATAGGGAAGAAACAACTGATGAAAAAAAACCATTCGATGAAAGCACAAAAAAAATAGAATAGCGTAAACGGTTCCTGGAAGCTAGGGGTCAAAGCTAGCTTTTAAGATGATACATCCAAAAGATTTTATGGCAAAACTATGAAGATGATCACCTGCTGAATCATGTTCTATGCTGCTGCAACCACCGCCTAGTCAATTTGTGACTTTTTCACCACTTGTTCACCACATAGACGACTCTTTCCAATGAACACGAGTAGAAGTCATGCAAAGCCGTCAAGGAATATTGGACTTGTTTGGAGGCTGTGAAGTAACAGCTAAACTGTTGGAAAGAGTAAAACAATCATGTTTCAATCTGATTACCAATGCACGTAATGGCGCGGAAGTATTTACGTATGAGGTGCTCCTTAGGCAAAACATCTGACATTTTCATGATGAAAGTGAAGAAGTTTGGCACTTTTGGTCTCGTTTTCAGTGGTTTGATTGAGGCTGTTGTGTTCGCCCTATGCAATCCGTTCAGAATGCTAAAACTGGGCAAAAGATACGATAGCGTTTGTTACAAAGGTAGTGGAGAGCAGGACTGGCGAATGCAAGCAGTCACTAAATAGTAATGCAATATTTTGGAGTTTCCGAAATTTGACAAGTGCAGACAAACCTGCGAGCGAAGTAAATGCCGAAAGTAATTGCCTGGTATCGTCGAACATTCCAGAAGTTGTGGTTGCCTTCAAAAATGATAAAGGACAAAGAACGACGTTAATCAGTCCCTGTTTGAGATGCGCCATCCATTCTTTCTACCACTGTGGGATATCGTAGAGGTCATTTTAGTGTGGGTTTGCCTTATAGAATGAATTGCGGTTGCCGTCGATGTAGAGGTCAGTGCTTTATCCTTCCCACACAAATCAGGTACCAATTCACAACCCAGCAGGTATGGAAAACTTGACTGGCCGTGGTAGGACTGTAATCAAGAACTCCTATTCTGGAGCATGCGATAGCCATCCTCCTCTGACTTCCCTGCCATGTGTTTCCCCTATACGTTTAAAATGCACCATGTACAAATCAGTTAAACCAGTATCAATTCAGGCTGCACCTTTCTTCTCTACTTTACTCCTAAATTATGCCACAAAAATATCTTCTTTTATAATATTAAGTCAAAAATCCGACTATGATGAGTGTCTAAAAATGTGATCAGGCTCTTTCAATCGTCACACAATTCCTTCCCGTCTGATACAAAAATGCTGTTGGGTACAATTCAAAACGTGAGAAGGCTTAGAACTTTAGGTGTCATACCATAGAAACACCATGTGCCATGCGCTCACTCAGTAGGAATGCTTGTTGGATTATTTGTGCAAATACTGTTTTCGTCCAGTTGGCCAGCGATCTAATTATTTTTTTTTTGGTTTTGGATGGAATGGTTTTTGTTGATTTATTCGGAGTTGTTGCGGTTGTTTCTACAAAGTCGTAGTTTTATATGCAAGCCAATGGCTAGTAGAATGATATTAAACATTTCTGATCGTCCAAGCAGTGTAAGCTTTTTATTCGAGCACCCTGTATAGGCGCCTTTTAAGATAGCGTTTTTGAACAAGCGGTTTTTAGTCCTCCGAAAACTTGTCCAGCTTGATTTGAAAGGTGCTACTTGATTTTATTGGCTTCCATCTTAACTAGAAAACTGTTCAGCTCGAGCTGAAAATGTCCCAACAAAACGTAGCTTTGATTAGCTTTAACAAAATAGAAAAAACAAGGAAATTAGATGCATTGTAAGTCTGGGGGTAGTCGAGGTCGCTAAACACGAATCTGAAGTTCGTTTTTAAAGTATCGATCGCCATCAATCGATATTGATCAAATTATCATTACACTATATAATAACGCGCTAAGCGATGAGTCACACCATCAACCGGCGCCGCTGCAGAAATCAGCCATAAAATAGGGGGAAAATCGGGGGGGGGGGAATGGGGAGAAAATAGGGAGAAAATTATTTCACGAAAATAGCGAAAATACCAAGACGTCTTCTCCCTGCCTTGGAACTTCAGCCCTGGGGCAATCGCAGTCGCTGAGCACAATATGGAGTTCGTTTATGAAGTATCGATCGCCATCAATCGATATTGATCAAACCATCGCTTTCTGTGGATGTCATCCATGCGGTCCGAAGCTTTAGCCCTGGAGGTAGTCGAGGTCGCTGAACACGAATCTGAAGTTTGTTTTCATTTTTTGTTGTTTTTGAAGTATCGATCGCCATCAATCGATAATGATTAAATTACGGGGCGCGAAAATAGCGGAAAATTTCCAGACTTCTTCTATCATCCTACCATATACTCCATAATAGCGCGCTAAGCGCTGAGTCATACTATCGATCGATGCAGCCGCCGCAGAAATTAGTCATAAAGTAGGGGAGGGGAATTACGGCACGAAAATAGCGAAAAATACCCAGGGGCCGGATTCATCAACGACTAACCCGCGGGTATAGGGGGTAGACATACCCACGATGAATCCTGCGTCTCTGACTCTTGCCTCATCTCTACCTGACTCTTATCTTATCTCTACCCCTTATACCCCGCATACCCACGGGTTTAATTGTTGATGAATCCGACCCCAGACGACTTCTCACTGCGTGGGAACTTCAGCCCTAAAGCAACCGAGGTCGCTGAACACGAATCTGAAGCTTGTTTTTGAAGTATCGATCGCATCAATCGATATTGACCATACAATCGATTTTTTGTGGATGTCGTCTTGGCGGTTCGAATCTTTAGCCCTGGAGGTAGTCGAGGTCGCTCAACACGAATCTGAAATTCGCTTTTGAAGTATCGATTACCATCAATCGATACTGATCAAGTTAGGGGCGCGAAAATAGGGGAAAATACCCAGACGTCTTCTGCGTGCCAGAGGATTTTGAGGACGTGCGGAATACGTCGCGTGACATGCCTGGGAGTCAAAGGACGTGCCAAAGGCTTCGCTCAACGTGTTAGGGAATTTAGATGGACGTGCCGAAGACGTCGTCCAAAGCGTCTATGGACTCAGAAGGCGTGCCGAAAACGTTGTTCGCTAAGGGTGGATCATTGAGGAGGACCAGTACCAGTAATGGGGACCGTTTCACTAGGGGACGACCAATAGATCGCCCTATCATACTATGCACTGTGCGTACTGCGAGCCTTTTGTACTCCTAGGTAGGGAAAAAAGCTGTACAAGTAGAGCAGCTAGCTCGATGTGATTGTGCTTAGCTTAGTGATACTGCAACATCGCGCGAAGCGCGCAAGTGCGAGTCACGCCTACAGGCGTGACGGAGCACTTGTAGAAAATGTGCTAATATGCTATATGCAATTCATTTTTGAAAAAGGGGTCTTCATGCGAGAGGTTGGATGGATTTCTGGTCGATTTTTGCAAAAATACGTGCCGAAAATCGGACCCCTTTTTCAAAAATGATCCCCCCGCATGAAGATCTGCTTTCTGAAAACTGGTGCATATATGGGAACAAATCAAATTTTCTATAGTTTTTGAAAAGTTCTTGGTTTTCTAAAAATTCAAAAAACTTTAAAACTTAGAGTTATGATTAATTATTCAAAAACTTTTCATATTTTGGCCAGAAATTGGACCCTTCCTGCCCCGCATGAGGACCTCACTCTTGAAGGCTGCTTTTATGTAACGGGAAGCATATTTCCCCTAGTTTTCAATGGGCACCTGGCTTTTTCCTGAAGAGCTCATAGAGTGGGTGCGAATTTTCTACTCTGTCCAAAGAGTCGAGTTCAAGCTGCAGCTGGAACCTCGTTGGAGTTTCCCATCTCTGTCGGGGTACAACAGGATTCTGCGCTTTCCCCACTACTCTTTGTTGTCGTGATGGAAGCCATTACACGATATCTTCAGAAGCAAGTCCCGTGGACGTTGCTTTATGCCGATGATGTGATGCTCGCTAGCGAAGATAAAGGAGAACTTGAGCGAGAGTTGCAAGCTTGGTGTGATCGCTTGGAGCGGTTTGGAATTAGATTGAACGTGAAGAAGACCGAATATCTAACGACGGACTTTACTGAGTCCAGCTCCATCAAGGTTAACGGCATCGAGCTCCCACGCACTTCGGTTTTTAAGTACCTGGGATCAGCAGTAGCATCCAATGACAATCTGATGACTGGAGTGAACTCCCGCGTGAGTGCAGCTCAGTCCAAGTGGCGCTCGTTGACTGGCGTGCTCTGCGATAGAAAGATACCAGAGCTCCTAAAGTCAAAGATCTCCAGAGCAGTCGTCCGGGCCGGTAGCGATGTACATCGCTGAGTGCTGGCCTGCGACTAAGGAAGTTAAAGCGCGCCTCCGCGTCATGGAGACGAAGATGCTGCGCTGGTCGGTTGGAGTCACCCGCATGGACCGCATCAGAAATGATGCTATTCGGCAGAAGCTCAGTAGCCGAGTTAGCCTAGTGGTTAGTAGTGTTGTTTCATGCACAAACGATCACAGGTTCGACTCCCGGCTCCGGCACGCCATGCCCTGCAAAAATTGCAAAAATGGCAACGGTTCCAGCATCAGGCCCAGGTTGACAAGCCGGCTGATGGAGAAACCTCGTCACAAAACCATGATCACAAGTCGCAATAGAATCAGTGTAAAGGCTAGGACGTCACCCGGAAGTGGCGCACAGAACCCCCGCCCGAGTTCTGTGGTCAATATGCGAGGGCTATCGAGGGCCGAGCGACCTCGGCTAAAGAAGCTAGTTCGACTGGGAACTCTGAATGTGGAAACGCTTACCGGAAGATCTAGGAAAGGTGCTGACCTGATGAAGCGCAGAAGGATACAAGTCCTGTGTTTGCAGGAAACGCGATGGAAAGGGGCGGAAGCCAGGGAGATCGGAGAAGGGGTCAAGCTGTACTACAACGGAGAGGACACCAGGAGGAACTGTGTAGGGATAGCTGTCGCAGAGTCCCTCAAGGATTCAGTAGCGGCTGTCCAAAGAATAAACGACCGCATCATGTCACTGCGGCTGGACACGAAGGAGGGTTACTGGACAATCTTGTCTGTCTACGCTCCGCAGAACGGATGCTCCGAGCACGACAAGGATGATTTCTACCTCTCGCTCAAGGAAGCCATAAGGTCCGCACCAGAAGGCGACTACCTCTCCATAGCAGGGGACATGAACGGGCATGTGGGGAGTGGCAGAAGAGGAGTGGAAAGGGTTCATGGAGGTAAAGGGATCAGCCTTATAAACCCGGATGGAGAACGAATTCTGGATCTGGCTATCGCCCGCAACCTGGCTGTCTGTAGCACCTTCTTCGCGAAGAGGGAGAGCCAGAAGGTGACCTATGCTAGCGGAGGAAGAAAGACGTAAGTCGACCACATCCTGGTTTGAAGGGCTGCCCTGAAAACAGTCCCGGATGTGAAGGTAATTCCGGGAGAAGACGTGGCATCACACCATAGACCCTTGGTAGCCGACTTTAGCATACCTCTACCCACCAGGCCCAAAGTGAGGACGGAACCCAGGATCCGATGGTGGAGACTGTGGGGTTCAGAGCGGAGCGAGCTACGAAGAGCACTGCTCGAAGCAGGCATTCCAGATCCAGCTGGTCCCGTGAATGAGACCTGGAGGAGTGTAGTCCAAACAATCCTGAGATGTGCCAAGGAAACCCTAGAAAAAACAAAGAGAGGAACCAGAGGGGATAAATCGGCATGGTTCTGGAACGAAGAGGTGCAGGCTGCGGTGAAGAGGAAGAAGGAGGCCTACAAGCTGTGGCAGAAGAAGAGGGCACCCGAGCATCTCACAGCCTACAGGAAGCTGAAGAGGCTGGCAAAAACAGCTGTAAGGAAGGTAAAGAACGCGAAAATGGATAATGAAACTCGGAAAGGCAGCAGGGCCTGACGGTGTACCAGTAGAGGCTTAGAAGGTGCTCGGGGACCTCGGAGTCAACTGGCTGACGCAGTTCCTCAACAGAATCACGAAGGAAGCTAAGATGCCGGATGACTGGAGGAACAGCACCATAGTCCCCATCTTCAAGCAGAAGGGAGACGCTTCCGAATGCTCCAACTACTGAAGGATCAAACTGATCTCACACACGATGAAGATCTACGAACGACTGGTCGACTCAAGGCTGAGGGAGATGGTACCCATCTCCCAGGTGCAGTGGGGCTTCATGCCTAAGAAGTCCACCACAGACGCCATCTTCATCGCTCGTCAGGTTATGCTACCTGCTACCTGGCATTCCTGGACCTGGAGAAGGCTAGCTCGGGCCGCAATTTGGAATGCCCTTCGAGGGAGGGGTGTCCCGGAACATCTGATCACGGTCATAAGAGACATGTACGGGGCTCGAAAGCGGCGATACGAACTCCACACGGGGTGACAAGGAAAGTGGACATCCCAGTGGGGGTATACCAAGGGTCGGCTCTGAGCCCGTTCCTCTTCCTGCTGACACTTGACTCTATAGTGAACCACCTTGACGAAGGCCCTCTCAGAACGATCCTCTATGCTGACGACACCGCCTTAGTAGCCGACAACCAGGAGGAGCTGGAGGAAAAGGTGCAGCTGTGGCAGAGAGCCCTCGCAAACAACGGCCTACGGCTGAACGTGAAGAAGACGAATTTCATCAGCTCTGAGCAGTGCGCTGGATCGATCATAGACTGCCAAGGGGAAACGATCGAGAAGGTGGAAGAATTCCGCTACCTCGGAAGTGACCTATCCGAGGAAGGAAGTGTGGACCAGGCGCTCAGGGGACGGATAAACGCAGCCTGGCTCAAGTGGAGGGAGTTCCCAGGGATCCTCTGCGACCGTATTTGCTCCAGGACGCTCAAAGGCAAGCTCTATAGAACAGTCGTGAGACCTGCCCTCCTCTACGGCAGTGAGTGCTGGGCCCAAGGCGCAGGAGCGGCAACTGCACGCGGCGGAGATGAGGATGCTGAGGTGGGCATGTGGATGGACCCGTCGGGACAGGGTGCGAAACGAGGATGTCAGGGTGAAGACAGCCCCGATCCAGCTGAAGATGAGGGAGCAGCGCCTGAGGTGGTATGGACACGTCCTCAGAAGACCAGAGGATCACCCCACAAGGTTGGTCCTAGATTTCGAGGCACCCGGAAAGCGTCCGAGAGGAGCCCCAAGAAAAAGATGGAAGGACGTCATCAAGAGAGATCTCGCCGAACTCGGCGCCACGGCAGATGACACCCTTGATAGGATGAGGTGGCGACAGATCACAAGAACAGCGGACCTTGCGACTGCGCGGGACTAAACGCTCAGGAGAAGAAGAAGATTCGGCAGAAGATGAAAGAAGCTCGTCACGATGGTACGGCCACGTTCTGCGTGGAAAGGAAGACAGCGTCTGCAAGATAGGCCTTGAGTCGGAAGTGTCAGGAAAGCGGCCTAGAGGACGCCCGAAGCAGCGTTATTCCGATAAGTTACACATGGACATGAAAGTAACTGAAGTCCACCCTGATCTAGCGCTGGATCGGGAAAGGTGGCGTCATGACACCAGAATAGCGGACCCCTCTACGAAACGGGACAGACGCTGAAGAAGAAGAAGAAGAAGAAAAAGAAGAAGAATCAGTGAACATGAGGCACTCGTGCTAAATCAATGGCAATTGATTAGTGATGCAGTGCTGTTGCGAAAGTCATATCTCTTCTTCGCAGTAACCCTATTCATCATTATGATTTCTGAGAAAAAAAGCATCTTTTTTTGTTTTAGGCGAGTACATAGAAGTTCATACAGCATTAATGGTTGGCTACATTTTGAGAATGATTTCTTCGAAGAACCTGACGGCGACTCTCATGTGCAGGCAAGGTCTTCACTAACTGTACCAAAAAGATGGAAGATGGCACATATTGACACGTACTAGTGACAGTTTTGGTTTAGTGCAGGAAATCGTCGTAAGAGCAGGATCCGGAGTTCTCGCTTTAGCCCGTCAAACCTATTCTGCACATGCAATAGTGTTGTTCAGAAAAATCAATCGCGTAGCATATGCATCGCCTCCCTGAAATAAACAATAATCCTTTGAACATTGTAAGATTACTATGTGAAGACACTTTGCGCTATAAAGCTTTTGTTGACCTGACTACTAAACTATGTAGTGCGATTTCTAAGCTTTTTTTGCGAGCGGGTGTGCATTTTAGTTTTTTTTTTAGTTCTAGCTTGTCTACATTTTTATTTTGTTTTTGTTTTTTGTTGGACTACTCTAAAAAAAACAGAAACATGTCTGTACCGCTGCTCCGTTTTTAGTGTTTTGATGGATAATGTATCACTTCGTGTAAAGCTAATGGTATGAAAGGGGCTTGATTTTGGTCGTTCCACTGGAACTCTTAACTGGAAATGCTGATATTCTACCTAAATACATCTGTAATGACTTATTGGAAGGAACAGATGAGCATATCAGTGCTTTCTCCCCCAATGTAAATCTCGTAACCGTTCGGCATCAAAAATGTGCAAGGCTTGTTGGTCATGTATTACCGCCTAGGGGAAAAGGCTCTGTATGTGTATTCACCCGTACAGAGCATTTCTGTGAAGCTTCGTCTTTCTGCAATCCGTCATTCCTATGCAGTGTTCTGCACTGCTCTCGCTAACATTGCCCACTCGCATCGGAAATTTTGACGACACAATTGCAGACAACCGGCGGCTTCACCTCAACCAAATGTCTACACAGAAGGAAAACAAAAGGCATTTTGGTCCTGGAGTAAACACTAGAATCAGCATAAGTTCTGATTTTCTGCCTTCTTATAGGTTTTAGTAGCATTCTGCTTTCAACATCGCCTTCAACTACCTTATTTGCACAACACACTGAGCTGCTTTGCTAATTTCCACCTTTCACATTCAGTATAAAATAATTAGCACTTTCGGGTATTTCGCCAAATCGCCATGCTCACGCAACGGAAAATCTCAAATAAAATCCGACCGTTCTAGATATTTGTCTATATGAAAATGCGTAGTTTTCCATATTCAATAGGTTTATATAATGAAGTATCACGCTTCAAAATACTCTTATTTTCTAGTCGAATCGTCTGCAACGTTCAGATTGATTCCTCCTTCAGCACCGAGTTGTTGGCAGATCCTGGTAGAGCATTCATTTATAAGGCTGTATTTATTGAATCAACGGAACAGTAATAGAATTGGACAACAATGCTTTCATTTCATGAACGGCTAACCAAACTAATACGAATGATTAAAATGGCATTGAAACTGCATCGGAATGTTTGTGTACCCGAACAGCAGCTTATTTTATTTGAAACCTAGTATGTTTATGTTTAGGTGTATCACGCTTTCCCGATTTTGTGAATTCTTCAGTTTGCAAATTGGGGTTTGAAGCCGGTAGACCATTTGCCTGTAGCAAGTGAGCGGTGAACATCAAAACTCTCCAATTACCGCTTGTAACCTTTTGTCCCACATACTCACCGTTTGGTTGAGCACGAAATGTCAAAGTGTCCAAGCTCGAGGTTCTTGAGATTTGAAAGATATTCCACACATTTGGTGTACATGTGCACAAGGAGGACATAATGGACGAACGGGCTGTGGAACGCGTGACGGCAACTGTTGAATGCTCTTCAACAATCAAATTGGAGAGAAAATTTTGGGAAAAATGTATGCTCCGATTCGTATCGCGTACTGAGTGATCTCCCTTTTTAGGCTTCACCATTTCATGAACGGCGCAAAGCAATCCGTACCCTGTCGATGGCCGAGTCACTTCTCGCAGCACTTAAGGTGTGACTGAATTTTTAAGCGTTTTACGAAAACTTAAAAAAACTTATCACCATTGAAGCGCTTGAAGTTTTGTTGTTTTTTGTTCAGTTAGCTGCTTTGTAACTTCTTGTGTTGCATATGATACCAACGCTGCTTCTAGCTGTACACGTAATTCCAAAACGTTCTTTCAGCAATGATCCCGCTCAGGGCAGTGGTCTGCAGGTTTCACCAGTTTTAGTTCAACTGCAATCTATCGTGTACATTTATGCATCACTTAGGGTATGTGTATATCGTGAAGGCCTAAATCGTGACGGAGAAACTTAGACATTTCTACCGTTTCCTTTGTCGTAGGAGGCGAGGAGAACGCGAAGAACGCGAGGGAAAGCGAAATAAGCAAGGATATAAGACCACTTGACATTATCCCGTTCACAGGTTTTTGTGTTCGGAATCGGGCATGAATCGAGAGATAGGTAGACCAAAAGGTCAATAAGTGCATTCAACACCTTCATCATCTATGCAACAACAACGTCTTGGCCACTCCAAGTCCTCTAACTTTGAGGAAGCTCAAGTCGACGTCCTTCATGTAGCTGGCTTCTCAATCAGGCTGATTGCGGTTGAAATAGGACAGTCTCGCTGATGCATCAGCAGCTATCTGAAAGAAACGAAAGCCCACTGGAAAAAAGCAGAAGGTGGCCATCCATAAGAGGTAGTCGAAAAAGGATAGAGTAGCCTGGTCCGCCTGGCTCCCAATACCACCCATTCGGTGAATGATCTTCGAAGTCTGGACTTATCTGTAATGGACTTATCTGTAATGAAATGAACGACACAATGCAGTCTCAATCGCAATGCGCATCGCCATAAGGCTTCCAGGCAAAGTTCGCTGACGCACACACACACACACTGGGCTGGAAGGTCAGATACCATCGCAGCTAATCTGATATGCTTTCAATTGCTAGTTGAGAGCTTCAGGTACTGTTTTCGGACGTAAAGGACGTGACGATCGAAGTGCCGACGGGTGCAAACACTAGAGATTTGAGGAAGTATGAACGAGCGTTCCCCAGGCTAAACTCAGGAAGTGTAATGGTCCTAGCTTCTCTTTCTGGATAGGGACGTGTTACGTTGGTGGTCATCCCGTGTAAGACAAGCAGTGAAGAAGAAAGGTGCTTCGAAATCATTTGTTGCCATGCCTACGAAGATTGTGGAGGCACAACTTTACTTTTCAACAAGATAATGCTTCCTATTACGTAAATACGTAGTTAACTACAGAGAGACTCCATGTTAAAGAAATCTAACTTCTCTACTATCCCAATTCTTCTTCAGGTCTTAAATACGATGCAGATGTTGTGAGATATTCCTATACAAAACTTTTATCGAATTTCAATGTTGTTTCAAAGAAGCGGAAACAAGCATCTTAATAAAAGTTGACGGTATGCCACGGCAACAAGGTACCCTGGTTAGAACTCCACGTAGAGGTTTTCCAGAAGAGCAAGGCGGTAATAATTGGTATTTCAATTTGGAGAAATCACGAAATGGCTTCATAGTTTTACATCAGGATGTGGGTACGTAAGTTCAGGTTAAAATGCTTGTGAACCAGTAGGCGTTAGATTTTATGTGACAAATTGTTCACCCATGCATAAACGATATCCATTTAAGCAGGATGAAACAAAAGTCTTCAATGGTGCAAAATTCGTCACCAGCCTCGAGTTACTACGACTCTCCGGTAAGTTGCGTTGCTACTGCGGTTATTCGTCTGACCAGGGAATGCCTTCAGCTTTCCATCGAGCTTCAGAGAACAACGTAAGCCGTGCTGAAGTACTATCCGGTCAAAATTTGTGTTGCTCATTTCGTATGCCTAGGCACGAGCGATATGAAATGGGCAACACAATTTGCGGCTAAAGTGGTGGTGTAGTGGAGGCATTGTTGCTTCGATCAGATGGGACCATGGGTTCGACTCTTGGAGATGGCGTACTTTTTGCGCTTTGCCATTTATCGTCAGTGAGACACTCTCCTCATCTCCTGCACATTTTTGAGGAAACGCTTGGTAACAACTTTAACTTTATTTTTCAGATCCCTTTGAAGGAATAAAGATCACAAATTTTCACTTCCATGTTTTTAATGGGTTAAAAACTGATTCCATAACCGTGATTGGCATCCTAGATAACTCCGCCTGCTAAAGTTTGGTCAAAGGGCTTCAGACCTTTGGCGAGCTTCAGACCTCACCATCCTCAACTACGCTCTAACGTTGACGACGAGAGGGATTTTTGCGGGTCTGGGGCGTGGGACGAAGCCCGCCGCACAAATGTGGCACGAAATACCGTGCGTGACTCAAACTTCGTCTAAGAATAAATTTGAGATGTCAAATATGATGCTAATGTTTGCCTCAACAACAGTTGCTCTTCCCATAATTCTATAATTTCATTCTTATTTTTATTTTTTTTATATTTATTTTTAATATTTAGTATTTTATATTTAGACAAAAATTTAAATTAAAATTTGACTTAGAATACAGGAAAAAAGCAAGCATATAGCGCACTAAAAGAGCAGGTAGCGGCATACGCTCAAAAACTTCGCCTCAACTTTTATTCGATTGATAGTCTGTATGCCACTTACATTATCCATCAAAGTGAGTATATTGTGTTTTTTACAGTGCTTCTTGTTGTATCGTTAGCAAGTGTCAAATTCCATTCAAACAGTAAATCTGCTTCAATCAAATCAAAATGACAAGGTCTTAGAATAGGCATAGCGCAATCTCGTCTTTTGTCACCAAAAAATAGCCGCCTTCGTGCTCTCCAACACAAGTTTTAAATCATTTTTTTTCCACAAAAATAATTTTTTATAAAATTTCGAACATCGTGTTCACCTACTAGGTAGCTGAAATAAAAAGTCGGTTATCCTGCTAAGCCTTAAGCCCAGAGAGGGTTTCGAAACTCTGCCTTCATTGGTGATCAAAGGTGGCATCGAGGTGTGGAACAATTCAAGGTTGAGACCAATTGAATATGCAGTGGACAGGCTACACAGCAAGTCGAAATATCGATGCTGTTACGATCAGTTCTTTTAAAGGGTTTGTCAGCATTGTATTCCGATTACACTTTTTCTCCACGTTCTTCCACCACTATTGAACTTGGTACATCGGTGGCTATCTTTACCAGATGCATTTTTTTTAGAGAATCATGACATTTCATAACTACAACAGCTTTTCATTTTAAACGCATCAGCTGCTCGAAAATCAAAGCTGCACGACTATCTAGGTCAAAAAGATTCGCTCATACATCAGATAGGAGAGTATTTGGGATACAGCCAACGAATCTGACACTGGTTAAGCTTCTGAATTTCCCTTCCCTGTATGAGTAAGAGGGGAGACGTCGTTGACTCTCTTAACATGAAAATCAAAATTTGTGACCTTTCTTCCTTCAAAGAGCTCTAAAAAAATAAATGAGAGCTGTTACCAAGCGTTTGCTCAAAAATGTGCTGGGCGTAAGAAAGTGTTCCACTGACGATAATTGGGAGGATGAAAGAAACAGAGATCACCGCTAGAAACCGAACCTACGATCCCAACTCTTCGATGGCGAGAATGCTACCATAGCACCACCACCACAGCGGCAAACCAGCACGAACGCGAAGTATATGAAGTGAGCAACACGAACTTTGAGCATGCAGAACTCGCTTAAATGATCCAATCAGGAAATTTGGCCTATATATTTTTGATCGAACTTTAAGCTCGTTCAAATGGCATAGGTCTCTCTCCGAAGCTCCATGAGAAGCTGAAGGCAATCCGAGGTCAGCTCTTTCTCCTTCGCTTTATTCTTCCAACATTCAACACTTGTAGTGTTTTCTTGTAGGAGTACGGAGTCGCATACAAATGTTTAGGCGAAGGCCTTCTCCAATCCGGCAGTGGTCTGTGCTAAAGAGCCAACAGCGAAGAAGCTGAACTACAACAACAACAACAACTATAAGAGCAACTACTGCAGCAACAACTACGATAATGACTACGTCAACATCTACGACAGCAACTACAACAGCAGCTACACCAACAACTACAGCAGAAATCTCTACGACAACACTTACAGCGACATCTGCAACGACAACCACTACAGCAACGCCTACAAGAACAGTTTCAGGACGAGCTATGATTGAGACTTCAATGACTTCCCAGCAGTGTTTCTTCTATAGAACGCAGTATGTCCGTGGTTTAATGCTTCTTGGAACCGCAGTAATGATGTAAGCGAGGCATCAGTGTACCATTACATCCCCACATTAGCAGGAGTTTTTGGTTACTATATGAATTACAAACTAATTGAACACATCTATGATCCCATCCCATTTTTGACTTCTGTACACATTTTCCAAAGAATGTAGTCCTTCATTATTTTTTTTTTGAAGTGTTAGGAAACTCCTTACGAAGCTATCCATTTATACTACTTCTCGTTTTTGTATGATCCGCATCAAGGTCGTCTCCTCTCGTTTAGAATGCACCTCCCACTTACTTCTCTCTGCGCATGACGGTGTTGGAGACCGGCTGCCTTCGGGTCGTAATGTATCGTGTACGCCATGGGCTTTCTGGCCAAAGAATAATCCGATACAAGTCAGTTTCTTCGAGCATCGAATGGCTGGCATCGAGATTGCAAGCCGTTACAACGATGTTCTGCTACGATCAAAACTCTACCGCCAGGCGGGACTCGAACTCGCATCTACAGCTGACTGGGTCGGAACTCTCTACGCCATTTCACCAGAGTCCCGTCTGGTCCAAGAGTTTTGATCGCAACGTCGTTGCAACAGTAATGCAATTCTCCATTTGAACAATACAGAAATTGTGTTCTACGTTTTGTGACGCTGTTCTATGCTGCTGATGATATAATGGTTCAGCCTAGATATTTGAAAACATTTATCTGAGCTCGACACCGTCTGCTGTAGTAGTCTACATACCTACTAACATCGTTGATCGCCAGACACTGCTGTTGAACCATCATAACTAATCAAAGCGCAACGGATATTTCAACATGAGCCACGAAGCGGTTCGGTTTAGGTCAGCTCGGCTTTTCGGAGCAGCGTTGAAGAAGGGGAGCGTTAGTCGTCCAGTGCATACGATTCTGAAAAGAACGCGTTGATAAAACACAAATAGAACAACGAACAAAGAGGTATATGCAGCTTCAGAAACTCAATGTGGAGCTGTGAAAAACGCACAATATCACAATGAACTGTTATAGGATAATGACAACTGCACTCTGCAGCTGTTCACGCTTATTTATCTTTAACTTTAAGTGTGTACGGCACGGAGCAGTGGCTGTGCAAAAAATTATTCCAGATTCCAGGTAATCAGCATGACTTCGATTTGGTTGCATAGGTGACTTTGGTGCAAGTGCACAATATGGTGAACCCACCACATTGTGCACTTGCAAAACCTGACGGCATGATCTCGATGGTTGTGATTATTGTTTTTCAAGCCACGCTCACATTGAAAGGTCATACTCAGTGGTCTTACAAAAGTAAGAAAGCTTGTCTAGCTTTTATGGCTAAAAGACAAAGTTCGATGTTAGTCTGTCCCTTCTGAGATGCGCCATGTGTTCCGCACTGCACAGAATATAGGTCGCCACAGATCGAGTTGAATGAGAGGTGGCGAAAGAAGTAGCAAGAAAGTGTTTCTCATGGACACGGTACCAAAGTAACTGTTGTAAAGTACCTCGCCCGATATGATGGCCCATGATCTAGCACGGTGGTCAAACGATCTCCATGAAACCAGAATTTAACGGCGCCAGAACCAGTTTAAATGTTGGGTGGCATAGGTGCGACGGCTGGCGCGTTGGCGCCTCACATGGAATGGCCCTGTGTTTCTCCTATATTGAACAGTGGACTTTCACTAGGAGGGCCACTCTATGCTAAAGCCACAGTCATCTACCCGGAGTCTGTTTTCCTTGCTGCGAAATGAAGACATGCGTCGAGACGCGGAGAGCAAGGAAGAGATGTAGTGAGATGGGAGGCAAGGCGGTCACTAGCGGCCGAGGAGCCGCTGTCGTCTGTGCTTGTTGTTCGCATTTAGCTTCCAGTGCGGCTACATTATTTCAACCAACAACAACTGGCGAAGTATTGTATTAGATCGCTGTTTTTCTCTCGCGTTCTCGACTATATTTCCACATCGGGAAGTAGTGAGCTTCAGACAACAGTTATGTATTAAGTTATTGCGAAAGTTCCTGCCATTTTTTGAATGTGCTTTTTTCTCACTAACGCTACCTTATAGCAACCTAATTTTTGTTCATATAAAGAGACCAGGTATGTATAAGTTTACTATTATGGCTAGCTACTCTCTCTCGAGTAAGTACTTCTAGATAAATGGAGCTTTCAAAGAAGTGCATCAAAGGTCTATTATTGTAGGGCTGAGTTAGCAGCCACTTCCTGTAGTCGCATCAATGGTGGATTTGGGAGGGCACAGTGTCCGATCGCACTGCACGTGAATGGTTTGCACGCTTTCGCAAAGGTGAGGTTAACCTTCAGGATTCGTTCAGGCAGGACGTGAATCCGATGTCGACAACGACCGATTGCGACAACTGGTGGAATCGGACCCGCGGCAGACTACTCGTGAACTTGCACAGGACTTGTGTGTGCACTACACCACTATCGTCAGGCGCCTACATCAATTGGGTAAGGTGCACGAGTTGGCACAGTGGGTTCTCCATGGCCTCACCGAACGCGACCGCCAGCGACGTGCTGAGGTAGCCACACAATTGCTCTCGTACAAGCGCACAGATAGTTGGCTAAAGTGGCGCCTGCTCGTCAACATCAAGAGGAGTAGACCCTGGGTTGTCAGGGGTGAGCAGCCTGAGCCTCAGCCAAAGGAGGCTCCTCACCCGTCGAAGATCATGCTTTCTGATTGGTAGGATTACAAAGGTTCCATCTACTACGAGCTGCTGGCCTGCCACGAAACTCTAACAGCGGACTTGTACTGTCAGCAGTTGGATAAACTGGCTGCCAAGATCGCACAAAAGCGTCCGAATCAAGGCGCAATCCGATTGTCCCACGACAACGCTCGACCACACATTGCAAGAATGACTCGCCAAAAGCTTCTCGACCTTGGATGGGAAGTTCCGCCTCACCTACCGTACAGCCCAGATATTGCGCCAACAGACTACCACCTTCTCCTGTCCCTTTCCAAGGCCATGCAAGGAAAATCGTTCGATGACTAGTACGACATGGAACGCTGGCTGGCTGGCTTTTTCGAATCAACAGTCAGCTGATCTGGAAAAAAGGACAAACGTGAAAATTTTTGAAGGCTTGCTGAGCAATAATGTGTTATTTCATCACGCTGTGTCGGAGCTGACCGTAGTCTCTACATGGAAACCTGTACATGAGGAGGTGAATTCCAGTGAGACGAGCCAGTATCGTAGTTTATAGTTTCTACGAATTTTTCGAATCGTCTACTTCCTTCATCATTTTCTGTCCAACACACAACACCTCACGGACACCTCTGAGACTCAGTGCAGAAAGGATTACCTCCTGGAGAGACTCACTATTTCTGATTCAAATGTTTCCACTTTTCTCCTGTTTTTTTCCAAATCAACCGACATCCGGAGGCTCTTTGGGTTTGTGAAGGACACCGGTAGGTGGACGTACGGATTTTGGCCGGTCACCGTTTTATCGCTCCCGTTCAAGTCTAAATGCAGTTTTGTGGTTTCGATAACTTAAACAATTCAGTTGATGCAAAGAGTTGTTTACAACTGAAACCCAGAACCTTCTACCCATCGACTCAAACAATGCAGGTGATACAGAATTAAAGGAAAAAAGGACCGTGGATGTTAAATTGTTATCTTTTCAACAATATCGGATATGGATAGTAATGCGTATATCCCCCGACATGCTAGTCACTACTGTTTTCAGTTTTTGATGGAGACAGTTGTAGACAGCAGTCGTGTCTTTGTAGTATTACACGTAACTGTTGTCTGAAGCTCACTACTTCCCGATGTGGAAAAATAGTCGAGAACGCGAGAGAAAAACAGCGATCTAACACAATACTTCACCACTTGTTGTTGGTTGAAATAATATAGCCGTAGTGGAAGCTAAATGCGTACAACAAGCACAGACGACAGCAGCGCCTCGGCCGCTAATGACTGCCCTGCCTCCCATCTCACTACAGAAGGTTTCCTTGCTCTCCGCGTCTCGACGCATGTCTTCATTTCGCAGCAAGGAAAACAGACTCCGGGTGGATGACTGTAGCTTTAGCATAGAGTGGCCCTCCCAGTGGACGTCCACTGTTCAGTATTGGAGAAACACAGGGCCATTCCATGTGAGGCGCTAATGCGCTGGCCATCGCACCTAGGCCAACCAACATTTAATTTGTTAGCTGGCGGATGCCTGTTTGGCCGCCGTGCTAGGTCATGGACCATCATATCGGGCGAGGTACTTTACAATAGTTACTTTGGTACCGTGTCCATGAGAAACACTTTCTTGCTACTTCTTTCGCCACCTCTCATTCAACTCGATCTGCGGCGACCTATATTCTGTGCAGTGCGGAACACATGGGGCATCTCAGAAGGGACAGACTAACACCAAACTTTGTCTTTTAGCCATAAAAGCTAGACAAGCCAAACGGCACTTGAGGTATGTATTAGTTTTTTTCAACGATTCACTGCAGATTTCGCCGGCGGTCTCTTGCATAGCGCTGCATAGCTTTCGAAAGAGAATGATTTGCTCTATCATAGCATGTATAGCGTTTCTTTTTTCATCCTGAATTTTGTTAACTATTAGGTCGTTAGGGCGCGTGGAGCGCAGTCGGAGGAGGCGCGACTGCCGCATGCACCCGATACCAGGTTCCTGGTTCGGATTTCCCGCCCAGGCCAACCAAGCCTTCCATCCCTCCGGGGTCGGTGAATTGGTACCAGACTTGTCTGGGAAGGATAAAGCGCTGACTTGTTCATCGGCTGGCCACCGCAAGTCATTGTATGGCCAAATACGCATTCATGTCGCCTCCACGACATCCCGTAGAAGTAGAATGCGCTGGCGCATCCCAGAAGGGATTGAGTAACGCCGTCCTTATCCTTTTTATCCTTTATTAGGTCGTTGAAGAGAAAAGTGAAAAACTGAAAAAGTAGCCATTTGCGCACTTGTTCTCTCCGATTAGGTTTGTAATTTGTAAAATAAAGTTGTAATTTGTAAAATAAAGTTTTTTATAGCATTTGGAAGGCAATGCTCTGTTCTACAAGAATATGTGTTAGTGCTATTTGCTCATTTGTCCTTTATTGATTTTTAGGTCATCAAATTGGGACGTCCGAAGGAGGATCGTTATTTTGCCGACGGCTCCTGCTCTGTGGTTGGACTTTTTGGGTTGGTGTTATATGTCATTCGAAAGAAAATGTCTTGCTCTATAAAAACGTGTGTCGCGTTAATTGATTTCTGTTGAATATCAACAAAATGCCAAAAAGAGAAAAATCGTCTTCACCAACAACTCCTTCTCCTTCTTCAGTCGTTGATATTCGACAGAAATCAGCGTGAGCGAATAAACGCGACACAAATTCTTACTGAGCAAGACATCCTCTTCCAAACGACATATGACACCAACCAAAAAAGTTCAACCACAGAACCGGAGTTTTGGTAAAAATTCGGACGGAAAAGTCGGAATTCCCAATTTGATGACCTAAAAATCAATAAAGGGCAAGTGAGAAAATTGGACCAACACATATTCTTGTAGTACAGAACATTGTCTTCCAAATACTATACAGCGGAGAGAACAAGTGCGCAAATGGCTACTTTTTCACTTTTCACTTCAAAGACCTAAAAATTGACAATATTCGTGATGAGAAAAGAAACAAAATACATTTTCTGATAGAGCAAATCATTCTCTTTCGAAAGCTATACAGCGCTATGCAAGAGACTGCCGGCGAAATCTGCAGTGAATCGTTGAAAAAAACGGCGGGGACTTATGGGACAACCTAATATATGATGCTGCCAACATTCCATGTTCGCCTTATAATAGCAAATTATCTCAAGCAATGTTACGCCAGCGGAGACGAGAGTGGTCACAAATAACAGCATTTGCGTTACTTACTACATAAACCTAAAGAAGGTTAACAAATTAATTTTCCTTTTTGGCGCCTTGTGGAAAGGGTGGACCGAAAATATAATTTATAATAGATTGCCGTATGTACGTATTCATGATGATGTGCTGTAATACTACATAGATGCTGCCTTAATAGAACGATTTGTGCCTAGTTTGTGACTAGACCTCTTTTGGTAAAAACACCGTGCTTCTCATTTGTATATGCATGCCATTACATAGCTAAGCTTGTAGAGATGCGTGCGTCAAATTCCGTCATCATTTGAAGAAATCAGTTTGCTATTACAAGCGTCGATTTAGGCCCAAAAAAGATTGTACCAATAGTTGTGACATCAAATAGGAGCCTAGGCTTTGATATAAGAGCCAACAAACAAATGCGATGGGAGATTTCTACTGATCAGGATAGAGCTGGCCGATTATTTTCCAGTGTGTTTTCCCGGGAAAGCTCTCTTCAGCTTATCGACTTTAACTCAAACAGCAATGATGTTACATTTACTATCACCTGCAAGATTACTCCACCTCGCTTAAGCAACTACCGAATTGATCTCTCTATGATGATGCAATGGTATCGCTCAGATTGTTTTTAGTAAATGTTATCGTTCCCTATCTTGTACATCTGTGTAAGCTCTTTACGATGTTAGATGCGAAAGATGAGGAAAGCGTCGTCCAAAAACTTTTGATGCTAACTACATGCACATCACTCAACCATTTTGCGTTACACCACCTCCAGTAAAAGTGGTGGTGAAAATACATAGGGTTCTGCTTGTTCAGTCCTCAAAAGGTTTCATTGAGTACTCAAAATGTAGGTACGTACTGCTTTCTGTTTCAGAGAATATTCTTCTTCTCTTTCTTCTTCTTCTTCTTCTTCTTCTTCTTCTTCTTCCTCTACTTTCAGCGTTTGTCTCACTTAGTTGCGGGGTGCGCTTTCCTCGTATGCTGGCGCCCCTTTTCCTGATCAAATGCGTGATCGTGGTACAACCTAGTCATCTTCAAGTCCTGTATCAAGCCAACGCCCTCGTGGCCACCTTCCGGAAACATTAATATTAGGACCAGTGTTCCGGACAGTTTCAACTTCTGCGCGAAGGACGTGACGAGGCAGACGAGCTTCATCGTTAAGTTCTAACCGTTCCCGTTAAGTTCATCTGCCACAATGATTACGTCTTGTGACTGTGCTTTTGCTGTCTCCTCATCACACAGGGTCCAATTCTCATCCTTGGCTCGTTCGGAGCAGGGATGGGCGGAATTTCTGTTTTCTGTTTTCTGATTTTCTGGCCATTTTGGGCAAATTTTTTCTGTTTTCTGTTTTCTGGGAAAATGGTCAAAAATGGCCAGAAAACAGAAAATAGAGTTGCGAACAAAATTTCATCACAGAAATTCAATGAGAAGATTCCAAAAAGTATCATAGAATAGTGAGCTTTATTCCGAAATAGTGTTTCTAGAGTATCTTAAATGACAAGCATGTGGCGTTTTTGGATGTGCTCATGTAGTAATTGCGCCATATACTCATGAACTATACCGCTTTGTTTGCTTGATTGATTGTGCAAGCGCTGCTGGCAAGGAGTTCCTTCAGTTTCCTAGGACATTTTTTCGACTTTCACAATTTGGCTTCGTATTCTTTTCGACATTAACAGTAGATTGGACCATCTACGATCACTGAAAATTTTATATTAAAATTATAAAACTGGTATTCTGAAGGGGCGTTAAATTATGTATTAAGTAAACACTTGTCCAAAAGTTACCGTAGGCAGGGTTATTCTCCACCTCCGGTTCAAAAATTGAACATTGTTGGCCGTTCATCTCCAATATCGCTTTCTGCAGAGCCTTTGTCGAAGCTGCTTTTCTAACTCTGAAGATTGCTCAGTTTTTGGTGTCACAAATTAGTAAGAGACAGAAAAGTTTTAGTTACCTTCGATTTCGCTGCTGTAGTGATACAGTACTGATACATGAAATTTCTCATTTATCACGTATATCATCTGTCGTCCCATTGATCATCGAGTTGTTCAAGTAGGCACCAGCAGCGTCTCCATACGTCCATGCCGCGTGCCAGGGTGCTTCAATGGATCCTTTTCGCTCGAGAGACACGAAGAGTGTCACATTGTTTGTTCAGGGTTTTGACGAAGAAGTCCGACCAACGCATTGGTGGGCGTCCTGGTGTTCGCTTGACATCCCGCGGAATCCAGTCGGTGACGGCTCTCGTCCAGCGGGTGTCTGCGAAGCGCATTACGTGGCCGGCCCACCTAATTTTCGACAACTTGGCCCACGCGACAGCGTCTCTGATCTTCGAACGTCGGCGAATCTCGGAACTCCGGAGGCCTTCTCTCACTTGCGTGAGTCGTGTCACTCCGAGTATCGTCCTCTCGACTCCCACGCTGCTCGATGGTGATCGCGTGTTCATCCTGCTTTCGTATAGCCCAGGTCTCTGAGGCGTATGTTAGGGCAGGAAGAACAGTGGAGTCGAATAGGTGGGCACGGAGTCGGACGTTCTTCGTCTTCATCGCGACTTCTTCGACGCTCTTGAAAGCTCCCCATCCGCTCGTTTCCTCCTGCCTAGCTCCGGCGCTAGTTAGTTGGTCATGTTGACTTCGCGACCAAGATTCACGTATCTGGAGCATTCGAAGATGTTCGTTCCGTTGAGCGAGGATAAGGCGTCAGAAACTCGTCCGTTCGTCATGAACATCGTCTTCGTAAGATTCAGCTGCAGTCCAACGTTCCCACATACACGGACGAAGCCAGCAAGCCTCGTCTTCGTAAGATTCAGCTGCAGTCCAACGTTCCCACATACACGGACGAAGCCAGCAAGCATCGCCTCCGCCTGTATAGCGCTCGGTGTTAGATGGTATAGCTGCCCTCCGTCGTCTTTCACTCCTATTTCTTCCCATTCTATTTAGCGAAAGACGTTTTCGAGTGTGGCGCTCAAGAGAACCAGGAATTTGTACCCTCTCATCGACCACCCTGTTCACGTTGGAAACGACGCCGTTGTAGAGTGACGAGACCTTTGTCGTGAATCCACTCCACAGCTCTCGAAGGACTCTGATGTACAGAGTAGGAACGCCCTGAGTGAGAAGGGCTTCGATGACCGCTTCAGTTTCGACGGATTCGAATGCCTTCTTCAGGTCGATGAACGTAAGACACAGCAGCAGCTTGTACTCTCGCGACACTTCGATGAGCTTCGTAATGGTGTGTATGTGGTCGATCGTGCTGAATCCTTTCCGAAATCCTGCTTGCTCGCATGGCTGTCCTTCGTCCAGCGTTCTGCCGATCCTATTCACGATGACTCGAGTGAACAGCTTATAGACTACGTACATCAGGCAGATCGGGCGATTGTTGCTAATGTCGTGCACTCCTCTGTACAGCGAGGCCGTTCTGCTGGTCCTCCACTGAGATGTAATATGATACCTAGATATGAGGAGAAATAATAATAATGTGAGAAAGAGGGTATATGCTCGGTCTTCATTATGTGGTGTCTACGCATTCAAGAAAGCGCCTTCACCCAAGATCTGTTGTACTGGCAACTCCTTCAGTCACAATTTCGTGTTGTTCTGTGAAATATGAAGCCAGTACACAACCTATTTAGTCGGCTAAGTAGTAACTAGGCGCTGTAGAGAGCATTGATAAGTTGGCCTAAAAACTTTCAGCTACGCGGAAACTAGGCCACTTACAAGGAAAGGTATTCCCGAAGAACGAAACGAACTAGGAATAGAGATTCTGGCGGAGCCAGGAATACTCAACGAATTTCTCCACAGCTTTAGAGTATGTTGCGAGAGTGTGTCTACAAACTCAAGCAATTGTGTTGAAACATGCAAACAGTGATCACTGGGCCTTCATTGTGTTCGGTACTCTAAAAGTTCAACTCCTTACTAATAGGACCATTATCTAATTAAGACGCTAGCGGTGAAACGGAGCTGATGAGTAATGTTGTATACTTCAAGTGTCGAGATTCCTAGGATTTATCAGTCAAGATTAATACCTTGCTGATTGCAGTACATAGGAGTGTACTATAAATTTTTATAAGCGCTTGAGAATTAAAACGCTGGTCTACGACTACATTTCTAGTCATACAAAAGCATTTGCTACTAGAAAAATGGATCTTTGGGCAAAATAATTAGGTCGTGTGATAATTTCGAAATTTTCTGTTTTCTGTTTTCTGATTTCTGATTTTCTGGTGTTTTTGGCTTTTCTGTTTTCTGATTTCTGTTTTCTGACAAAGGCGATTTTCTGTTTTCTGTTTTCTGGGAAAATTTTAAAATTTTCCGCCCATCCCTGGTTCGGAGCCAGTCTGTGAAGTATGCGCAGAAAAAGCATAGAACCGCCGCTGTCCTGCAGCGAGCCTTCATCACGCAGTCACTGAAGCGCTCCACGTTTGCAATCCTATCTCGGAATCGTTCTGGGGCGATTATGCCAACAGCGCTGGTGGTCCCCGTACTGCCACGCAGAACGGCCCTATAGCCATGGCCTATGCATTGAATTACGACAGAACCACATCGTCTCCTACCCCGCACATAAGTCAGTCTTTCTTCGCTCTGCCAATTCGCAGGAGCGGGCCGACAATACACCCACATTCGTCGTCGCCACACGGGTCCTGCTTACGTTTCGGGACTTTCGGACTAGCTCACTTGCCCGCCGATGCCGTCCCTGCATCAAACACTCTTGCATACTTCTCACACTCGCCGGGCTTTGCCAGTACGTGTCGTCTCTCGCGGACGCTGTCGCACTACCTCGCGAAACTTTCAGCAGGAGTCGCCGACTGTCGTGCGCACCCGATACCAGGTTCCTGCTTCGGACTTCCCGCCCAGGTCAACCAAGCTTTCCATCCCTCCAGGGTCGGCGAATTGGTACCAGACTGTCTGGGAAGGATATAGCGCTGACTTGTTCATCGGCTGGCCACCGCAATTCATTGTATGGCCAAATACGCATTCATATCGCCTCCACGACATTCCGTAGAAGTAGAATGCGCTGGCGCATCCCAAAAGGGATTGAGTAACGCCGTCCCTTATCCTTATCCTTATGAAATACACAACATTACATCATCATCATTATCATTACATCATTTACACAACATCTTTTTCAAACACGCGTGGTTGTAGGACAAAAATTCATTTTCCTAAGGCAAGGTCTCAACTGCGAGCTCCCTTCTTTACCCAAAGAGCTGGATCGGAATTTCTAAAAAAATTTTAAAAATATGGTTTACCGAGTTTCATTTCACAACTGAAAAAGCTCATTGATAGGTACATCAAAGGATGATTCATTAGGCTGGTGTTTTTTAATCATCTATCATGCATCCATGTTTTGTTCTTCTCGTTGTGTTAATCTTTTATTGTCTTTTCGGATAACTGGTTCTGTCTGCGTGGATATCCACGTACTATAAATAAATAAATAAATAAAATAGACGAGTGCTCAATATAAATAAACAAACAAACAACTCTCCAGGTAGTTGTAAGATGATTTCAGGAAACAGAGGTATAATCGTTCAGCTAACCATCCCAGCAATGTGTGCTTCCCTGTTGTTGTAGTAACCACGTAAATATGTTTGATGTCGACCAGACCGCGCTCAAATATGTATTGAAAAGGGAACGCTGTGCTGGTGTTACATTCAGATGCGATCGTTCTAACAAACTACATATCCTTCGTGATCACCGAGGCCCACATGATCGTATGCATCACACTGCTCACCATGGTTAGTGTTTCCCATTTCCGTAACGTTTTACGTTGTTTGAGCGGAGAAATAATGAAGGAGCTTAAGCGCGTGGAGCGTGGTTGGGAAGTTGTTGCGTGCACTGAATCGAGCCCGGAGCTTTAGATCTCGCTCAAGCTAGCTAAGTCAACCTCTCTTCGGGTCACTGAATTGGGACAAGGCAACTGGAAAAGAAGAGATGGCGTTATTCACGGGGAACCCAATTATTAGGGTCATATTCACGCTCAGATAGGATTATCCCAATACCACAGGGAAAATCCTTATTGTAATTCTTATCTATGTGTGAGAAAAGCATTGCGTAACAATCTTCATCTGGGACAGTAACCACAAAGCTACCTGACAGCCCGATATGCTGTAGGATGAGTGTAAAAAATTGCAAATCAGCCTATTTTTTGCAGCTGATGCGGCGGTCGGGGGACTCCATTCAAAAACCGTACCTCCTTTCCGTCGTTATAGGCGTAGCTTGAATACTGCACGTATGCCAGCTAGTTGCTATGGCATCACCTAGTGTTGTTTATCAGTGAACATCATTGTAAGGCTCAAGAATTGTCATCGTTTTCGAATGTCCCTCGTTCACTTTATGTGACTCCTCTCTTTATGGACACAAGAATTTGGGGAATGAGAAGATGCGCTGTTTCATTCGGCAAAGGCTATGCGTAACTGATCCATGCACTTGCTCTCAGCTTGTGCTCCTGCTTCTAAAACAATACAAGATATCAGGTGATTTCCAGAAAGCACATGGCAAGATGAAATCTTCCAATAAAACGAGCTAGAGTAGCAATAGGGAGCACCTCTACAAGAAGCTTTATCTCAGCAAAGTCAAGCAATGCACTTCCGTATATCGCATCTCACAATGCTACTCTTGAGTAGTTTCAAGGACCTGTGAAGCAAAAAGGGCGGGGAAAGAAACAGCATATTGGGACTAGAGTCTCCTTAATATGGAAAGCGCGCATGAACCCACGCACAGTTTTCCGGTGCTATCCGTTATAGACAAGGAGAGGTAAGCTTAGGCTATATCCACCGGTTGTGTGGACCACAGTCATACCAAAATTCTTCACCTATGGGAGCTTTCGGAAGTTCAGCTTACTGCTAGCACAAAACGAGGTTCTCTTAGGATTGTGTGAACATTCGTTCTCTAAATTGTTACCTACTGTTGCATTGCTGCGACTTTTCCTCAGTTACTTTTCCTTCCTCAGACACTTGTGCCTACCAAGCTTCCAATCTTTGCGTTATTAATCGGTATGCGTTGCTGTGCCATTTCTAATGCTTTTTGTTATCTACAACTACCACCACGCGGTGAATAGATAGAAAATAAATAGAAGAACTCTGGCGGAAGGCGTCATTGTTCTTGCGCTTGTATTCATAATCGATTCTCCCTTAGAAATAGGCAGTGTTCATCAATTTCAAGGTGTTTATGCCCTCGCCTCTTCAGCACCTGGTGCGGGTCTTGTTTTTCACACGACTTTTTAATTAATTCTCGAGGGGAATAATTTCATCACAAGGTCCGTTACTTTCTGCTAGAAAAACAGACTTGCACAAAGCATTCAGTAGTGTCGAAGCTTCTTTGTCACTGCTTTTATTTCAACAAATTATGCATATATAGTAAACGAATCTTAAATCGGTAACAGTCTCCGCCGGAGTGAGCCACCGTCTGCCATGGAAGAGCGAGAGACTCAGTGCTTTTTTAAACTTACCTCGACTATGCCTAGTTATCGAACTGACCATGACCCCGTATGCAGGCTTTCAAAGCCATACAACCGAAAAATCCCAGCACTGCGACGTAATCAACAATAGTGGCTACACGCTGCGTAGTTGTTGACACCACGACTCTAAAAGCGATCGCCTTAAAAGGTGAAATAATTCCCCACCACTCCTTGTAAATGCCCCACATTCGGTGCCTGCTTTTTCTCTCGCAACTCACAACTTATATAGAAGAAAGAGCACACCACAATTCGTTGCTGCTCCTCTAATAACAGCCCGTCGGAATGTGGTGGAATAGAAGAGGGGATATGCTCTCTTCCTGCAGTTGCATTTTGCAGCAAGAAGAGAGGTGCAAACAAGCCTGATATATTCACTATCCCATTCTCACTTAACACATCTTACTGGACATTCCATGCTCGGAGTATCATCTTATTAATTATTTAGCCACATGCGTTAGAACAGCCACAATTACCTCCTTTTCGATCGCTTGAGCATCGATAAGTTTGGGCTCTGCAAAGCACCTCTCCTTCGTTGTTACGGCTGGAGTTTTTGTGTTCATCTCAATGAATCATGTAAAAACAGATTCAATCAAAAAGCATCGCGCAGCATCAGCATCTGTACAAAAATGAAAAACGACTACATCAAGACCGAAGATGTTAATTACTTTTGAGTTAAAGACTTTACACCTGACATTTCTCTAAAAATCATTTCCGGTGCCTCGGCGCATGACACGCAGAAGGCGTCGCGCCGAGCTACGTATGCCTCGAAATGGCTTTATATTTTGGTCTTGACCGTGGAATCAGAGCTTTTCTTTCTGAGAGAGGAGGGATACTTGTGAGCGGTGTTGATTTGCAAGCAGAAATACGCCTATTTGCCCATCTGAGACCCACAACTGTTCTCCTTTTTGAGTAGACGGGGTGCTTAATCAGAGTGCCGCCATAATGCGCACGTAGCACTTGAGGAACACCTTGGAAGAAGATAAGGCCCTTCTCCTTGAAGCTACTACAGACATGATTCCGTTTTGTTGTGAATCTACTCAAAACTTGATAGGAAAAGTTAGCCAGATGGAATCTACTTTAATGACATTCGCCGGTTTACAATCCTATTCCTTCCCTGTGGTAATACTGTTTTCCTTTTTCTAATCAGATGTTGCCATCTGGAGCAGTGTTGGTCTTCTCTTCTGCCGATCTTGTCTTCTAGTGTTTGTCTCCCACTTTGAACCTAGATCAACGATGGAGCAGTCGTTGTGGCGAAAAGGCTTCTTTCTTGCTAGCAATGTTTAGTGTTCTACACCTACTACTATTTCACGTCTGACCTGCCCCAGGCGACGGCGTCAATTATCCTCGAGGGTCGTCGAAGCTCGACACCCCGACGAGCTCATCTTACCGCGAATTCCATTCACGATTCCTCGCCGCTCGGCGCGCCTTCATCCTATATCCATGTACCGTCAACCTCGTTCCATGGAGTAAACTCTGTTAAAAAGGAGGGGTAGTGGAGCGGTGCTTTTACTAGAAATGAAACAACAAGCTATACAGTCGGCTGAAATGGATTGTCACGCTGTAAAGAGATTCATTCATGATGATTATCCATTCAGCTCTCAATCAGTCATTTAAGGGAGATACATGAAGAAACTATGAACTTGGTGAAAGTGGTGGAGGTGCGAGATGAAGTACGACAGCAAAGCAGAAGTACTACGTCACCCTTTTTGGGTACTTATGAAGCAAAGGGCCCGTGGTGCCGTGGGGCTGCCTGGAAACATGTTAACGCGGCAACGGCAACGGAAACGCGGCAACCCACGGCACCCGAGGACGGGTGCTTCACAAGAACCGGCACCGTGGTGCCGTGGGTTTGCCGCGTTAACATGTTTCCCGGCAACCCCACAGCACCACGGGCCCTTTGCTTCACAAGTACCCCTTTTTTGTTTAAACTGCCAGAACTACATAGCAGCAGTATCTCGCTGCAAAAGTCTGATAAAATCTTCAACAAAATCACTGAGCTACTCGCTTATGTATTACCGTCAACGCTCCCCTCCCCCCGCCCCCCAGGGGCGGCGTGTCGAAGGGGTTAACGATCTCACGACACGAATCCGTCAGTAAGGATTCGCTCGAAGATCTTCATCCCGTGAGAAGGCCAGCGAGTTGGACGGTAATTGTGGCGGGACTACCGGAGTTTGCAAGACTACCCTTCTTCTTCCAAATCGGAATCGTCGTCCTATTGTGCGAACACTATGGTTCTCTCTTTTCCTTTACTGCCTAATTGAAGAGCTTAGCCAACAACTCAGCAGGATACCAGAGCTTTGATTTCCGGTCCCTGAAAGGATTCCCGATGCTCGGTGATTTTCTTTTTTTTTGCACAACCAAAACTGCCTAGAAGGGCACTCTGGTCTCAACATAACAGGAATAATCTTTAAAAAAATGTCTTTGGTGAATGACGAAAAGACCACTGAATGGTGGCTCCGTCACTGAGTTGGGCCCTAGGCACTAAGCGAAAACCACCAAAATCGGCAAAAATATAAAGTCCCACGAAGATCCTACTTCCAGCTTCGGCCTTTATTTATATTCGTTTTCCTAGGACAGGTCTCGACTACGAGCTTCCATTTTATCCACGGAGCTGGTTGGGACTTTCAAAAATTTCCAAAATATATGCTCTACCAACTTCCGTTTCACAACTTAAAAAGCTCATTGATAGTTACCTCAAAGGATGATTCATTAGGGGATGTTTATTGTAATCTTCTGTCATGCAAACATATGTTTGGCTCTTATGTTGTCTCGTTGTGTATATCTCGTATTGCCTTTTTGGATAGCTGATTGTAAATAGTTCTGTCTGCGTGAACATCTACGCACAGCAAATAAATAAATATACTGTTTGTTGAAATATATACTATTATTTCGCGCCCACCAGCATCGGAGGCTAGATTAGAAAAAATGATCACGCTGGCTAGACAGCCGTTTCAGCGAAATTCTCGCAGTGGATCTGCTCCAGTGTGCCTTCCTTCGACCTAATCCTGCTACGAAGCAATCCGTCAAAAAAACTTCTAGAAGAAATTCCGCTTATTCGTTAAGTGAAATTTTGATGGAAAATGCTGTCAGAGTCGTTGAATCGTTACTCGTTATACTCCCTTGGTCGAGATGGATACTATTCTTGTATTGCACTTCTTCGTTGTCACAATTCTGCCATAACGAGTTTGATGGCACAGTGCTGTCTGACTGCTCCGTGTGTCTTCTGAGGCACACATCGCTACGGTTCAAGCACACCTGAACATATCACTCTATGGACTCACTGCTTGGCCATCGGCTCACGATTGCGCTACGCATACTACTTCTACGAGATGTCGTGGAGGCAATACGAACGCATATTTAGCCTTAGCAATGACTTGCGGTGGCCAGTCGTTGGATAGGCCAGTGTTTTATCGTTCCCAGGCATGTGCGCGTTCTATAATGTTTGGATATGCTTTTTTCCGTTTTTCGCTAAAGCAGGAACCGAGAGGTTTGACATCCGACCTGTCGAGGCTCGAAGTAATGAAGAATAGAATAAATGAACCTCTCACTTCTTCGTGTTCAAAGGAGAAGCATGTTCGCAGAATAATTTTTATTGCCTCAAACACTGTGTTAAATTACGGAAGAATTACTTAGACTTTCTTGTGACTATTCTTTTGGATGAGCGCTTATGCTGATCAAGGCTTTCAATAACGTTAAGGTTATCGATATGATCTAACGAAGTATCTCACATTATTAACTTACTACTAATTTTCATGGAACTCGTTCCTAATGTTGGACTTCAATTGGCGTCTGTTCCTCACATGTCGTTCCACAATCGTTTGGTGATGCAGTTAAATAAAGGCGGCAAGATTCAAAGCAGTAAAACGTGGAAAGCTTTCGGTCCGACCTAGCATAAAGCTGTTCACTATTTTCACTGCGGCGATTCATCTCTTCACTTGCTTACATGTATGGATGCTTAGTACAACCTAACAAAGAGCAATGGTTGTTGACGCATCACGCATTTATGAGATGAAAAGCAATTAATCCCCGCGCGGACCTATTCGAACTTCATAGCCAAAGCAAGCACATTCACTTCATTAGTTGGCAGACTCATCACGGCTGTATCGAGTCTCGGGGGAAATGAACCCTTTGAAGCTTTTAGAGTCTAGCGACGCATCCCTGCTTTATTTCAGCGCACCGTGCCCTGGTGAGGTTTGAGGAAGAAGCTCTACACGGATAAGCCAGGATTCGCAGTTGATGTTTCGATGGTGCATAACTAAGGCTTTTTCTTCACTGCAGCCACCGCTGACTAATGCGACCTAAAGAGAGCTTCGAAGCTTGGATCGGCCCTGCCAGTTGCGCAGTGGGAGGACACCCCACTTTCACGAGGACCACTGCTGATATCCAACGGGGTCATGTGGTGACATCCCCATAAAGTGTCCGATCCAGCTATTTTTTAAGGCCTCGAAGCTCGGAGCTACAGAGGACTCTTAGATAAGTACATCTATGTTATACAGTTTCCATTGTTGATGTGACCACGACTTTGAGAGAGAATTCGTCGTGGCGGCATCTTGTATCCGTAAGTCTTCGCTGACAGCAAATGTCGAGAGCTGGAAGCACATGAAAGTGAGGACGGCCAGCAATTGCCGATGCCATGTGCTGCTGTCCTCGCATTGATGAGCACCTCAGGAACTCCGGTCCTGCAAAGGCGGGATAAGCATCTCCCAAACAAGGAGCTTAATATACATGCTTTATCAGATCTAACTAAAGATTTTAAAGAAACTGAATTTCCACAGCTACGCTGGCGGAATTTGTGTAGGCAGCGCTAATTAGCTTGCCTCCGTTGTCGTTTTTTGTTGTTGCTGCTCTCGATTAATATTTTCTTGCGATATCTCTTATTACTTTTGAACTGTGCCTGGGAAAGTACAATACTACTTCGCTGGAGGAATTCTATAGCTCGATAACTGTGACGTTCAGACCTATCTCCTCTTACTTGTAAATCCAAATGTTGCATGTCATTTCACTTCGCGTTAAATGCTGTTATTAGCTCTGGAGACCAGAATGTGGCATTAACTTTAGTCTTCTTATACGCATTGCGTGCAGCTATAACAACAACCTCATCAGGCGTGATTAAAGATGTTTCCCCTTGGTTTTCGTTGAATTCGCATTCTTCAGATTTTGGGACAGTCAGACATTTCTACCACTTCCAGGGGCCTTCAACGAAACTTGTACTTGGTCTTGAAAGGGAGCCAAAAACGAACCTAGCTGGATGTAACGTGAGGAAATGTGGGATAATGAGCTGCAGCCCATGCTTCACACCGAAATATCAATGACACGGGCAGTTCCAAGCACCTTCATGAAACCAGACCTATCTCCTCCCCAAGTTCCTTGAAGCCATCCAAATACTTCTTGAGCTTCACTCATAGGGTTTACCTAATGTACGTAGTTCCTTTCCCTTCTCCCACATAAGCCACACATAGATACCTCTGCTCGCTGCGTCCAAAACCAAAGGCAGGTGTACAGATGTAAACGCACTTTTGCGCTCTTTCTCATCGCGAGCTAGGACATTGGCCTGACCCCAGTCTTGGTCCCCTCAGCGTGATAATGAACACGATCACTGAAGTTGACACAAGAGCCCCCTTTGTTCCACAACCAACAACTAGTCTGCCTTCAATAATACACATCTTTCTGAGCACTGTAATTCATCACATTCTAATGTGGAGGATTTCAATTACGACCTGCAAGGCATTTTCTTGGCACAAATAAAAGGGAAGTACATACTCCAACTTAGGTCAGCCCAGCACTTCGGAATGAGACTGCGGAAAGGTGCTTGAATACTGTTTGTTTGTCCGTTGTTTTCCACGATTCATTGTGGATTTCGCCAGCGGTCTCTTGCACAGAGCTATACAGCTTTCGAAAGAGAATGATTTGCTCTATCAGAAATCAAATTGTATTTCTTCATCTTTAATTTTGCCAATTTTTCGGTCGTTAAAGTGAAAGTGGCCATCTGCGGCAGTTGCTTTTCTCCGCTTAGGTTTCGATTTTTTTTTTGTATTTGCATTTTCATAGCATTTGGTAGACAATGTTCCCAACACAGATTCTTATTGAACAAGATATTCTCTTTCGTCCGACATATAACACCGAGCAAAAAAGTCATAGCACAGAGCAGGAGCTTTCGGCAAAAATAAATCTTCTCCTTCGGTCGTCCCAATTTGATGGCCTAAAATTCAATGAAGGACAAACGAGCAAATAGCACCAACATGTACTATTGTAGTGCAGAACATTGCAGTGAAAATGACACCGTAAAATGAGAATCGTAAAAAAGGCGGGAACTTATGAGACATATTAGCTCTGACAATGAGCAAATTATAGTTGCGACGGGCAAGGGAGTCAGGTGCTACAGGAGTTATTAGAGTTGTATTTTTTTGTAAGCGGACTATGGAGCCTTCTGTTACCTGCTATGTGCTAGAAATACGTTTTTTGAGCTTCCCTTCTTTCCTTGTACCCCGCCTTTTTATAGTAGTGAAGGAAAGGGAATAAGCTCATGCTCTTAGGAAGGGTGTGTCAAAGCTGGACTTTTAGGGGAGGGAATGCTTAACATCAGAAAATTCAGCTCCATGCATGCCACAGCTGCTCATAGAGTGACGTGAGAGTGACGTTTCCATAGCTTCATCCGTCTCTTATTTCTGTTACGCCCCCCCCCCTTTCTGTTGCAAAGTACTTTGTACTTTGCAACAAAGATGTGTTTTTCTTTACCATCGCTTTGCTCCATGCTTTTGAACACTTCTTCCGGGAAATCATATCCGTTCACTTGGACCTCACCTACCTTTGGCTTGTCTGCTCTGATTTCTTCGCGGTCGGCGATCTTGCTTATTTCTTTTGTTCTGTTTTGATAACGCTTCACTTTTTGGCGCACTTTGATGCGCAAACATAAAGATAAAAGTAAAGTAAAGTCGTAAACTCTAGCCGAATAAAGGGGATTATCAATCTTAGCCGACAACTCAACAAAATGATATAGATGGTCAGAAACCATACATCATAACGCACTACCGAAGATTTATTCACCCGAACCGGGCTGTCTTCATCAGCTTTACCAGGTTTACCTTGCCTGTGATCTCAGCATGATATAGTGGATATTCGTCTCAATGGATTCGAAGTATGTGAACTTTTGAAGGGTTTCTAGGCCAGCGCTTTTTCGATCTCAGGATCTCGGTGTCTTTCATGCATACTACAGTTATTCCCGCTCGTGTGGAACGATGATGACCAGTCAGAATGAGCTCAATTTAGCGCCTCCCTACCACCCTCACTGCAAACTCATTATTCTGATGAGGAAGTGCGGGTTGTTCGTCAGCGAAAATTGCTTCTGTTCTTTAGTTGGCTTGAATGAAGACTCCTCCGACTGCCATCATTTGCTATACGGCCTCAAAGATATCCCAGAGTCAGCGTGATATGAAAAACATTCAATAGTGACTGGAATCCAGCGTCACGCTTTTTACCGCCCGGGATAGTACTTCATCTATGATTCGAGGATCGACACCACAAACAGCAAAGAAGGCCTGTTGAACTCGAATCGGAACCATTTCTTCATGGTTGACGACTTCAAATGTTTGCCTGTTCCAATAGCCGTTGATGGGATGTTCATGAAATCTCTAGGACTATCACTTGGGAGGAAATGTTGATTATAATCTTTCAAGAATGGGTTATACCTCTGCAAAGTCAAGATATAAGGCAATCACCTTCTTCGTGCAGTGTGGTGTGAAAAAGGTGACGGCACGCTGCACGTCGCCAACAGGACAAAGAATAAAGCAGTGCACAGTGCATAAGAGCATCGCAAGCTAATTTCTTTCTTGGATGCGCCGCTCACTCTACTTCTACGGAAGATCATGAAGGCAATTTGAATGCGAATTTGTCCACAGCAGCGAGTGTTTTATCCTGCTCAGAGTATTCTGATATTACAGGGTGCGGCAAAATTACCCGTGCACCTAAACATTTTGAATTTTTTAAAAGTTTTTTAGAAATTTTCCCACTTCATTCGCCCAATATATGTTGATCGAACATTGAGCAACTCATACATACTTGAGTACAAAATGGTTAGGTGTTCCAACCTATAAAGTGCTATTATCGAACTTCATGAGGCCGGCAAGCAAAAGAGAGATATTGTGAAGATCCTTTCCGTGCCCCGACGAACGGTTCAGGATACAGTAAAACGCTAAAATGTATTGAGGATCGAAGAGGATAGAAAAGGAAGGGGGCGTCTCACGACAGCTATCAACCGGAAAAATGTAAAACTCGTGAGAGAAAAAATCCGGAGAAACGTCAGGAGTTCGATGCGCCAGATGGCAAAAGAGGTAGGAATAAGCGAAAGGTCAACAAGGAGGATACTACTTACTTTGATACTTTGATGGTCCTTTGTCGGCTGGAGGTCTTCTCAGCGGGGACCACAACTCTTCCAGACCGCTCGATCTCTGGCTGCTTGCATCCAGTGAGGCAGACTCCGCTCTCTGAAAGATCTGAGAATGAGTCTGCCCATCGCGTTGGCGGTCGTCCCAGTGGTTTCTTATGGTCTCTCGGGAGCCATTCTGTGACACGGAGACTCCATCTGTCGTCCTTTCGTCGAAGCAGGTGTCGGGCCCGCGATATTTGGACTTCTTCATGTACTGCAGCGGGTCTGCTAATTGCGACTTCTCCCGTAGCTCCGAGCTTCGTAGGCCTTCTTGCCATTGCTGACGAAGGCTTGTCCTTAAAAGACATCTCTCCAGTGCACGATGCGTAGTTTGCATCGCTCTGGCGATTGTCTTGTTGTCGGGCCAGGTTTCCGTCGCGTAACACATCGCAGGCAGTACAGAGGCGTTGAATATCGAGGCCCTGAGGCCGGGATCCTTGACCTGATCGGTGACTTCGCGAATCGAACTGAAGGCTACCCATGCTGCGCGTCTCCTGCGGGCGATTTCAGGAGCGAGGTCGTTATCCATGTTCAGCTCTCTTCCCAGATAGACGTAGGAGTCGACCTGTTGCAGAGCGACTCCATTTAACCTTACGAGTCCCGTGTCACACCACTGGTTGACCATAAATTGCGTTTTGGACATATTCATGTCCAATCCAATCTTCATACCTGTCACACTGAGCTCGTTCAGCATTTGCTCGGCTTCTGCCGTGCTGGTAGAGATCAGAACAATATCGATCAGAAGCGAAGGTTGCTGATCCGTTTACCGTCGACAAGGTAGCCTTTATCGTCCCAGTTCAAGTCTTTCATGGCATCCTGAAGTGCCGCTGTGAATAGCTTGGGAGAGATCTTGTCTCCCTGCCGTACTCATTTCCCGATAGGAATCTTAAGCTTTCGATCGAACAGCTGGATGGTAGTCGATGTGTTCGAGAAGCATTCGTCGAGAAGTCGGATGTAGGGCGATGGTATACAAGGAGGATAGTCAGGGAAAAGCTTAAGAAGTTCCCTTATCGTCTGCGAAAATGCTAACTCCTGACGGACACTACGAAGACGAGGAGATTGGAAAGATGCAAAACGTTGCTGTAGTGATTCACGGTGGCACGCGCTCGAGACATCGTCTTTAGCGACGAAAAGACTTTCACGTTGAATTCATTTTTTGACTCCCAAAATGAGAGGATTATTGGGCACTCGCTTGCTGATGCTACCGCCAAAAGACGACTTCAGGAAAGTGCGAATCAGCCCCACTTCATTGTGGTTTAGGGAGCAGTCACGTCTTCAGGGAAAACTCCACTTGTTTTCGTCAGAGCTGGCGTGAAAATCAACGCAGCGGTTTACAAGGATATCCTGGAAAAAGCTCTCAAGTCGTGGGCCGATTTCCACTTTGAAGAAGCCTACTGGTGCTTTCAACAAGATTCTGCTCCGCCACACAAAGCGAAGGTGGTAAAGGAATGGTGCACCGAGAAGCTGCCTGACTTCATCTCACACGACGAATGGCCCTCCAGTTCTCCGGACCTTAACCCGAGGGATTATTCTGTGTGAGCCGTTCTAGAGAAAAAGCCTGCTCTACCAGACACACAAATTTGGACTCTCTTAAAGAAGTGCTTTTGAAATTCTAGGACGAAATTGATGTACCGTATCTGCGTGCCACATGCGAAGCCTTTGTCGAACGTCTGAAGGACCGTGTGGAGGCTGAAGGCGATCATTTCAAAAACTGTTAGTATGCTTTGAATTGCCATGTTTTTAGTAGATAATTTTGATAGTTAGAATTGACCTGCGAAGTTTGATTTCAAAATGCCATTGAATTTTCAGTGCACGAGTAATTTTGCCGCACGCTGTACTTGTGTCGTAGATCCCGGAAGGATGGAAGGCTATGCTAGCATGGGTGGACCCGAACCAGGAAGCTGTATTGGGAAGTACGCGTAGCAAAAGGGGTCTCCTCTGACTGCGCCACCAAGCCCCGGCGAAAAATCTGTCGTACTCAGAACCTGTTCTTATCGGCATTGCTTTTCTGTTCGATTCAGTCTCAGTTTTTTGAATCAGTTTTCAAAATTGAGGTTATTTCTGACAAATTTTTTAAATCCTTCTTGATGTAACCGAGTTAATATTTTATTCCCTTTTCTATCATTCGGGAGATCTTCGTTGTTTTCCTTTTAGCAGTCGAAGCATAGCATTTCAAATGCGCTACTCCTACGGAAGAAGCGCGTGGTTGTGTGCGGGAGAAGTTGACCTGAAGGGGCTACCGCATCTTTTTCTCTTTTTCGTAACATCCTCTAAAGAAGAGATCGTCTACGCTGAAAAGGAGTGCTCTCTGGGAAAGCGGTTGTGTGAAGCTGCTCCATTAGGTCGTGTTCACTTATTATTACCCACTTATTATAGTCGTCCGCATTGGTATATGGTTTGTCTAACACGGTTCTCTTGAGATAAGTCAAATTTCACGAAAACCTCGTTGATGTCTTTAAAATTCTCTGGAAGTTGAGACTTGTGATTTCTCGCAGGTAGATTTGTTAGGAGGTTTTTAAAAGTTTTGCTCAAGCAGCCTAGCAAGCGTTTTACGCTGACTGAGCTCGAGCTGGTCAGCTCAGCCATATTTCTGCACCAAATGCTTCTAAATGAAAAAGGAATTGCCGCAAAATTTTCACTGCTTTCCCTGGGAATGTGCAAGAAAGCGTGAAGAAGTTATGTGAACTTGCCTGCGCTTTCAGAGTGGCGAAACCGTTTGGCTGCGGCACATGAGGAGTTATTGCCATTAACCTTTCATGTAAAGTTGTCTTCCTTGGTTTCTCAAGGCAATGAATGTCAAAGCACATTACCTTTACACTACTGCCTGCCACATAGTCAGGCAGTAAATGTGTTATCTGTTAAGAGAGACATTTTTTATTTTTTATGTTTATTTTATTTCCACTTGTTTATTTATTAGGATGATTCGTAACTTCTGGTTATTTGTTGCTTTAATGGAAGTTAAGCAAAGCCAGGCGAAATGCTCGTGTATTTTGTTAACTGTAAACTTTATACGACTGGCACTACCAATCAAGTAAACGTAGCGAAATGCTTTTGAGACTGTAGAAGCAGAATACGAATCGTGCATCCGAAATTCAACTCATAAACGAAGACCGGAAGGCCCTAATTGCGGTCAGCAACTGTAATCGTTTTTCATTAGAACACTGTGATCAATTGACTTCTTGGTTAATTCCAATGTGAAGAAACTTGGAGGAATCTTCAATGTCCTATGCTCTCTCTCTGTTTCTCTGGTGCATCCTACCTATCCCCCACCGTTTTGATCATCCTGCGTATACTTGCTATGTGTATTTTTACTGGAACCATTTCTGTTTATTGGCAACTGCTACTTCGCTTTCTCTCTGCTCCATTTTCCCTTTCTTGCTGGAGTTTGCCTTGCTCATTGAGCGATGGAGTCCCACTCTACGTCAGCCCTTTTTAACGTTTCTAATTTGTGAGTCAGATGAGCGCTTAAGGCTCAGCCACTCTATTCTTCGCCAATTTTTCTTCGGTTGAATGGGTTGCGAGTCTAGTAGCTGCAGGCAATCGACATAAAACTTGTGAAGCCCGGACGCTTCTCTTAATTGTGGCAATGTTCTGCAGCTTTTGCTGATTTTTGTGTCAAAGTGAGGCGCCTCTGAAGGAGGAGGTGGCAATTAATGGACCAAAGAGCTTTCGCGGATCGCCGACTTGGTTCTCGGTTTTCCTGACTAATCACACCCGGAAATTATACGCCAGCAGCAGTCTCCGGTAGCTTAAGCGAGAGCTAGTTTTATTTTTTTTCCTTTGCAAGCAACAGCTTTTTGTGAGCAACGACTTGCACCTCCAAAGTAAAAAAAGAGGCAGGTTCTTCAATATAAATTTGAATATCTGGAGATAAGCGCGTGTGTCACTGTGGACGGGAACAGGGCTTGTCCAGCTTGCGTAAACAATTTTTGATTTCATTCTTCAACAAGCCATCCACGATTTCTTCCCCTTTGGTTTATTGAATGGTTGGAAGAAACTGATTTTTGTGTTCCGGCTGTTTATCCCTGTTCACTGCTTAGGTCAACCTTCGGAATTCCTTCCGATGGAGTAAAAACGCAGTGCGATCCGGAATGTTTTATAGTTCATTGCCCTTCATTCTCTCTTTGTTCTGCTGCAAAATCTGATTTTTAAACCTCCATGTCTTTGGGCCGTATTGCGAAATAAGTTCCTGTGCTTACCTGAAGTTCAGTCACCCCTGTCGCTTAAGCCTTGATTAACTCCAACAATCTTTGTTCGTTAGCTTGCATCACGCACCCGGTAGCATATCGGCTCAAATGTGCCCACTAACTACTGAGAGGACTCACTGGCGGACGACTCATCTCTGTCCGCCTTATCGCATGACTTCATAACCCCTCCGGCTTTTCCCTGAGCGAATCATCAGACATGGGCTTTAAGGATAATTGTGTGGATAATCCGATTAATCATGATGACTTCACTTTTTTTTGAAATACGCCTCAGTCCACTTCACGGTAGTCGCGCCACCTCCGTGGTCGCTTGCACGAGCATACATTGGGTTGTTCCTCCCTTTTTTCCGGTGGAGAATTAGGCTCCAGCGTCGCGCTATTTTCGCTGTGCTAAACGAAAAGAGTAGGGCCAGAGGAAGGAACTCCTTTTTTCGCTCCCAAGATCTTGCGACACACAAAATGCGTTAGATTTGTACTACGAGGAATCTAAACTACACGGTGCATAAAAAGTATTGACGCAGGAAATGGTGGTTGTGGAAATAACAATGTGCAGTAAGTTTCAACATATTCGCTTTCAAAATATAGGAAATAATGTAGTAAGGACGACAGAATAACTCGTAATCGATACTGGCTCTTTTACTGTGAGCACAGGAGCAAAAACGAGGGGAAAACTCATCGGCGGTGCCCCACAAGTACTCTGCGTCGATTTCGTCTCGTGCTTTGAACAGGGCAATCTTTAGCGACTGGTCACTTCTGTCGGAAATAGCCCAGACCTTATTCTCCAAAATCCAGTGGATTCATGATGATTAAGCTCAGCTGGTCTAAACAGCTGTTCACACCTGCGCGATTGTCTGTTTGCTATCACCGTACAGAGTTGGTCGTTATCGTGCTTGAACATCTTGTGAACATCATCTGTTATGAAAGAGCAGTAGCAGACTTTTAGGTCAGTGATATTTTCCTCACCGACTGTTTCGAACAGCGCTCAATTCTCTTGTGAATGAGTTATTCATTTCTTTCAGTAACAGACAAGAAAGGGCAACCATAACGACGACGGTATCATGTTTCTTCAGTTTTTTCGGGATTGTTTATGAACACAACACATACAACAGAAATAGCACACAAAACCCATGGAAGGTAGAAAGAGAAAGCTAGAGATGGAACAAAAAGAAGGTGCTTTAATGCTTTTTACGCACCCTGTAGCTGACAGGGACTTAGTATGTACATAGAGGTAGTCCATCCTGTCGGATTCGTGTCCTATTTCTCAACAATCACGTTACAGAATGACGGAAAATATAAGTTCTTTACGATATTTAATTGTTTTAGACACGTCAAAAGAATACCAGTAATTCCTTTTCGTACCCATTCTGCCCAGCTCGTGCTTTGTGAACGACAAAGCCTTACCAGACTTTCTGAAAGAAGGTTTTTCTGCTGAAGCACAGATATGCGGAATTTCCGTTTCCGTATTCCGAACTCCGGTTTCCGACCACTTTGAGGTCTTCCGTTCCACGTTTCGCGTTCCGTTTTTTTTGGCGGTACTCATGAACCGTGATACACGAGTCACGAATCAACATTGATTGTTCTACACATTCTATTATTTACCTCACCAGACTGTATGGAAGGCTGAAGAAGGAAAGCAGTTGTCCATCGCCTTCTTTACGGTGGCTTTGAAATGCTGGCCACCGTCATTATGTGGGAAATATGTGAGATTCAAACTGAATTCCTCTTTGACTGGAAGCAGAGCTCAGATTATTAAAAGAGGAAGCGGGCTACATAGCTCGCTGGTCAAAAGTGAACATGTTCCAAAAGTGTTCGAGTAATTATAAAATGTACATGTACGAGATGTCATATCCAAAGTATGTGGAAGCAGAAGTTTGGAGAGAAATCGCTCCGATTGCCCATCCAGTGCATTGCGGTGTACACTTATTCTAGGGTGCGGAACAGTCCCTCTGGTTACCAAAATTTACTCCTTAAACCTTGAAACAAAACTTCTGCATCAAGAAAACTTTAGTATCTTATTAATTAATGAATTCGCAAGATAACATAAGATATCGGACTAGGTTCCCTTCGAAATAATAATCATTGTTTTCCGATGCTGAGAAACGGTCAACTTCGACATAATCTTGTATTCCGTTTGCAATCTCCTAAAATTCTTGGACACCATTTTATTTTCATTTTTTTCCATTTTCATTTATTGCACAAGTTGTGCGCCTTAACACGTTGACGACCGCGCAATTTTCGCGCGTCGCGCCTGCGGGGTCGCGTATTGCGCGCGTGTGACACGATATTTCGTCACCTTAGCTTAGCATAAATTGAATCGAACACAACCGACCGCAAGGAATCTAGCTAAGAGGATAAAGACAGAATGCAGTCTATGCAACAAATTATGTTGTTTAGACTGCGTCCAAACATCTCATAGCTATTGACTGCTGATTAAAAATGTTTTCTGTCTGGACTTCATTTGTGAGGTTGATTTCCTTAGTGACGTTTGATAACATCCAAGTAATTGTGGTTTGTAATCATGCCAAATCCATTGTATAAATCATGAAAAGGGAAGCGAGAGGGCGCCGCCCTGTGGAACCCCCGTCTGCATTGATGTCTAGCCGAGAATTCCCTTCCAACTTTTACAGTGATAAACCTGTTACTTAAATATGAAGCGAACCATTTTAGCAAATTACCGCCGATTTCCAGAAGCTCCAGTTTTGAAATTAATTTAGCGTGACTCACTTTGTCGAAAGCCTTTGAGAGATCTATGTAGATGACATCCACTGACATGCCTTGATTGGCAGCAACATTCCACTCAAATAAGCTATAAACGAGGTGGGTAACTGTTGAAGCTCCAGACCTAAAGCCATGTCGTTCAGAAGGAATAACACGCAGCCCTCAAGCCATGCAAGAGGTTTTTTCCTGACAACCTTCTCCATAACCTTTACCATGCACGGCGTAATGCTTATTGGACGGTACTGAGATACTAATTGAACTCTTTTCAATCCTATTGTATTTCACTGTACAGCATTGAGGCATAGAAAATGAAGGCTAAGTGCTCCGAAAGCGGCTCGGCACATTTTTTTCAATACAGTGGGTGGGATACCATCGTGACGCTCAACGAAAGAGGGTTTTAAGCGTTTGAGAATTTTCCAGATCTCAGATCGGTGGAAGAAAACGTCACAAAACTGGTGTGCAGTGAACGGGTTTACAACAGATGAAGAGGTATTTGGTGCAGAGTTGTAAGAAAAGACGCCTGCAACGATCTTTCCCAGAGCAACAGCTTTTGATTTGTCATTAAAGCACGATGAGCCATTTACATCAGTAAGCAAGGGAATTTGTCCAGCAGATTTAGTTTTGCTTCGTACATAAGCAAGAAGCATTTTTAAGGAATTTGCAGAGATAAGCCGTCATTCCTTATACGCCCAGAATTTTTTGATGTGAAACTCAGCGACTTTGCAAATCTTTTTGTACAAACTATTGCTTAGTGGGTCGACTGTGTTGAAAAGTACGCTATTTTTTAGTGAAAGCAGGTTTCGAATGTGAGTAGGAAGCTTAAGGTCTAAGGGGTGCAGAATTTGAGGGGTACGTGCTTTGAGAACATCGTACCCTACAAAACAGAAGCTACGATAAAGATCAGAGCAAGATGCATAACTTTCGAACAAATGGGCCCAATCTGCACTAAAGAGACTCAAAATGAGGGATGCATATCCAACGCTGGCGAAATCTGGTAATGGGAGAGCCCATGAAGGTTCGCGAGAAGCGCATAGTCTGAAACCAATAGTGCAGGTATCGAATGTGGAGAGAGGAGGATGAATTTCAGCGTTGGTTACAAAGCTGTTTGATGTCAGAATAACGTCAAATGTTTTGTCGTTATGAGTGGGTTGGATAACATGTTGTTTCAGACCCACAGTCATTAAAAAACTGACCAGGGAAGGGTCTCAGGCGTAGATCTGAACGGAGGAGTGGATAGCACTGCGAGAGTCTCCACCCTTCATATAGTAGAAAAACATGTTTCGTTTTTGCTAATTCCTTCAACCAAAAGAGCTACGGGTCCTTGAGGGGGGCGGGTACAGTAGCGCACTGTCGGCACGTGTCCAGGTGCATGCGTGCGTGCGCACTGTTGAATGTGATGCGGCGAAAGGCTGTACGGTATGCGAGCCAGTGGCTCAGCAGGGTGCGGGCCTACTTCGCAGGTGCTAGGTAGGATGTATGATTTGCATGTATGCAGCGTTTTTGCATTTTTCGTGATTGCCGTCTTCTTTACCAGTTTGCTTCCTACACATCTCCTACATATTTATTTCACTCTAAATTGTCAAATAAAGATCAGATTCCTGCTCAACACGAGGTCTGGGCAGAAACGGTGACCATGACCTTACCGTTAATCAATCACCTTTACCTACTGTAATTTAACATACTCCAGCGTAATACGGAAAACGGATGCCAGATTCGTGATCACCATCCCAAATAACCTCCCTAGGCAAGGTTTGGGCGAAGTCGGTGATTATGACCTCAACATCTCTAGTCACCCGTACCTCCTGTAACCCCTACCTATTGTAAGGTCATTGTTTAACATTTGCTGAAAAACGCAATACATTGTATAATTCAGAAACTGAGAAAACTGAGTGGAGCACAGCTCACAGAAACGGTTATTTGACAATTTAAAGGGAAATAAATGTGTTGGAGATGTGTAGTAAGCAAGCTTATTTAGACTGCCATAATGCACGACTTTCACGACACTACCTTCATGACTCCATCGGTCGAGGAGAGGTCGAAAAAAATTTCGTCCAAAGCCCAGGAGGTTATTAGGGGTGCTGATCACGGATCTGACATGCGTTTTTCAAATTTCGGCCGATTACGGTAGGTTATGGTGGGTACGGGTGACGGTGCAATGCTGTACCCCAATTTTGAGTGCCCGTAGCTTTTTGGGTTTAGGGACTGAGCTTAAACGAAACATGTTTTTCTACTACATAGGGTGGAGATTCTCGCAGTACTATCCATTTCCCCGTTAACACCTACGCCTGAGATCCTGCCCTGGTGAGGAAATGTGCTGAGACGGAATCTAGTGATTTCATATTTTGCCAATCAATTTTGAGATTGATATCTCCGAGCAATATAGTACTTCCCGAAACCAACAGTGTAGAGATAACGTCAGTGAGACCTTCATCATTGCGCATAAAAGAATTTGGATGACGATAAATCAAAATGAATCTTAAAGGCAAGCATGAGCCCGTGTAAAACATGTCCAAGCACAAAACATCTGCTTTCAACACAAAATTATGTGGAACTTTCTTGGTACATACATTATTGTTGACAATGCACGAAACTCCTCCTCTTCTCCGGCCAATTCTATCAGCCCGAAGTACATTGCTTGGGGACCTGTTCACAATTTCAGGGTCATTGATTTTAGGAGATAACCAAGTTTCGGTAATAAAAATGGTATTCAGGTTACAGTCGTAAAGGAGACAGCGAAGGTTATGCAAATTGTTTGCAATTCTACTAGCGTTAAAGAGATAAAAGCATAGTGGAGATTCACCGTGCCAGCTTACACGCTTCCCGTGTTCCTACTAGGCAACTCCGGGATGCGTTTCAACTGCCCACGGTACACTACCATCCCGGTTCTCCTTACCTGAATTGCGTTCCCTTGCCAGCTTTCAATTCGGACAGGAAGACGAGTGTTGGCCAGTGCCATACTCCAGTGAGAGGTCGTTGGTAAAGCAACCTCACAAGCGTGCTCCGTTCAAGACCACATTTGCCCAAGCGGTACACCTCCGAAGGCCCACATTCAACTTTTATTGCATCTAATACAGCGCAAACGCCTCCCACAAGGTCACTGTGCCGCACGTTTAAGGGGTTGTTTTCACGCGTCTCCTGAAGCTTCGAAATAACAAATGCTCCGTGATCGTCTTTCTGCTTCGGCAACACCCGCAAACTCCGTAGGAAGTTTCTAGCACACCACCGTAAGCATTTGGACAATGGCGGGGTCAGTGTCACGCTCAGCGATTCCCTTCAGAAGGTCTTGCAGTGACATGTTGCGAAACGTGTCTACGCAAATTTGTTGAGAGGGTTCTGAGGGGGAAGCTGCTGAAGCGGTTCCTCCGGTCTCACTTGTATTTTTGCTGTTAGTCTCGCCATGTTGGTTTTTACTCGACCTACCGTCGGTGTCTATGAGATACTGACTTTAGCTAACCTGAAGCAGAACCGCAGTTGTTAGAGAACCAATCACACAGAGGTCGCAGGACTCTTTGTGCACTATAAAAACAATCAATTTGAGACAGCACACTTTCATCATTGTATTGGCTAAAATTACCTTGAAACTATAAATCACATGATATTGAATTCTATTTCTTTAGAGCACTCCTGAGCAATCCTGCCCGGTCAGCAGGAGGTGCGGGTTCGAGTCCCGCCTGGCGCTAGAAGTTTTGATCGCAACAAAACATCGTTATAAAACGCATGGCTGCTCGCGCTAACGCTTAAGCTTCGATTCTGCTAGCACATTATTACCCTTCTCAGATTTTTTTCTACTCTTGAGCTTCTGCCGATGTTTCCTGGTTTCCGTCATTACTTCCATCGCTGCAAGATAAATATATCGGAAGCAAGCAGCATCCAACCGAAGTTAATATTACGGTGCCTGGGGCGCTTTTCCTTTGAAACACATTGCTCCTTTGTGTTCCTTCCCTATTGAGGGCTCCAACGTAACGGCAACAGCAGGGTATGATCAACTGCTATTTTGTGCATGTAAGATATCATGTGGTACTGCTGCTTTGATGGTTTTTCACCATGTTCTCCCACCGTTCCACGCTCTTCGCCTAATTTTTGAAAACATTCTAGGTTGCTGTGCCAACTGGTCACATTTTTTAGTGCAAGAGGAATAGCCGCTCACTAAAAATGCAGGGTAAAGGACGCTGTCACTCAAACCCTGGTTGGGATACGATACGCATTCTATTTCTATGGGATATATATATATATATATATATATATATATATATATATATATATAAAGCGATCTGAAAGCGTACTTCATCTGTACAATAACTTGCGGTGGCCAGCCGACCAATTTTGTAGCAACTCGCATACCCTCGCGGAACGGAAGCATTCGGTGACCAGGGCGGAGTGCGCGCGACTGTGGGCGCTTACCCCGGCTGCGCCACCTCTTGTCTAATACGTAAATAAATGGACCAAAACTGTAAGGTAAGTTGTAAGGTAAGGCAAGGATATGAGAGAGGTTCAGCTATAGAGTAGTGAACAATCCACAGCTCAAAATTTATGGAGCTCAAAAGCACAAAGTTTGTGCATGTATTTTTGGAGCACCACATGCATATCATTATGCATGCGCAAGGGATCGCTCTTGTCTGAAGACAATCATCTGACACGTTCAGGCTACAAAAATTGGACTCCCACTTAGGCATTTAGAGCTGTTACTGCCTAATAAGCTCGAGCTTTCCAGAAATGATTTTTGAGAGTGCTCTGGGCTGAGGTAGTAATCGAAAATTTCTCTATTAAGTATTTTAGCCTGTTTCGAAATAGGATAAAGAGGATAATAACTTTGAAGAATAAAGAATAAAGGACGGTATTACTCAATCCCTTCTGGGATGCGCCGCGCATTCTACTTCTACGAGCTGTTGTGGAGGCATCTTGAATGCTTACTTGGCGTACACAATGATTTACCGTGACCAGTCAATGTAGGAGTCATTGTTTTATCCTTCTCAATTAACTAAGGTTCCAATTCATCGTTTCACTGGTGTAAGGTTTGGTTGGCTCAAGCGGGAAATCCGAGCCTCAACCTGTAGCCGTATTCATGAACTTTCCCGGGATCTTCCCGGCTTCCCACGGGGAGCGACCGAGGCGAAAGAGCGAGGCAGGAGAGAGAGAGGGGAGAGATGATATCGTTTACCCCCTGCTCCCGCAGCTTCATGAATACGGCCTCTGGTATCGAGCGCACGCGACAGCCGGAACCTCTTCTCACCGCGCTCCACGCGCGCGGCTAATATATTGCCTTGGTTAAATGCCAAACCAGTCATCATTTCTCAGTCGGGTAACACATTACATACAGCAGTCGTCCCACCTGTAATTATTTGCGGAGCTAAGTGCTCTCCCGTCACTAAAGAAATTGAAAGGCGCCTCAGCGTAATGGAAACGAAGATGCTGCGGTGGGCGGCCGAAGTTACGCGTTTGGACCGTGTGCGCAACGACCCACACGGCAAAGATTTGGTGTCACCCAGATAGCTGAGAAATTGCGGAAGCTCGTCTGAGATGGTAAGGCCATATTCTTCGCGCAAACTGCGACACTGCCGGAAAGACTGCCATTAACCTCGAGGTGCCCGGAAAGCGGCACGAGGGAAAGCGATGCAGCGCTGGCTTGATGCGCTGCATCAGGACATGGAGATGGCTAGGCTGCATCCTGATCAGTCATTTGATCGGAAACAGTGGCGCCGGTATTCCAGGAACGGACTCCGCAACAAAGCGGGACAAACGCTGGAGAAGAAGAAGAATAAGCAGAAGATGATGATGGTGTAGCACATTACATTGCCATTTGTGAGTTGCAAACACAAGGCGAGAAGGTTGCTTATTTATACCTAACCTCTTTATCCCATCTCTGATACTAGGATGATATTCTGCATGCGTTGTCACGCCTCTTTCAATTGATGCGTAAATGAGTGTTGCCAGTCTATGCCCATCGTGACACCTTGTCACAGTTTCGAATATCGTTCCGAACTGTATATATATATATATATATATATATATATATATATATATATATATATATATATATATATATATATTTCTAAGGATGTTGCTGCTTTTGTTGAAGGTTAAAACCTGCATGGCGATTCTTTAGTTAGATTCGATTTTAACAAGTTTTGAGCTACGTATATCCTTCATCAAGCACGGATACTCAGTTAGCAAACTGGAAAAAAAAACTCCTGAGACTTGTATTCGATAATTAGCACCTTATCGGTTGTGCATTGAAGCTGGGCATTCCGCCCAGAAAGTCTTCTACAGAATGCGAATCGGAAGAGAGGTTGTTCAACAAATCCTTCGCAAACTTCTGGCACAAGAACTATAGCTGTTGGATGGGAGGTTCGGAACGTCAACACCGGATGCGATCTCCTCTCAAGGATGCTTCAGGGATACTCTGTGTTATCAACGGAAACTGGAAGCGAATGAAGAAGTGCTTGCTTCATCAACATCCTCCTTGGCAATATTTGCTCAAATTTGCAGATGTGGAGCGCATTCTCGCAATAGCTGCTGCACAAGATCACCATTTCTACTCTTGTCTTTTTAATGCGTTTTTAGGAGTTCTATCGTAAAACGTAGAACATGCTCCCAAGTTATTCTATCCTCAAGGAGACAAACATCATATTTATCTCTCAATCTCAGCAACCAGATCTCCTTTGCAAATGTCTTTTCGATCTATCTGTAAATCACCAAGTCATATCGTGCGCTTCCTCTCTCTTTTCCCTAACTAAAAAATCGCTTGTTGCTCCCGTGTTTCAAACGGCAAGTCACCATAGCTCCAGGCGAGTCTTGAGTCTCACTTGCCTTCAGTTAAGGGATAATGATCAGCGGATGCTTTTTCATCCCCTTCAGAGAGAATAGATTCGTTTGTGCCCATAAGAACAATTCCATTACTAGGATTGTGCACTCCGCCGATATTATTAGATTTGTTCACGTTTGGTTTATTGTCAGATTTGAGCCGTTGCATTCAAAATAGATTTAAACAGCTCCGCTCGGAGGACACTTTTACAGCATTAATGAAAACTCTCTGCGAACCTGCACTTCTTCCCTCTTAATTTGTTTGACTGTAATTCTTGAGGCGTGGAAAAAGAGTTCTGGATTTCACGATTTCGAGGGGATCGGTTTCCACATTGGTCCCCTAGTCACCTACATTATTAGTGTAGTATCGTATTCATTCCACAGGATTCCGACAAGTTCTGTCTGTTCACGAATTCTGTCTGTTCGGTGAACACCACCAAACCATCTTAGAAACTTGTGGCTGCTATCGCTGAAGTTGATCCTATTCTAAAGTCTCAGATAACAGTAGTGATCAGCATTTCCTTCTCGTAGTTGTGCCAAATGAGAGCGAAACCCTTCTCCTACTTTGTGCTGAGTTGCTCGTCGGCCAGGTTATGAAGCTCACATTAATTGTCGTTTTTATCCTCTCCACTCTCAAGTAAATGCATGCATTACTCATGCCCCGAGGAACCTGCTTCTAGCTCCATTTCCACAATGTCCACCCTGGTTTAATCCTAAAAACTCTTCAGTGGCTTTGACCCGTTTTGTACTTTATTGTAGTTGAAGACACTTACCTATTTCATGAAATGAATTATGCCCTTTATATTGCACATTCGCTGAAGGAATCCTGTCAAAATTGTTCCTCTACATATTTTTCCACCGGTAGTAACACCACTTTTGAAGCCGTGAACAAGAACGTCTCCAATTCGATTCAAAAGCGAAGTGAATTTAAAACACATTCGACTGATATTCATTCTGATAGAAAAGTACTTACGTTTTCAGAAATGTACTCCAGGCTCCAAGAACTTTTAAAGTCTTACAATCATAGGCAGTTGAAGATGGTTTCGAAGAATCGAGCATCATTTTCGATCAATCATAACATTATACTGCAGTTTGTCCTTGAAAAAATTATCAAGCTTTTTCTCCTTTCTATTCCCACTATGCCTCAATGTTTGCAATTGTTGAAATTAATTACAACTCGGAGACACAGAAAATGTTTTGAGCACCAAGAAGATTAAAAAAGGAAAAGTCTGCTAGAAGGACGCCACGTGATATGAAATCTGTAGCAGGTCGCTAAGAATCGCTGTCGAGACAGAGGATATCGCGAAATTCTTTCCGATCATTCATGAAAACAGCTCTCTTCTTATGGATCGCAAAAAGTTGCTAAAGAACACGATGGCGCGATTACATGGAGAAACTTTCGAAAGTGGACTTTCTCCATTCCGAGGTGATCCATTCAGTGGCTCCTATATAAGGTCCTGTCCGAAAGATCATCATAAAGGAAACAGAAGCGGCACCAAGGATGATAGGGCAAGAAGAGTTATTGGTCCCAAAGACCTGGCTCAGTGTCGCCGAAGTTCTCTAACCAGATTTTGGCGGAAAGAAGGCACGTGTGTGGGAACAAAGCGCGACGATTCCAATATGGAGGAAAAAAGGCAGTCCAGCAGACTGCTCAAACTATCGTCCGGATCGCTTGCAAGAAGCAGAAACCAGTGCACTATCTCCCTTCGTCACGGAAAAGGCCATTGACCGCGCACTACCTGTGGCTAAAGGGCCTCTCGAATGGCATATACCATCATAGAGTTGTGCGGTTACTCTACCTATTCCCGAAGAGTTGAGTCCAACCTGCAGCTGCGTATGGGGTTCTACGCTTCCCCTCTGTTGTGGTCATGGGGTGCCATCACACGAAATCTTCAGAAGCTCATCCCTTGGACGTTGTTTTATGCTGATGACGTATTGCTCGCCTGCGAAGAGGAGATGTACTCGAACGGCAGGTGAAAGCTTGACGAGGTGGCTTGACTGTGTTCGAAATTTTTTAATTCGAAAAGTTAAAAAAATTATTTAAATTGGAGGCTAAGCAAACAGAGTATCCAACGACGACGGTGACGAGCCCGACCTCACTACTGACGGCACGGTGTTTTCGCACTGCGATTTTTAAGAATGGGATCACCAGTAGCATCTGACGACAACCTCAATTTGAAGTGAACTCACGCATGAGTGCAGCTTGGTTCAACGCTTGGTTCAAATGAAACTCGTTAACTGGAGCGATCTCCGGCAAAAGGGTTGGCAGAACCCCTAAAGCCGAAGATTTACGGCAACGTCATCCGGCCAGTAGCAATCTATGCTCCCAATTTTGCTCATTTTTCAAACAAATGCAACATGGTAAAATACAGTTTCCTCTCGTTATAACGAGCTTGAAGGGACCGGAGAAAATCCGCGTTATAACGGGAGTAGAGTCCTAACCGGAGCTGATCTTTTTAGATCCTTTTGTTTAGATTTACTTTTTATGTAGATTTACTTAGACTCGCATACAATGGCTAAATATGGCTATTGGCTGACTACGAACACTTTTGTGGACCGCGCACGCATGAGAAACGTCTACATGCATCAAATTCATTGTCGCATGGATGCTGGTCTTGACTATGAACGAGATAGTAGAACGGTTGGTCTGGTCACAGATGCGGTCAGCGTCTTGCTTCTCTTCATTTTCTGTGTGGGGCCGGAACTGAGCCCTGGCTGCGTATTAACGGGAGCCATTTTGAACGCCAAGTTCTCCTCAGAATGTGCTATAACGGGAGTAGCGTAGTATCCGACGCGTCTTAAGCGGAGATTGGATCGTGCTGGCGTAAAGGTAAGCTGGCCGAAGCCGGAGAAAATCTACGTTATTTATTTATTTATTTATTTCATGCACCAATAAAATATGTTATATTGAGCGTCGCGTCTTATCCGGAGGCCTTATAACGGGAGTGAACTGATTTAGTTACACTAACAGTGAAAGGCACCTGTCGACCTTATAACTGAGGTGATCATCATCATCATCATTTTCAGTAGCGTTTGTCCCGCTTTGTGGCGGGATCCGCTCCTCTGGTGTGGTGACGCCATTTCTCCCGATCAAATGCTTGATCAGGATGCACACCAGCTGTATTTAAGTCCAAGCGCAACGTATCTAGCCAACGTTGTTTCGGGCGTCCTCTGGGCCGTTTTCCAGGGACTTAAAGTTCAGGCCAATCTCGCCGACGGTGTCGTCGTTAGCGCGAAGCACGTAGCCATATCATCGTAGACGAGCTTCACGCAACTTGTCGGCTATGGTGGCAACACCAAACCTTTGTCGTATGGTGTCGTTGCGAACACGGTCCAAACGCGTTACTCTGGCCGTCCACCTTAGCATCTTCGTCTCCATTACACTGAGGCGGCTTACAATCTCCTTCGTCACGGGCCAGCACGTTGCTACTGGGCGGACGACTGTTCTATACACCTTCGATCTGAGGTACCAGGGTATTGCCTTATCGCAGAGCACTCCAATCAGCGAGCGCCATTTGGACCAGGCTGCACTCACACGCGTATTCACCTCCAACTTTGGGCTATCACGTCCAAGGAGCTGCGTTCTGGAGATCGCGTTAATTGCGGTTTCTGTTTCTCGCGGTGCTTCTCTAGCAGAACACGAATTGCGTGTATGGCATCAACCGTCCCACATCCGGCAATGAAACCACACTAATTCGTAGAAAGCTGGACGACATCCCGGAAACGTCCATCGACAATTCGCTCAAAGATTTTCATGGTGTGCGAAAGAAGGCGAATTGGACGGTAATTAGCGCAGTCCTCAGGACTGCCTTTCTTCTTCCAAAACGGGACGGTCGTGCTTTCCTGCAAGCTCTCGGGTACTCTTCTCAGCAACAACCTGATTGAAAACTCTGTCAGCCAGTCAGTAGGGCACCACCCCTTTGACTTCCGCAGGTCGGTCGGCAGGACCAGTGGCTTTGCCTGAGTTCATTTTCCTCAGGGCTGCTTTCGGTCACTGTGATCTTCTGAACGGGACCGTATACAGGAGATGCAAAAGGAGTGGCAGGATGTTCAAGTTCAACATTCGAGATTTCTCGAAGTAGTCGTGTCATCGCTTCACAACCTTCTTACGATCCATCAGAAGATGACCGTTGTCGTCATTAATGCCAAAGAACTTCTCGATGTCTTCTGCTTGTCGACAGCGAGCTTTGGTGAGTCGGTAAAGATAACGATCACCATCAGGCGTCTCCAATTTTTCGCTTACATCAGCGTAGTATGCGGCTTTAGCAGCTGCCACTGCCTTCTTTGCCGCTTTCCTCGCTTCTCGATAATTCCGTCAATTATGGACACTTTCATCACCGATAAATATGTGATAGAGCCGTTTCTTTTCTCGGACTTTCTCTCTGACATCGTCAGTCCACAGCCATGCCTGCTTGTCGACCCAACGCCGTCCAGGCTTCGTTGTGCCGAGTTCGAGGCGTGGAGCCCGAGTTACCGCATCGGTAGCATCCTTCCAGGTTTGGTCGACAGTTGTCAAGGTCGGCGACCGAAGGGGAGAAGTAACTGCCGCTTTCTTCTCCTTCAATCGCCACCATTTGTTTCTATCCCGCAGCGCTCGACACGCTTACACTTCGGATGTGTGATCTTCATCAAGCAGATCAGTGGAGGGTGTTGCGTGGCAACCGTCTCATGCGGCACAATTTTCACGTCTCTGACAAGGCCTTGGTCGCGACGCCTAACAAGGACAGCCAATCTGCGCTTTTGGCGTTCCCGCTGTAAAACGAGATGAGGTGGGAGTCACGCTTTCGAAATGTGGTATTCACGACGTTGAGGTCGTGTGAGTCTGCATACTCAAGTATACGCTCACCATCGGCGTTGCGTGACCCTTAGCCAAATCCGCCATGACAGCTGTAGCTGTCTTTCGCTGCTCCGACGTGACCATTAAGGTCACCTGTTACAACAATCATGTTTTGTAACGGCATTTCCGCTGTCTTCTCATCACGCAGGGACCAGAACTCGTCCTGTCCTTGTTTTGCTCGGAGCAACCTGTCTGCGGAGCATACGCGGAAAAGAAATGACATCGTCGCTCTTCTACGGCGACAATAATCTTCATCAAGTAGTCATCGAAACGTTTTACGCTTGCAATCGCGTCACGGAAAGGCTCGAAAACAATCATACCGACACCACTGGTGGTCCTGGGACTGCCACACAAAACGGGCTTGAAGCCACGGCCAATGTCCCTAGACCTGCAGCAGGACCACCTCGTCTCCTGCACCGCACAGAAATCTATCTTTCTTCGCTCCAGTGCTTATACCAACTCGCACGAGCGGCCCGTCAACGTACCCACATTCAACGTTGCTACGCGGGTCTTGCCTACGTTACGGGACTTTCGGACTAGCTCAGTTGCCCCCCGATGCCGTCCTCGCATCAGGGACTCTCGCATACTTTCCACACTCGCCGGGCTTTGCGAGTGCGCGTCGGCTCCCGCGGACGCCGTAGCATTATCTCGAGGAGTCTGAAACGCCATCAACCACATGATGTGACACAAAATGTTCGTAGGCCGGCCTGTCACTAGGGCCTGCCGTCTGCTTAGAAGTGAGGTGACGACAGAAGGAAAATGTGCATCTCTTAAAAGTGCAAGAAAAATTTTTTATTGGTGTTTTAACATTAATATTAATGCACGGCATTACGTTCACCTCAGGTGTAGTGAAAATTCGTTCTATTTGCGTGTAGTTGAGTGTTATTAGAAATGACTGCAAAAACCTGGAAGTTCTCCACTGCACTGCAAAAACCTCGAAGTTCTCCACTGACTGCAAGAAACCTCGAAGTTCTGCAGCTCAGCGTAAACACAACTTTCACCATCAATCATATAAACACTGCGATGTGTTGAACGAGTGTTCAGTTTTCTCGTTCAACCGTAGAAGGAGTTTTGCCGTGAATTTGGGCTGGAGAATCTTGAGTTTAGAGGAAGGAGAACTGACCTATTGCTCTTTCACAAAACTGCTAACGATGAAAGCAGTATAAAGCTCACTGACCTAGTGACGCTGAGAGCATCGAATACTCATGGTGCTACAATAAACTACAATGCTGAAAGAAAGAAAGCGAAGTTGTAGGCGCTTCATTTTCTTGACATATCATCTAGGCGAAAAAGTCGAATAAGTTCTTTCGCTTAGTTCTTTCGACTTATATGCCAAGAAAACATCCTATACTGACTTTTGTTTGTCACTACTCAACCACTACTGTCTTCTTCGATAACATTTTTTTGTTAACTCTTCTTTCAACCTAGCAACGCAATAAGTATCCCAATAAGAACAATTCAGCAGACCTGAAAGCACTTCATTTCTAATCTAAGACGTGAATAATGTCTATGAGATGTAATGACGGCATAATCCAATTGGCAGCGTTTTCCGATCTCGCTGAAAACAGTGCGATTATCTCCATTCATGCTTTCTCCGCGAGCTGGCGCAGTATACATGAAAAATTTTGCTAATCAGCTTATCCATGTGTAGAAGGGCCTACCTAGCCAACAGAAGTTTTCCTCCGCTTTGACGTTCGTTCGCTCAAATCTAGGCGCTTTTATAAAAAGCGTTGTGTTACTTCATCTTCCACAGTTTTCGGAGAATGCGACAACCTTAAAAAAAATCCGTCGCAAAGCGTCGCATGCTCATAGCTCCTTTAATTTAAAGTTGTTTGAAAACCGCATTTTCGCCGTGGGTGGCCTAAAAATTGACGAGAACGGGCTTCTGCGATTAGAGCACCTTATTTTCCAGGACGTGCATGTGACGTGCAGTGTTTTCGGAGTATCAAAAGCATGGCGTACGTTGTCAGTGCTCTGTCATGTCTGGAATGCTCCGAGAGTGCGCCGTGCACAATGCATATAGGATCAAACCTATCAATCGAATGGGCGGAAGCATGTTCACTCCGCTTCTGAAGAATTGCTTCAAGGCTGTCCAGCTAGCCTTTGGAGTGCACCGTGAACAGTGCATATAGAATCGAACCTCTCAACCGAAGGGCGACCGCTTGCAAGCTGCACGCGCGGGTGTGTTCGAAGCGCAATAACTCTTTCAAGTTCAAATCGTTTCGGCTGCAACTCGTACATTTTGTAGGCAGTAAAATGGTCTAGTGGTACAATAAAGTAGAACGGTGTAGCTTAGGAAGAGGCAGTGTTACAGGGGTGCGAAAGTGCAGGTGAGGCTTGTGTGACGCATTTTTTTCCAATTTTGGTGGACCACTACGGGAAGAGCCGGCGAGAAAACGGCCTTGAAATACGTACGATGACGTGCTCATAACTTCTCAGCTTCCTAAACTGAGCCTGCGCGGATGATGACGTCAAAGAAAATCGATATTCTCGAAATTGGCAAAATTCTCTCGTCCAAAATCATGTAGGGCTTGTTTGGGGCGCTGATTACGAATCCAGTTTTTAACGAGTTTTTGAAAATTCCGTCAATTTCAGTAGGTTATTTCCCGTTTGAGAGTGGTCGGGTCAGTGTCACCGATCACCCTCAGTTATCGGTATGGGCGATCTCCTGCCGTAATCGTCCAAATGAACTTCGGCATCGTGTTCGGCACTACATATAAGTCGCCGCCCCTGTACGAAGTTTGAGCAAAATAGGTGATCCTGACCCGACCACCCTCAGTTATCCAGGAAAAATCCAAAACCTACCGAAATCGGCGGAATTTTCAAAAACGGACGCCGGATCCGTAATCAGCTCCTCAAATAACCCCTAGATGCTTTTGGACGGAAGAATTTAGCCAATTTCGAAAATATCGATTTTCGATGACGTCATCGTCCGCGCAGGCTCGGCCTGGAGCGCCGCCGTCCTCGATGGGAAATTGTCAAAAAATCGATTTTTCTGAAATTGGCCGTGATTGACATCATTCGATAGAGCTTTTCATGCTGAACAGAACGATGTCATTGCTTGTGTCGAACACTCAAATCTGGGTGAGTAAGGGCTCAGGAAACTTCAATCGCTAAGTAAGACGCCCTAAAATGGCAGCTGGGGCTAAGGCAGTTAAGGCAGCTAGGGAGCTGTGAGCATGTCATCCTAAAGCACCTCAAGTGTTCTACTCGCCTGCGCATTTGTAGAAGTGCAAAGGGAAACGCGAACATACTAGCGTTTATTCGAGCCAAATCAGAATCACTTAACTTTATAGCAATCTGTCGAATTTCGATTTGATTGATTTTTATTTTTTTTTTTCGAATTTTTGAGTGTCATTTCTAAATGTAATGGGGTAGCATACTATGAGTTTCTAGCCGCGGACGGAGCCCAGACAGTTTTGCCTTCACGATTCAATCTGCGACACTTCGCTGACTTAGGAAGTCCCTCGAGTATAATTATGAGAACGGTCATAAAAACACGAATACGAATGGAATCCCATTTTCTTCTCTTTGTAGTGCATTTCGACTTGTTTTCCTGATCGTGGCTTTAGGGTGATCAGTGTTAAAGATTCAAAGCTTATCTGACAGCTTACTCTAATAAAATTAATCGATTTTTGAATAAAGTTTGAATGTTCGATTTTCGAATTGTTTTCCAATGTGGGTCCTTTTTTGCTCCAATTCGGACAAATATCGGATTTTCGAATTCAAATGAGTTTTCGAAAATCAAGAACTTTTGAGTAATCGACCAGATGAATAATTATTCGAACATACTCGTTCAAGCACAACCATAGCAATTACTAACACATGAGAAAATTTGGATGCGTATTTGACTTACTCGATGCCTTGCGGTTAACACATGATGGAAAGATCAGGGTTCTATTATCTTCCGAGAACTCTTATTCCACATCACTGACTCCGGAGGATGGACCTCTTGGTTGGACGGTCGAGACTCCAACCAAGAGGCACTATTCGGAGTTCACACAACACGCGTGTCTCCTGCGGCTTAGCTACCACGCGCCAGCCCGTGCTCTAACATTTGCTACGAAAATTATTGTAATTTGGCTGTTGGATTATAAATGTCGTTTTGCTGAAAAAGAAATTTCGCTACAAGAAAAGAATGACCATACCTTAATACAAGAGGTAATCTCCATTGTTATCAATGACACGTCGCCAATGTTCGCAAAAAGAATGGATGCCTTTCTTGAAGAGCTCCGATGGCTGCGGCTCGAAGAAATTAAATATCCAAATTTCGACCTCGTTACGGTTCTCGAAATTTTGCTCCGCCAAGGCGTGCTGCATCGAACGGAAAAGATGGTAGTCTGATGGCGCTCTGGGCCACAACGCATGTGAGGCAGAAGTTCCCAGCCGAACTCTTCAATTTTTTCCAGTGATACTCGCGGTGTGCGGTCGAGCGTTGTCATGGAGGAGTTTCACAGTTGCTGTGTTCACTCCTTGATGACGCAGTGCTTGGTCCACGGGATTTAGATGTTCTTTGCAAAGCTCTGCCGTAACTGATTGGCTTGGATCCAGCACCTCAAAATGCACCAGACCTCTGCTGTTCCACCAAGCACAGAGTATGACTCTTTTTCCGTGAATGTCAGGCTTTATCGTTGTCTTCGGAACTTCACAAGGCTCAACCATTGCCGCTTTCGTGTGGTATTGTCGTGGTGGATCCACTCCTCATCCCACATCGCCAAGCAGTCATAGAAATCGCTGTTCTTGGTGTTGCGGAGGAGAATTCCAGCGACGGCGACTCTTGCTGACTTGTTTGTGTCTCTGGGCTGATGTGGCACCAATTTTTCACGTCGATTGGACTTTCCAATTGCATGCAAACGATCTACAATGGTAGAATTGTGACAAGTAAACCTCTGTGCGAGCTCACGTTTAGTTGGTGTTGGATCCGACTTGACAGCTTTCTTTAATTCCTGGGTATCCACGACATCAGGGCGCCGTTGATGTTCTTCGTCGTCGAGGCTCTCACCATTGTCTCGGAAACGTTGAGACCATCGCTGGCATTGACGTAATGATGGAGCTCCGTTACCAAATACTTCAGACAAGATGCGATGAGATTCTGCAGCAGTTCTTCCTTGCTTGAAGTTGTACAGCAAGCAAGCAAGCAACCTGCGCTCGGCACTTTTGCTCGATCACAGTTAATCAAAAAAATTCTTCAAAAGGGTCAGAATCGGAACGAAACTTCGGCGAAAGGTGCATTCAGAAACTCTTGTTAGACATGTAAGGATACGTGATCGAAGAAATAACAATAGCAGAAGAATGACAAATTGAAAGCATGCGACATCTATAATCCGATAACCTAATAGCTGGAGGGGTAGGAGGCTTATGGACATTGAATGAGGGAGAATATTTCGCTTCGAGACTCTGAATAGCGATAGTCGCTCTGTTGCAATCTCTGTCAGTGTTTATCACAGGATCATAAGTTCGCATCCGCTTCAAATGAATTCACGTCAAGGCCTGACCCCAGTGGTAGCGATACAGATCAAGAAAGTCCATCATAGCACACTGTTCCGTCGAATAGGTATAGAAAGAATGACTGTTAAGTTAGTGGTAAAGACATTTCAGCTGTATCGGGCGGCCTAACGAGCTGTGGGAATAGCGACGATTTGAGCACGTCTTAAATTTTAGCGGATTATCCACATTCACAGAGGTATGTAAGCTAGCTTCGCTGAGAGCCGAGTTAGCCTAGTGGTTACTAGTGTAGTTTCATGCACAAACGATCACAGGTTCGACTCCCGGCTCCGGCACGCCATGACCTGCAAAAATTGTAAAAATGGCAACGGTTCCAGCATCAGGCCCAGGTAGACAAGCCGGCTGATGAGAAACCTCGTCACAAAACCATGATCACAAGTCGCAATAGAATCAGTGCAAAGGCTAGGACGTCACCCGGAAGTGGCGCACAGAACCCCCGCCCGAGTTCTGTGGTCAGTATGCGAGGGCTACCGAGGGCCGAACGACCTCGGCTAAAGAAGCTAGTTCGACTGGGGACTCTGAATGTGGGAACGCTGACCGGAAGATCTAGGGAAGTGGCTGACCTGATGAATTGCAGAAGGATACAAGTCCTGTGTTTGCAGGAAACGCGATGGAAAGGGGCGAAAGCCAGGGAGATCGGAGAAGGGGTCAAGCTGTACTACAACGGAGAGGACACCAAGAGGAACGGGGTAGGGTTAGCTGTCGCGAAGCCCTCAAGGATTCAGTAGCGGCTGTTCAAAGAATAAACGATCGCATCATGTCACTGCGGCTGGACACGAAGGAGTGTTACTGGACCATCTTGTCTGTCTGCGCTCCGCAGACCGGATGCTCCGAGCACGACAAGGATGATTTCTACCTCTCGCTCGAGGAAGCCATAAGGCCCGTACCAGAAGGCGACTACCTCTCCATAGCAGGGGACATGAACGGGCATGTGGGGAGTGGCAGAAGAGGAGTGGAAAGGGTTCATGGAGGTAAAGGATCGGCCTGATAAACCCGAATGGAGAACGAATTCTGGATCTGGCTATCGCCCACGACCTGGCTGTGTGTAGCACCTTCTTCGCGAAGAGGGAGAGCCAGAAGGTGACCTATGCTAGCGGAGGAAGAAGGACGGAGGTCGACCACATCCTGGTTCGAAGGGCTGCCCTGAAAACAGTCCGGGATGTGAAGGTCATTCCGGGAGAAGACGCGGCATTACAACATAGACCCTTGGTAGCCGACCTTAGCATACCTCTACCCACCAGGCCCAAAGTGAGGACGGAACCCAGGATCCGATGTGGAGACTGCGGGGATCAGAGCGGAACGAGCTACGAGGGCAGTCCTCGAAGCAGGCCTTCCAGATCCAGCTGGTCCCGTGAATGAGACCTGGCGGAGTGTAGTCCAAACACTCCTGAGATGTGCCAAGGAAACCCTAGGAAAAACAAAGAGAGGAACCAGAGGGGATAAATCGGCATGGTTCTGGAACGAAGAGGTGCAGGCTGCGGTGCAGAGGAAGAAGGAGGCCTACAAGCTGTGGCAGAAGACGAGGGCACCCGAGCATCTCACAGCCTACAGGAAGCTGAAGAGGCTGGCAAAAACAGCTGTAGCGAAGGCAAAGAAAGCGGAAATGGATGCCTTGCACGAGAAACTAGACGGGCCAGAGGGAGAGAAGTTCGCCATCCGCCTGGCCAAGTCGCGTCATAGAGCTAGCCTCCACATTCGAGTAGTGAAGACTGTGAAGAGTGCTGACGGTAGGGTGTTACGGAAGCCGGTCGAGGTCAGAGAGAGATGGGAGGAGTACTTCAAGGAATTCCTGAACGAGAAGTTCCCTCGTCGGGAGGCCGAGGAAGAACAACCAACGGAAGGACCCATCTAACCCTGGACATAAGAAGAGGTTCGCAAGGCCATAGGGAAGATGAAACTCGGAAAGGCAGCAGGGCCAGACGGGGTGCCAGTAGAGGCTTGAAAGGTGCTCGGGGACCTCGGAATCAACTGGCTGACGCAGTTCCTCAACAGAATCACGAAAGAAGCTAAGATGCCGGATGACTGGAGGAACAGCACCATAGTCCCCATCTTCAAGCAGAAGGGAGACGCTTCCGAATGCTCCAACTACCGAGGGATCAAACTGATCTCACACACGATGAAGATCTACGAACGACTGGTCAACTCAAGGCTGAGGGAGATGGTACCCATCTCCCAGGTGCAGTGTGGCTTCATGCCTGAGAGGTCCACCACAGACGCCATCTTCATCGCTCGTCAGGTGATGGAGAAATATCGGGAGAAGCGAAAATCCTGCTACCTGGCATTCCTGGACCTGGACAAGGCCTACGACAGGCTAGCTCGGGCCGTAATCTGGAATGCCCTTCGAGGGAGGGGTGTTCCGGGACGCCTGATCACGATCATAAGGGACATGTACGAGGGCTCGAAAGCGGCAATACGAACTCCACACGGGGTGGCAAGGAAAGTGTACATCACAGTGGGGGTACACCAAGGGTCGGCTCTGAGCCCATTCCTCTTCCTGCTGACGCTTGAATGTATAGTGAACCACCTTGAGGAAGGCCCTCTCAGAACGATCCTCTACGCGGACGACATCGCCCTAGTAGCCGACAACCAGGAGGAGCTGGAGGAAAAGGTGCAGCTGTGGCAGAGAGCCCTCGCAGACAACGGCCTACGGCTGAACGTGAAGAAGACGAAGTTCATCAGCTCTGAGCAGTGCGCTGGATCGATCCTAGACTGCCAAGGGGAAACGGACGAGAAGGTGGAAAAATTCCGCTACCTCGGAAGTGACCTATCCGAGGAAGGAAGTGTGGACCAGGCGGTCAAGGGACGGATAAATGCAGCCTGGCTCAAGTGGAGGGAGTCCACAGGGATCCTCTGCGACCGTAGATGCTCCAGGACGCTCAAAGGCAAGCTCTATAGAACAGTTGTGAGACCTGCCCTCCTCTACGGCAGTGAGTGCTAGGCCCTGGGTAAGGCACAGGAGCGGCAACTGCACGCGGCGGAGATGAGGATGCTGAGGTGGGCATGTGGATGGACCCGTCGGGACAGGGTGCGAAACGAGGATGTTAGGGCAGTGATGAAGACAGCCCCGATCCAGCTGAAGATGAGGGAGCAGCGCCTGAGGTGGTATGGACACGTCCTCAGAAGACCAGAGGATCACCCCACAAGGTTGGCCCTAGATTTCGAGGCACCCGGAAAGCACCCGAGAGGAGCCCCAAGGAAAAGATGGAAGAACGTCATCAAGAGAGATCTCGCCGAAGTCGGCGCCACGGCAGATGACGCCCTTGATAGGATGAGGTGGCGACAAATCACAAGAACAGCGGACCCTGCGACTGCGCAGGACTAAACACTCAGGAGAAGAAGAAGAAGAAGAAGAAGAAGAAGAAGACTGTAAGCTAGCTTCGCTGTCTCTTTAAGATGTTTCTCTTTATTTTACGCATATGTTGTGTCTCGTATACGATCAACCTCACTCAGCTCTTTCTGACTTCCCATCTAATCATGGATGAAGAGCAGATTTGCGATACGAGGTGGTCTTTGGTGAGCTGGACTGCTTCATCTCCTCCCCCTCAGAAAACTACGACGGTGGTTCGTTTGACAGCATCACTATGTTCGTGCGGACCGCGACACATTCGAAGTCACTCGGACTGTACTAGCAAAGGGGGATAAGCTAAGAGCTAAATAGAAACCTCCGAGTCCCCTCCGCTTCCCAGGCTTCCCCCCCCCCCCCAACAATACGAACTGACAGAGCGATGACGGATAGTAGATGGATGACGTCGGTCCGACTCCCTCAAGGCTACGTTGGCTCCATTATTCATTGCTTCGCCCCGACTCCTGCCATCTATATCTTCTTCAAAGGAATTGTTTACTCACTAGCAAAATCAAGTGCAGGTGTTCTTCTAATTTTAGCATTAAGTTTCTAGTCACTTTGGAATAGAGTTTATATCGAAATTATGCTACGAATCCATGTACTCCATGCCTTGAAGGTCGCCTGTCCGCTTCCAGTGCGCTTCAGGATTTCAATTCCCACGGCAGAAGCTTTTCTTTTCAGCCTAACAAGATCCTATTCGTATAATGCTCTTTTCTAAATCTCGTGCGGAAATCCTTTTGAAGTTGTGAGAGGATATGGGTAGTTGCTATTATTGTGCTTACTTGACTATTCGAATAATTATTCGAATCAATTATTCGCATATTTCCCTGCTTTCGAATAATCGAAATTTCCAAAATTTCGATTTCCGTTCGAAATCGAATATTCGAAGACCAGCAGTTTCGAATTCGAATAATATAATATAGCAAATTATTCGAATAATTATTCGAATAGTCGAATAGGCCTAACTATAGTAGTTGCCGCTCGCTCAAACTATATTCGCCGTATCCGGCAGATAAGAATTAGTCACGTCTTAAATGCTTAAAATGCTTGCAAGCGGAGTTGTAGTCCTTTTTGGTTTTATTCAATTAGCTCCCTAGGTTTTTGCATGCTTTGCAACATCTTATTTGCGAACCTGCGGTACTATATATCTTTAGATATAGCAACGACGTTACACTTGACTGAGATTAGAAGTCTCATTTCTGCTACCAAGCTGAGTGTAGAGAAAGTGCAACACATGTCTCCTCAGTTGATGTTCTAGTCATCTACAGACACTGCCTAAAAATGGGAAATTCTCGTTTTACATAACACACATCGTACCTTGTGGAATCGAATCTGTTTCCTTTGAGATTTCTCCTTAATTTCCTTTCACCTTTAATTATTTCTTCGAATGCGCTCTTGGCGATCACACACAATTACAGAGAGTGTTCTCGGCCGCATATGCCGCTCCGTTACATCTTAAGGATGTGTCTGCAATTGGACATTGATGTAGCGTGGGTGGGACAAGTTCACCTTTTTGACCTCACTCTTTTAGGCTTCACTGCGCAACTTTAGTGCGTTGTAGTGCTAGGCTATCAGTATGAATTGTGCGAATAGGAGCGTGTTAGCGCACCGTAGTAGGCGCTTGTTCCCTCGGCGCTCCGATTAAAGATTCTCGGGTCCGGATTTTCCGCCTAATTCAGACATCCTTCCATCCCTCCAGGCTCGGCGATTCTGTACCAGACTTATCTGGTAAAGATGAAGCTATTAACCACAGTTGTGAAAGAGGAGTAAGATTCTGTTGCTAGTACTCATTTACTTAGTGAATGGATATTTAGCATACTTCCTCCAATATCATGCGTGCTCCACCTTGGCGTCTAATATTTATGTATATACATTTGTTCATTTATTTCGTGCGTGACCAATCACACAGGTTAAAGCGACAAAAACTAACAAAAGAGAACATGTTAATGAGTAGGAAAACACAAATAGTGATAACTAGATGCTGCATGGACAAACAACAAAAATTTTTGGCCAGCTATTAGGAAGCTTCTTAGAGATACCGGTCAATAACCCTTTTGCATTTCGTCAGTGAATTTTGCATAACGATTTTCTTTGAGCCTCACTCAGAGTCAGCCCAGAAAAACGCCGATCCTGCATTAGTTCTAGGTCTTGGCGGCATTTGTATACTACTTTGATCTCCTTTAGTTTTAGAAGGTGATGTAGAATAGAAATCTCGGAGGCTAGGATACGTGACAACGATTCCTAGAATTTGGCTGATCACTTGCGGCTGTAAAGTGACTATTCCTTTCTCTGACCAAAATGTCTGCCTCCATCCGACGGTGACCTAACAGCCTCCCGGCTCTTTCTATAAAGCTCTGAAGAAGGCGGTTGCGCCGAGACGGTAGCCGAATAAGGCGTGATTAACAATCTTGGCTTCATAGCTCAATATTACGAGCTACCATTAAAACGTAACATCTTCCTACCACCTTCCAACAGCATTATAAAGAAATTTCGAAATTCTTCGAAATTCTTCTGGCTTTCCTCTCTGCCTTCTCACCTTTCTAATGCAGAATTTGCGTGTCCATTTAGCCTGGAGGTGTGCGTTTATTGGAGGGTTGCTCTCTTTACAGCTAGAGAATGGCAGCTTCATCGTAATCCCGTTCTGGATAGATTTTTCTTCCTGCAGATGCGTTTGTGTGCGCTCTGTCACCTCGGCCAGCCAGCTTCCATTTTCTTTCGTGACGTCGAAGACAGGTGCTGCTGATATTTTTGATGTTAGAGCCCAACTTCTCATTGCATAATCGTGGTATAGTATTTAGGTTGCCTGTTGGCTTTGTCGGTCTTTGATGGTTTTTATAGATCTCAATGTGTCAAGTGACGTTTGTAATGGGGACGTTTATTGCCAGCGCTTTCAATACTAGTATCGTTTTCGGGGAAGATGGTGCAAGGTTTTGAAGTGCACTCTATCCGCTGAACTTCTCAACGATTCAGGCAACTCCAATTCCCATAAAAATCTCATGCGAGCGATCTCAATGCAAAATGATTATCATGCATCTCTAGCACAACCCTCTTCCAACTGTTCCAGCCGTTCACACATAGATTTTGGTTGTGTGTCGCTGTTTGTCTATGAATGCCACTGGCAGATGCTATACGGGCGCTAAGTTTTCATCTTCCGAGTGGTATTGCAGGCGAATTTCAGATGTTTATTCTTTTCTAGCTGGGTAACCCTGTTGGCAAGTCAGTGGATTATGCAGGGTGTCTCAAAAATGTATACACTTATTGAAATGTGATAACTTTGCTCACAGTAAGGGCACTGAAGAAGTTAGGGGCTAATACGAAAGCCAAAGAAAATAGAAATTTTCTGAGGTATGAGCGGTATACGGTATGCGGTATGGAATGGAGCCTGAACTCGTCTGAAATTTTGCATTTTACACACGATTGATTGTATTTCCATTGAATATTTGTTATGTTTTCTCCAAAAAGTGACGGTCTTGATTCTTTTAAGGTATGAAGCTTAGAAGCACACTACTGCTTGCGAATAATTCAGGGAATCATAAAAATGCAGGTACTATTTGAAAGGTTCCGACATTGCTGCTAGTGAAGCTTTTGAAGATGTTTGAGCCTCATATGCAAGTGTAGGATAACGAAATTTCTGTGGAATGCGAATCGTCAAGATTGCGCCATGGTCCCGCCAATAAGCTTGCATTTCAGACTCGATTGATTGTGCACTGGCTGAAAGCTTGCTACAATCTTGTTACTACTTGGCCACATAAACCAGTGATGTGCTTTTTTCAACGCTTAAAACTTGATAATCACGTGAAAGACATGTGACATGTTAGTCTATTGATTCCACAATTTATCGCTCTCACTATCGCTCTAACAACGCTCTCTCTACTTTGTGAAGAAAGTATGGCAAGTATTCAAGCGGAACAGTCAGTCAATCGAGTGTAAAATTTATGGTTTCAAACGGTTGCATGGCGGAATCCATGCCGCTCATTCGTCAGCAGACTTCCGTTTCCTTGAGCGTTCATATGACCTCTTAACTTCTCCAGTATCTTTACGCTGAGCAATTTTATCAGCTTTCAAACAGTGTATACATTTCTTGAGACACCCTTATATCACGCCCGATCGAACAGAAAACCCATTTGTGGTGAGCATGATGTAATACGTATAAGCGATTCTTAGCTGAGGTCCGATTTTTCACTGTTTTCAATGTTCTGCATAGTGCTGCAGTAGGCAAAATTATATGCGCTCTTTTGACATGACTCCAAACTAGATTCTGATTTATACCAAGTCTTCCTGATTTATACACATCGCTTGTTCTGCACCTTACCTATCTATTTTTGGTGCGATCTAAAACGCTGCAAAGAAACGGTTTTATTGAAAAATTCACCGGCTTTATCTAAGCTTAAAGTAGTTGTGAAATGCTCGCAAATCGAGAAAAAAAGCTGTGCCATAAGTATCACTAGATTCTGTTCATTACCATCAAACTCCTCATGAATACCACAACATCATAAAGGCACAGCTCAGGGCACTAATGTGATGTGAATTCACAGTCGGAAAGATGCTTCTCCTCGAATATTTTTTGTTTTGTGTGGTCCTGTTTTCCTCATAGAGAACTCTGTTGGTAAGTAGCTCCAGTATTTGCCTAATTGTCATTTGGTGTTTGCACCGTGATCTTGTTGGTAAGCATACAGTATCGCATGGAATAAGCCCTTAATTTTGCCATGCGATCACGTGGACATTAGTCAGGAAAATGCTTCTCTCTTCACCAGCCCTCATCACGCCATGGGTGCAATCTTGTCTCTGCTTTCCATCAAGGTGATGAGCACCATCGGTTGTGGTTCCAAGAGATGAGGGAGATCCCGTCGAATTGTGATGAATGAATGAAGTGACCGCTAAGATCTCCACTGCAGCACTGCAGTATAATCTGTGGAAGGCAGAATTTTTTTGCGAAAGCGGTAACTCAAACTGAGAAAATCGGATAGAAACATCAAGCCGACACTAAAGTAATTCAAGGACTGTGTGCTATTGTTTAGTGGAGCTGCATCTGGCAATATGACATGGCATGGAGCTAAGTGTTGCTTGCTGTGCTCTTGTTCCTCTTCTTGAGTTGCAGCTATTCAGAACCCCTCAACTCCGTGCACATTAGTCCGGCTACAGAAAAGTGGCAAAAGTTTGCCTTCTAGATTAGAAACCTTAGTTGTAAAATCATGACTACCTTCGCGAAGTTGCCCCAGAATTGTGTTCACAAAGGCAAGAGCACATACAGTAACGGCCAAAAATCCATTATTATAACAACGCGCTTGACCAGTTCTTGTCTGCAAATCAATGAATCGTCTCCAAACTTGCAACAGGTGAGTCTTTAGAGCCGGAAGCATATTCTAAAAATTTGGCCTACTCTGCCTACCAGTATGGGGATATTGGTATAGTATTAGGATAGATATGTAGACAGTGACAATAGGATGCGGTTTGCTACTCTATCTGCTGAAGGAACTAACGGACATTAGCGTAGTAGGGAAGGGGTACCAATTCTCAAGTGCACCAATCTAAACTCGGATCCCAATCACATCAACAATTCCTTGATAGCACTAGAGTTAATTGGTTGGCGTCACTCCTAGAATGAAAGGTGTCATGCAAATGATGGCAAGCCGACTCGATTCGTCATTCAGTGTAAGCATTTAAAGCACATCTATAACTCCTTAGAAAAGAGGAATGTGTGATGCTTCCCAATAAGCGGCTGAGTCGTCATCGTTAGCCGTTTAATCCCTGTCTGCTGAGAAAAACGTAGGGAGGATGAATGGCTTGGTTGGTGTGGGCGGGACCCCTGTCGAGAACGATAAATGATAAATTAATAAATATCTACTTGGAATATGCCACGCATTCTACTTCTACGAGAAAAAAGTTTCTCGTAAAAGCAAGGTAAAGGTGAATTTATTCTTTGAAGGCACGCATCAGGCAGTGGTCGCAGGCTCAATTCCACTTGGTTCTTATCCGCACCTAGGCCGAGCCTTTTGTCTGTACGGTGCACTAATATCAGCCTTGATCTGTCTAGAAGCTGCTCTATCAATTCATCGTGGAAGGACAGACTGACTAATACTTACTCCTACCTTCGTTCTCCTAGTTCAACTCGTATGATTTCAAAACCAGTATTTCTCCCTTCGCGAACTCACACCGAGTGGTTTCAACGTAAACTAGCACGTGTGCCTACAGTTTTCTTCAGATGTCGCTCAACGACACCGATGAAGTTCAGTTCTACGAGCCGTCGGACTTGATCGTCTCTGTTGTCTTCTCCTGCTACATTTTCTACAGTGCTGCAATACTCATCGGAATCCCGTGTAACGTCTTCGTGCTCTATCGCATGTGCCGTCTTTCCAGGAAGTGCGCCGACGTCTACAGGTCAGCAATGAGTCAATGAGTTAGCGCCTTCTTTACTAGTTCAACTGAAAGCTACCTTGAGTAAGCCTGTCGATGCCGACCCTTACACTGAAATTCTTCCACACCTCCCTTCTCCGAATTAACTTAACAGTTTTGTACACAATGGGCACGGGTTGCTTCGCAGCATACAAAGGCATATACGGTCTATTTTTTCAAATGAAAGCCAGCGCTTTCCTGATACTAGCCAGGGCTGTGTGTCTTAGTGACTCAAAGCTGTAGTCTTCGCCAATACCCCTAAGCGCTACAAGTCGACTACCCTGCGCGAGAAGCTCGCGCGTATTATAGTCTTGGAGATGTTCGCTGTTACCCTAGCATTCTGGTCAACAACTACATCGCGCTCACCGCGAATTCTACTTTGCAGTTATTCCTTGCATAGACTATGTACCTAAACGTGAAACAACAATTACTTTTAAAATTTGTGGGGTAGCGAGGTATGAGATTCGGACTGATCACCCTATGTATGCGCTTCCAACAAAACACTTCCAACGCTTTCCTTCTACGAGCTCTATTCTACTTGTGTTCTTATTTTCTTACTCGAATACAGCGCAAAGGACGTAGACTAAGTTGCTATCCGTCAGGCTGAGTGATTAAGCTGAGACCATCGTCTCGACCTGGAAGAGGAGAAAACTGCTCTAGTTGGGAAGGGAGGTGCTATCCCGTCCCAGCATCGCATGATCTTCCACCGTCCGATTTCTTCATTGCCCGCTCTCTGTGACATGTATTGGAGGGAACCTTGCAGTGACAGGAATCAACTGAAAGAGGCCCTGAACTCATTGTTCTCGACCAGACCTCCATAGCTTTAGGCGAGGTTTTGCCAACTATTAGCAAGATGACCAAAGTGGTGATTATAATGAAGACAGGACTTAGCTTTCCCCATAGAAAATAGGAACAAACTGAAACTGTACCAATCATCCAATTCAATTTCTTTAAGCTCTCATAACGATCTTTTGTTGCGATCAAAACTCTGGGGCCAGGCGGGACTCGAACCCGCACCTCCTGCTGACCGGGTAGGAGTGCTCAACACCATTACATCACAGGCGATGTTTGATCGATCGCAACATCCACACCTCCCGCCCGGTCAGAAGAAGCCGCGGGTTCGAGTTCCGCCTGACGCTAGAGTTTTGATCCCCAAAAACATCTTGAGAGTGTGCTAATCATTGTTGATAGAAATGAAACTCTATGTGTAGGCCAATAGATAGAGCATTCGAACACATATGCATATCTAGCTATCAGAGAGCTCTCCACTTTAGCCTTCCGTGTTTTCTTTCAGCAACGGCGTTGGTCTCTGTCTCTTTGTGATGGCCATCGCCGATATCGGATCGCTGTGCTCCATTCTTGTGCACTATGTTCTGAGCATCTATACTGGTACTGAGAGCATCGCTGACTATATAGGCGTCGAAGCTCTAGACGTCATCTGCAAGGTAGCTCTTCTCAATACAGACATCTGAGCACTTCATAACCAGCGATCACATATCCTAAATGTCATGCATGCCGAACTTGCATGGAAATCGTACATAAGTTCCCATGAAGGCGGAATTCTTAGGAAATAATCGTTTCGCATTCATTCAGTCAGGTTATCTAACAGCAGTTCTCCACCAATCATTAACTCGTGACATTTATCATATTAAACATCTGGCTCTCTACCTTTTCCTTCCAGCTTCGCTGGAAATGGGCTGTTATCTCAGAGCTCGCTTCATTGAATTCGACCCCCTTGTCTGTTTTCTTGTATATGTGCGTGTTCAAGTGCCGTCTCTGCGTCAACACTCCATTATGGGTGTGTTATAATAACTAAGGAATCGGCATGAAATGGTTATCCTTCCAATTCCATTGAGGGTGTCACCCAAGGCTTCGTTCCTTTAATACTCATTTTCCCTATACTGGCCGCACAATCACCATGCTTACTCAGAGAATGGGCATCAAACACTTGTCCGTTCTTCGTGAACATCGTATTCGTAAGTTTTAGCCCAACCTTCCCCCATACACGACCGAAGTCGGTCAGAATTCGCTGCGCTTGGCTAGTGCCTGGTGTTATGAGCACGATGTCGTTAGCGAAGCGAAAATAGTGCAGTTGCCGGTCTTCGTTTCCATATCCTCCCATTCAGGTGTAGCATGCCGCTTTCAACGGACTATCTGAAAACCTTAGCGATTATTGTTTCTTCCCTCTGATCAACTTCTCCAGATTGCCCATTATGTTCCTGGATCCATGCTGCAGGTCTGATACACCACTTGTGAAAATGTTCGCCCTATCCAGTCAGGGTTTTATGTAACCCTAACCATCGATAGAACCAAACTCCTTTGGGTCAGTGTACACACATGACAAACAGTGTGATCGTTCGCTTACTGGGTGAGAGTGGCTGATTTTGCTGAAACTTCTATGAAAACACTTGGCGTTATCCTTTCGATTTAGTTATAGAACATGCTAGTGGATCTCGTGTTGACGTAACCGTTAGCTAAGGCTGCAGAGCTCCGCACCATGGCCGAGTTTCGGCGATTCTGACGTACTTCACAGCATTGGCTGACGCTGCACTGTTTTCCGGTGGGAACGATATGCCAAACTACTGGCGCAGCTTCCTCAAGCATCGCAAATTCTCAATGTAAATGGGACAAGTTGTGAATGGAAAAGCACTAGGCCAGTTTTGCCGACAACAATAGTTTGCTTGAGTTGAAAGGCCACTATCGGTCCGTGAAACCCTCCACAATGTATGGGATGTGTCGACTTGCTCTAGCGGTGTTTATTTCAGGTGGCGACGTTGTCCATGCACATTTCTACGTTTGTCTCCATCTGGAGCTGGCTACTGATGTCGACACTACGGTATCTGTCCGTTTATCGGCCTCTGCTATACATTCAGCTCTGGAAGTTTCCAGCAAAGGTAGCGAATTTCTGCTTAAATTTTTCTTTTTTCATTTTCAATTATAATTCCACAGAAATATAGCATATGCGTTTATTCAGACTTTGCGTACACATTTCCTTTTTCCTCTCAATTTTAATTGAAATGTGAAAACATTTTCGTTGAATAAAGGCAAAGTTCGCCTTACGCTTTTGCAACAAACGAGACTTCACACTCCTAAAAGTTTATGGAGAATTCTTTAAAAGAAAGAAAAACTGTGAGGTCTTTAGTCGCAACTTTCCTGGTACTGCATCGCTTATCCGCTCCACGTTTTCCACCTATAGTGCATTATGCAGGCTTATCTACGTCAACAGTAATATTCATGATAACAGCACTAACAATAGGCACAATAGACCGCAAAATGGCTATGCGCCATTCTCCTGCGTCGACAAGACCAACAGGCCAAAATTGCTTCTAAGGCAAGAACAATCTTTGGTACACAAAATTCAGCGAAGTGAGGCAAATTCCAAAAGAATCTGGCAAGACATTTATTTGGCCTCTGCACATTTAATAGATGTTGCATCCAGTTAAAAGCGAACTGCGGTCTCCATCAATTTCCTAACTTTTCGCTGCTTTTCTCCAGTAACTTCTTCAATATTCTCTAGTGGACAGCGAGCGAGTCAAAATATTTCGCAGGTACTATAGCTAATAAATCCTTGCATATTAAGCATTATTCGGCTAATAGAATGAAAATAACTTTTAGTCCGGTCTCGGTAAATCGTTAGGTCTTATCCTTAGATACCTTCTTCTTTAATCGCAGTTTCTGTAGTCCCGAAACAGTACTTTGTGGTGGTTTTGTCGCTCGAAACATTAGAGCGTTTGTGGACGCTTTAAATCAAAAGCCTCACCTGAGATGAACGCACGTTTAAAAAAAGGGAGAGTTGAGAGAAAGTGATTATGAACGGTTGAGATGATAAGCTTCAACAGGACCTATTTCCTATACTGACTCATTCATAATTGGATAACATAATCCACAGGGCTCAATATTGGACCGCAGTACATATATGGAAGCTGTATGTAGAGTTACGTGGAGAAAAACATTTCTTGCATTTCAATTGAACTTTTTGACACCGACTCAAATAGAGGTAACCTTGTATATGTCTAAACGTCATCTTTGTATACGCGTTGCGTGGAGGGTGATATGAATCATTCTACAATGTCTAGCCCTAATTTGAGGAACTTACCATTGAAGAGCTCTGTCAGCAGGAGCGCGATTCAAACATGAAGTTAATTCGCTCCACGAAGCCAAATGTTTGACAGCCCTCTGACGACTGCGTGACTTGTGCCGTTTCCCTGACGAGCTTGCCTTCGCCCGAAACGTCATGTTCGATGAAGACTCTCGTGTCAAGAAGCAGTGGCAGAGTGGAGGCAACGCTTCTTGCTCGTGCATATCGGAATCAGCTAGCTCCACAGCCATGTAGATCCGTAGTAGCCTGAAAATCTCAACCCCTTCTCTGCTACATAGGGCAATTTCCTCTACTAGCCCGAAGCTGTTGAGAGCATTTTACTGAGGAAATTGTAGTGGACTGAACCAGTAGGAGACAGACAAAAAGTTAAATAGCCGCGCTTGAGAGGGAGGTCGTTTCAGAGCCGTTCAAAGTGGCATGCGCGCACTCTTTATGAGAAAACGAACAATGCACTGCAATTAACTTTTTTTTTACAAAACGCGTGGTGCATACCATTTTTTAAATATTTTTAATTTGAATAAATTACATAAAAATAATTAAATATTCTTTCGCATAGATTTACACCTGATTCTATACATCAATAGACTATTTATTTATTTATTTATTTATTTATTTATTTATTTATTTATTTATTTATTTATTGTTTACTAACTAGTTCTTGGAATCCATTGAAGATGAATCCAGTTGTAAAAGCGGCAGTCTCTTTAACAAAACATTGCAGAATTGTCCCCTGCAGTCAGTCGCCTAAAGATATCAGCGTTTACTCTAGCACCACCTTTTAAAGGCCGCAGCGTTTGATGACGAGGAGGAAAGCGTGTTAAGAAAGCCCTCCGCATAGACGATTCCAGTCTTCACTCATTTATGGAGTAGGCGAAGGATCTGTTCCTCCTGATCGGATTTATGCGCCATACGTTTGCGACAACTTCCTAAAAGTCAAGAAGACCTCTTCGACTGGAAGCCATCCAGATTGTTCGATTCAGGCGATGTGCACCGTGGTTTGTGCGGCAGTGGTATGCAACGCGTGGCTGCTGATCTCGGTGGAAAGCAACCCAACGGTAAGCTTGTTCTATTCTCTCATCAACTCCTCGGTCGATGCTGCTAGTGCACTTCAGGGAGGCTGCACGATGATTTCGCTGTTCGGCTACCAAGGAGTAAACAAGGCGTTTCTTCTGGTTGAAAGCGTTGTGTAAGTTTACAAAGAGCAGCGCCTTCGTTCTCTGATAGTGAGCTTCGCCTGGTTCAGGTCTTTCGTTATTCCGACGTTGACTATCGTCTACGTTGATGCGTCGGTGCTGTTCGGGATTCGAATCAAGTTGAAGGCGGTGAAGGTCGAAGGACGTGACCTCAGGCGGAATGTTACTCCTAGTTCAAATGTGAGAGCCTACTTTGTTTCACATCTCGACGTGTTATTCACATTGTATGTTTCAAACCCTTCTATACGGAAGACGATATTTTACCAAAAATTATATATTTAACACATTGTCGACAATACGCAGCATTTATGCTGCGTAAGAAAGCTGTCGCGTGGGACGACGCGCATTTTTGATGGGGAACTTTCAGCTCGATTTTCGTTCAAAGTGAGGCAACAAAAAGAGCGATTCTGTAGGATACTGTCGGATACAATACACAGCACAAATGATGTGTACACGGCAGCTAGCGCATAAATCAATTGTCCCTCGAGTTCTCTCGCGGTAAACCTTTGTTTTTTTGTAAATCTCATGCAACATACACTCCCATATTCCATTCTTATTTCAGTTGTTGCAATTGTTTATTTCTTATAAAGCAATGAAATAAACCATGGGTTATTATTGGTATCCCCATTCCTCAGGGCAGAGATCGTGGAGTACAAGCCAAGTGAAATCCTTTCCTTTTCCTCTGCGTAGCAAGGATGCTTAGTGATGCCTCCAAGCGTGTAACTCGCAGTGGAAAAATCATTTGGGCTTCGCTCCCGCTTATCCCTGTGAATGATTGTCCATTCTGAAGGAGGCCACCGGCCATTATTGGGTTCTTATCTATTAGGTTGGAAAAAAAGTCTTTTCATTTTTTTCAAAGATTTATTTCTCCACAACTACAAAATCAAATCAATTGAGATAAACTCCATTTTGTTCCACTACACTTCTCCAAAGACTGGGTAATTTTCCAATTCCTCTCGCTTAAAAGGCTGCAGTTCTGGAGTCGAACCATTGATGAATCCAATTTTTGAGGTCTTCATCCGTTCCAAAATATTTCTCTCCAATTTCTTGCTTGAGAGCACGGAAGAGATGGTAGTCGGTAGGGGCGAGATCAGGGCTATACGGTGGATGTGGCATTACCTCCCTACACAGCTCCTTTATTATTTCTCTAGTGAGTCTTGCAACAAGTGGTTTCGCATCGTCATGCAGGATCATCACCTTTGACTTCTCCAGCCTCTTTTCTTGGAGAGTTGCGACGACTTTGTGGAGTTGGCCACAGTATGTGGCAGCAGTAAGTGTCTCTCCATTTCTGAGAGTTTCCCAGCAAATCACTCCTCTGACATCCCACCAAACACTCAAGAGAATGTTCCTTTCGTGAACATTGGCTTGAGATCAGGGCAAGGGTTCTCTTCTCTTTGTACCCAATGCCTTTTTCTTCGGAAGTTGGCATACAGAACCCAAGACTCATCGCCTGTCACAATCCGCGGCAGAAACGATTTTCTCTCGTGTCTGGACAGAAGAGAAGTAGCGATGGAGAGCCGCTGACCTTTCTGAGTGTCTGACAGGGCATGTGGAATCCAAGCTCCAAATTTCCATGCAAAGCCAAGACCTATCAGATGGATTCCTACTATCCTATGAGACACTTTGAGCTTCTCTGCCAGTTGACATGTCCCCTGCCCACTATCGGTACGAAGAAGATGGAGTACTTCAGTGTCGTCCAATTCAGCTGGCCCCCCGACCTTGCCGTGTCTTAGAGTGAATAATCTCCCTTTAAAAACTTTCCGAACCATTCATAACAGGTGCGATGAGTAGTAGATCCCAAGCCATATATATGGTTAATTTGGTCGGCTGCCTGACGTGCTGTAGATCCTTTAACGAATTCATGAAGAATGCCGTGCCGAAAATGGCCATGAGGTAGATCTGGCATTGAGTCCGGAAGATTGGATAGATAACGAAGTACAAGAAGGGTCTTGACCTGTATCCGCGTCCGCACGGTAAACAAGTATGATATGATTACGAAATCAGCAATCAATATTGGCTAGTGCGTTTACAAGGAGAACGGCAAAAAACTTTTCGAATTGTGAAGAGACTTTTTTTCCAACCTAATATTTAAATTTCGAAGTTTGCCATGTCAATACCTCACTGCTGAGAATTCCTTCCTTCCCTAGCAACTAAATTTAGATGTAGTAGTGTCCTCGGGTTACCTTGCTTTAGCTCATAAACCCTTGCGATACTAAAATTGGGTTTGGGACAAGAAAAATTGAATCACAAAATCAAAGTACATATAATCTCACAGGAAAGGTGGATTCAACTGTTTAATTTTCGGATGACATGTTACTGTTCTGCATGTACTTAAAACTACTGCTCTTCTCTATGTAACAGTGCCAAAATCGCACCAACTCATAAAATTTAGGCCTTACACGGAACATTCAGAACACAACACCGGCGTCAGCTTTCGGTCGGACTTAACACTTGACAAGGAGAGCGAGTTTCGCGTGTCTGGCGCGTGGGACGAAGCGCGCCGCACAAATGTGACACGGCACATCGTGACCCAAACTTCGCCCAAGGATACATTTGGGATGCTAAACATGATGCTAATGCTCGTCTCAACAGTGACGGTCGATTACCCCCCCCCCCCCCCCTCCAAGTCATTAATCAGGGTGGTCGTACCAGGATCACCGATTTTGCCGAACCTCGTCCGAATCTTGGGAGGCTATTTGAGGTGCTGATCACGGATCTCACATTCTCTTCTCGGAATTCGGTCAACTACGCTAGGATGTGATAAGTAGCGGGCAGACTGGGTCCGATGTAGTCAAAACTTGGTTTAGGAGGTTATTTTGTTGCTCGTGACGAATCAGAAGTCCGTTTTTGAAATTTCAGCCAACTAGCGAGGTATGTTGCGAAGGTGTGGGTAACTCCCATACCTAACGCCTCGCTAGTTGGACACGACTCTCGATTAAAACGACCGTAGTCGACCGTAGTCGTCCAAAAGCACATCGGCATCGTGTTCAGCATCACCTAGAAACCACTTTGGACGAAGTTTGGATGGACGGGATATCCTTGTTGTTAAAATGATGCCGTCGCGCACCATTGAGCGACATTGTCGTCAACGTGTTGATACCTCAGCAGGCAGCCTAAACGGGTATCTGCATAACAGTTGGCATCGTTCCTCTAACGGTGAAGGGTAATGCTATGTCGTGAAGTATATTATCACTAATCTTTACTGATACTTTCACACTGGTTTAATCAATCCAATTATCATAGGAATTTGGGTAAATGTTTTGTGTGCTTCTTTTAGCTAGCTATGCTACAATTTTTACAAGGCTTTGTTGTGGTGTGTTAATAGTGTGTTTGCTGGCACGCTATTTGCTTAACACAAAATAAATAAATAAACAATCAAGAAGTGATAACGGTGGGTTGAGCGATATGAATGACACGGGCCAGAATCACAGACTCTTCAGCAGTAGTATTGCGCCGCATCCAGTGGCGGCACTCTGGTCTACAAAGCACTCCAAACAAAGGATGAAAAGGTGTGGAGACGGGTTCTCCGTGACGTCGGTTTGAAGGATCGTTTCCAGAAGCAATCGCACTACTTGTGGCGATGGCTAGTGATCGCCCTTATCGACGTTGGTCTCAACGCTCCGGAAAATCTAACTCGGCTGGGCCTCATCCTCGGCATAATTGAGTACAGCGACAGCGAACTCTTCTACATTTACAGGATCATGGCGCAGGTAACGGATGCCTCCGCTCAATTTGTTTTTCGGTGTTCTTTCGGCTAACACTTATGCTTCAGGTCCCCTACTACCTGCAGTTCGGCTTTAACGGCGTCTACCTGGTGCTGTTCATCTACGACAAATCCACACGACCGGGACGAGCACGACTCATCGAGAGCACCAGTGTCGACCCTCACACGGATCGGCAAAGAGAAGCCCATGGTTCGTCGTACAGTAGATTGCTGATGAGACAACTGAGTTGAACGGCACCATTTGTAGAAATGCTTCCTGTCGACGGTATCTCCTTGTGCGACTCCGGAATCGGCGACGAGCCATCCAGACTTTAACTGGAGAGCCTGCGTAGAAGTTGAGAGCCATAGGGGCGGATGGAAGCTCAAGATTTAGCCTTGGACTCCGGTCCTGACCCTGCGGAATGTTTGTCCGGGAAGGATAACAGCACTTCTACGGTGCGACATTGCAGCCCATTAACACGAGAACCCAAAACGACTTTTCCCACTCAAATCCAGGCTATTGCTGAGAGTCACGCAACAACTTTGGTTGCTTCGGGTGACTTGTATAACATGTCGACCAGCAACATGGATTTGCTCGAAACATCTTTATTCGCCCCTCTGATCTTTCAAATGGTTCATGGGATTCTCCTCTAAAAAGACCTATAAGCGCCGTTTGTGGTCCATTTCTTCCCACATATAGCGGCAACTATTGTTGAGTAGTTTTGGAGAAAACGCTGAAGTTTCTTGGGCTGCCTTGCCCGCCTGAGTCTGGCAAAACAATGTTTAGCAAACATGTCCTGTGCAAAAGAACTCAGCAGATCGCGTCATTGGAAGGTTTCTTTATTCAAGGACAGAACAAGAGACAGATGTTCATAGAAGTAGCGAAACTTTGGTGCTTCCCTCCCAACCACTTTTTTTGTGTTAGGAACCGAAAGCTCCTAATTCGAAAGCTGCACTCACCCTGACGAAGCCTAAAGCTCCCTCATCTGCATGCTTTTGTCGTTGTTTGTACAAACTATGATTCTTTGCTTCATCTTTTTTCGATCTACACATGGTACAGGTAATTGGTTGTGAGAGTGTTTATATCCTGAGCGTTTTCGAATCTATAGGGAACGTTGTGTGTAACTAATCTTTGTACTTCTAATTTCTTCGAATAAATCTGCAAACATTCATTTTTCTCAAGACTGGCCTCGTATTGCCAGCGTGTCGTTGTATAAAATATTGTGCTGAACAACTTTAACAGGAGGTGACGGTATTGCAGTCGGAGAAGAGGGTGACTCTCGTGTGCACATTACTTAAAGTTTAAAGCCTCCATGAAGTCAATCAAGACTCCCATCCTTCTCCATGTCCGGCTGTCGTAAAACCTGGGCAACCTACGCTCTCCAACTCCAATCCTTCTGTTTGTTTCGTTTTTTGCGTTTATTTTTAATGCATTGTATTACCCGCCTAAAATTGAGTAGAGCTGGGGCTTTCTAAGCAATGCATTTCGGAAAAAGTTGTATGAATGCCAATACAATTAAAACAATCGTTTTTGAAACTTCAGCACGTAAAACTACACAGTATTCAAGTCGGAAGCTCTTGCGTGAAGAAGAAGAAGAATACGTCGGAACCTTTTCAAGAATGTTAAAAATATGGATTGCATAATCATAGAGAAATGCCACTCCCATGCGTAGGTGGGCATGCATACTCTTGCACTAGACAACTGGCCAGAACAACGGAATAGTTTTGGCAGCGGCAGTATGTAGGTTGCAGAATTCTGGCGTTCAGAATCAAATCAAAACATATATAGAGTAGATCATAATAGAAATGGGAAGACAGAGCACCAGACATGCGCGAATTTCTGCAGTTGGTCGAAAACGGCGGCCTCGAAGATCTGCCACGTGTTTTTGGAGTTTTATTTGACTGATCCGTTTCGAATACAACTAATGATGTCAGCTGCACTCATCTCAAGGAGAGCGAAGGCTTACAATGATGACCTTTCTCAAGCGATAAGGAAGTGACGAAGACGATCACTTGGAGGAATATAGGACGTCGGAGGTGAACACCGTGAGGTTTTGGCTTCTAGAGACAAGGCTTCGCATTGACGTTAAATGGAAAAACCTGCAGAAATATGGGTTCGAATAACATAGCCTCAGGGGCTTTAGTTTTCAGAATAATGTTTGTTCCCAAACGTTGTATTCACGATAGTATTTCAGCCTATAATAATGAACAACTTCTAATCAACGCTATTAAATTTGTTAGTAAACGGATCCAAATGTTCCCCTTCAACGGTTGATATCAGATGCCCACGTCTCCTTTCTTACTACCTCGCTGATCCCAGATCCCTAACCTATACGCCCGCCGTTTTCCTACGTGAGTGGCATGCAATAAGATCTTCTACAGGGCTAGTGACTGAGGGAATTACGTATGAGAAACGTCGTCAGAAACGGTTGAGTTTGAGATTCAAAACAGCAAATCTGATTTAAAATAAAAATGCTTCCGGAATCTCATATTCTCTGATATCTTTTTGTTTCGGCATGTGTTGGCGCTACCGAAAGAAGTCGTGTACACGTAGGTCGGGTCCGTATTCGGTGCAGCCAAGCCTTCTACCCTTTTGGGTCGGCTAATATGTAAAAACGGACCTGTATATGAAGGTAAAACACCGACTTCCTTATTGGCTGGCCACGCCCTTGCCCGCAGAATTTGAATGCATGGCGTGTCCCACAAAGGGAATGGTTAACGTCGAACGCCCCTTCACCCGATAATTAGGACCGAGCTTTTTGCCTCATCATCTACACACACTGAATGATAGTGACAATAGTATTTACTTTGATATGTAGTGCTGCGAGGCAATAATCCAATATATAATCGAAGATCACTCTCCAGAGGCTCATAAATAGTATGCGAAAAGCACTCTATGAATGTACAACATCAAACAATTTTCCGGAAACGGAGGAAAGACATATGATTTGTGAACTACCTGAAACAAATGCAACATTGTCACATATTGCGGAGAGAAGACGAAGAAGGAAGACGCAGGAGGTGGTGCGCACACGTCAGTTGTCCGCAGAAATTACAGAGACGATAAAATGTGCTTCTGACACGGTTCGAGAAGGAAGGTGTCCGAAAGTCTGTGTAACCGGATGCTATCGAGGCCGCATTCCCCGTCCTCGTTGCCGAAATTCTCGCAGATGAAACGAATCTGGAAAGCAAAAGTAAGCCGACTGTACCATTCTATGTACATATGTCCGCGGTTGACATTGGATCTCTTGAAAAACGTAGTACATGAAAGCAATAATATTAAATGAAGAAAAAGACAAGAAGGCGATGACCACTCTTGGGCAGTTCTATGAAGTTAGTCCAAAAACTCGTACTTTACATGCAGTCTATTGCATGAAGAATTTCAAAAGGTCTACGAAAAATGTATATCCTGAAGTTGCAGGTCTGGATCTAGCAAAAAATTCCTTTACGTCGTTAATTTTTTTGACTAATTTGCGAATTTGCCGTAATACCATTGATCATTCTAAAATATGCTCTACAAGAAGGGGAAGAAGTCGAACACAACGCAGTACACGTTGGAACCTCAAGGAAATGTAGTGTACAGCATGGTACCAAGCGTTCAAGGTGGACAACTGCTGAAAAGTCAAACCAGGGTGGTCAACTGCCGAAAAGTAAACGAATGACAGACAGTTGCGAATTCTATTTGGAGGAATTAGGCAGGAGAAAGACAAGGTGGACTACTGCTAATATGGAGCGAGAAACGCGCTATTAAATATGCGTGTTCCTTATGCATTTTCTTTAGGAGACAGAGGAGAAACAAACTTAACAATTGAAGTCTTCGTTACTTGGGTGGCGAGGATAAAAATACTCAGTGCAGTAGAATTCAATTCGAATAAGATTTTGTCAATCGTACGTGGCAGTTTATTCGCTTCTATGTTGCCGTTTGGTGCGAGAAAAGGACCTCGAGGGGCAAAAAGAACCTTTATGTGAAATAGGCAGACCTATGGTCTTTAAAAATCTTCCGAAAACAAACCGTACCAAAGAATTCGCTGTGGTCACTGCCTGACCTGAATTCTTCATGAAAGCATTCTGTAATTTTTCGAAGCAGTTATGGAAGTATGGAAGAATCTTGCGCTGTAAAAGTATATTTAGCGAGCGTAAGCTTTGCAAAAGTTTTGTCAGTAGAAATGAAGACATTCAAAAACGTTCAGCCGTTCTGTTTTGTACAGCACTTTGGATCCTCCCAGAAGCTGAACGACTTTCAAGAAGATAAAGGAACCAGGCATAGTATGAAGTTTTTTAATTTAGAAGTCTTGATGTTACTGTCTGGTTTGGAATGTAAACGATTTTTCTCGTTTAGCAGTTTCGTTGGTGATAGATGAACCGTTGATATTTGTTGTGAAGATGGAGATGTATTCATATAACTACCGTGAAGATGGAGTCCAAAAGAATCAATAAAGAAAGAGATCTGACCTTTCACAGAAATACGTCCAGACTGACTGCAGCTAAGGAAAATTTTATTTAACGAAATTATCGAAATTACCGATTTTAACGCAAAAATTTTTCGTTAAGAAATGTTCGTTAGAAAGCCAATTTAACGCAACCCTTGGTGTACACTTCACTGTCACAAAAAAGTTTTCTAGAGGTGTTAACACCCTAGAAATTCAAGTGGCTCGTAAATAGAAAGTTTCCTACATCTGTTATTTACTAACACTAATACCGATTTACCTACTAAATTAATAAGCAATTTGTAATGCAGCATTATGTTTCGACCTTCATTATGAACCTCTTATTTTTCTTTAATATATTCCTTTCGCAACTTTATTGAATTGACATTTGATAGGGAAGCGGTGGTGCACAAGAAACACACATGAGAAGTGGATTGCCATCTTAAGAACAGAATACGTCGCGCTTTTCAATACGATGAGGGAGTTCGCTTTGGAAAATCGAGGTTCTCGTCTCACATTGGCGCTTTTCTGGAATTCGAGGTAAAGGTAAAGGTCGCCTAGAGTACAGTAAATTGACATATGGTGCATGGATATGAGCTCGTGTAAAACGTTTTCATAGAGTTCCAAATAAAATGTTATCATTTTTTGGGTGGTCACGAAGTCCTTTCCTTTTTAACTCCAGCAAGGTATTCGCACGTTTTTTAATTAACAAGAAAGCGAATGTCTGATGGTATGTGCCATGATGTGATCGCGTCGTGATCTGCATTGCATACTGTGATGTTTAGTTAATTGTTTTTCAACTCAGGAAAAGCGATTCGAAATGGAATTATAAATTTGGGATCCATTCAATCAAAATTATGCTCCCTCAAATAATTAACTAGGAAAATATGTGGACGGAGTCATATACTACTCTGAACTTTATCAACCACAGTCACATAAACAAACCGATACAGTGAGTACGCCCAAGCACAACCTCCTGACGTAACATTTACGCCTTTGAGGCCTTTAAAGTAGCGAAAGCAGTTCATTAAAGCTAAAGGGGTAAAAACATTAGGACAACTGATGCTGTCTTGTTAGGCTGGCGGCCAAGATTGCTTCGTTTATTTAGCTCGGCTTACGTTTCGGTGACCTCGCCTTCGTGAGAGTCTGCTCCTTTCTGATCGTCGCTAGAAGAAGACCCCTTCTAAAGGCGCTCTGACAAGTTTCGGTGTTCTTTCAATTTCGCTGTCCTTTCACCACTAACAAGCGGTCTGTCACTCCATATAGCTATCACTTCTTCGCTGCTTGGAAAAAGAAACCACTGTTCAGAGCGGCCTTTCAACTTACGGAATTTGAGTATGTATGGCGACGCAGGTTTAAATAACGCAGATGATAATCTCCGGCTTTACTCTTCTTGAAATCTCAGCGTGATTAGTTCTCGATCTAACAAAGTTGTAAGTATCAAAAATGCGCCAACACGAGGTTTTGTGGTGGATCTCTATTTCGACTTTACGTCTTGACTAATTTGTCGTCTTCAGAGGCCTCAATGTGGTGGGAGCGCCTTAGCCGCTCTAGCGGTTTTGACATAAGACTGCGACCAATACATAAAAAGCCTGGGAAGGAGATATAAGCTCACGCATATCCCTCCTCGACTCTCCAGTTTTGGAACGGACTTCTCTGCCCCCGAATAGCAGTTTCTTGAAACGGAGCTCACCTGAGTTGTAAAGGCGGGGCAATCAAAACTGGCGCTCTGCCAGAGTAGAACACCAGCCGTGGATGGCGTGGCAAACGGACAGTGCTGCACTCCGTTTATGTCGCTACAGCAGGCGACCAGTCGGGTGCCTTGCTTCCACTCGAGAACATCGAAGAATATCTGGAACGGCTCTTAAGACCTGGAAGGAGTGTGGGAAGAAGCAGAGCAGAAGAACGAACGGTGTGCGGGTCCGACATGCTAGTCTCCGTCTGCAGTACTGAGGAGCTGCCTGGCGGAACACGTGCTCGAACGAAGTTCGACAAACCTACTGAAATCAAGACTTGAAAAGAAGCACAGCGAAGAAGAGGAAACTTAGCTTAGACTCCTATCGATATTACTCTTCCACAAAATATGATTAGTTAATCGCATTAGTTAGGGTACAACGTTCTTCGTTATTTCTCATCATCTGCATCTCTGCTCTTGAGAGACTTTATGTCTATCCACCATAGTGGAATGGCTTTCGACCTATAGGTTGAACGATAAAGCCTTCCCAAGTGACAGTACTTTGGTGCTCCAGACCTTTGAGCATGACGAAATGACTGCTGACAGGTATCTCTGGCGGGTGCGTGTAGGAGCACATGCTGCGGTCGAACAGACATCCTCCTACCGTATGGCAAGGCTGAGGTGGTGCCAACGATAGCGGTCTGTAAAACTGCTGAGCTGGTAGATCTCCATACACAGGAAGTAGGAAGACGGACGTGCCTGTGGAACATCATCAGGGGTGAGGGCGTCTGCACAACGGTGGGTGCGGCCTTTGGTGCGATGTGCTTCTGCTTGATGGTCTAAACTAGGAGTAGCAGATAATGAGGTCAGCGTAGGAAGCCACAAAGATATACGTTATTCTCGGTGGACTTGCTGCTGCCGGTGCTCAGCTTTTTCGAGATGCCAGTGTCGCCCAACTTTGTCGGTTCCGTTCCCTGAAATCAAAGCACCGAAATTCTGAAGGTCAGAATTACTTCACGCTTTGAGGTGTGCGTCTGCCAAATGTTGTTTTACGTGCGCGCCTTCTCTCTCCATGACCATGGGAAAGCACCTAATGTTAGGCAGTTCCGCTGTTAAATCATTAGAAACGTGTCACTACAGTTTCTCCGATTCTAAAGCGGAGACCTGTTCTGTGACAGAAGCTAATGATCCCCTCCGAAGTTTTCGTTACGAGTGAAGCAAATTTTAATCCAAACGCCATACGAGAGTAGACTCGCGCCTCCATGGGATGTAACAGCGTCGCAACGTACATCGCTCTCACCATTAGACGTCACTCAGCCGCGCAGGAATTCATAACTACAGTTTGCCTTCCCCCTTTTTTCTCATGAAGCCCTATCAGCGACGACTCCTGCGACATGGTAGACATTGGCTGCGTGACCGAACTCACGACCCTAAGTCGGTTATGACGCAAAATTCGGGCTCTAACAAACTTCACGGTCATGCTATATTTGTGCTGTACGGAAATATGTGTATCTTCTGGAGATGCGGCTCTTTCGAATAAAGGACCTTTGAACCTTGCACAATGGGAACATTGTCTACACGTTCGGCTATTTCACAAATATCTCCCAAAACAACTACTTTCTCTCATTAAATGAAATTGAAGGCTTTCAAGTAGCAGAGCAAAGACTGAACATTTTCCAAATTAAAACGAATATATACTGGAGAGTCTCCAGAAGATTTAAAACAATTTTCCGTCCAAGAAGACCTTTTTCGAAATTTTTAATCTACGTGCCTCAAAAAGTGAACGAACGCACTGTTCAAAATTCTATTAAATTTTTATTTTCTAAGGAAAAATTGTGAATTTTCTTGTGTATTATTTCAGAATGCAGGAAAAAAGAGTAATTTTGCCCATAACATTTTCGATGTCAACCAAATGAAAATCGTTAAACACTGGACGAGTGCATGGTGCAATCTTTTTTAATACCAAAAAATGTTGCTATACTGCACTCTAAAACAAGCTTTCAATCAATATTCTCCCTTAAAAAATTGCATAAAACATCAAACAGCGTGTTCACTTGTTGTTAGAGCAAATGATTTCAATGAAATTAAGCCATACTCAATTTTCTTGAAAAATAAATTATTCTAGAATTCTTGGAGCGTTTCCAGTTCTATCGAGGCGATCGTTTTGATTTGGGCGATTTCAGCGTCATGTTTGCTTACAATAGTGTCCAGTTTGATATAAAAAGTATGAAAAACAAAAATTGTATATTTATATGTACATATAAATATACCATTTTTACGTTTTTTTACATCGGTAAAAACTGCAAAATAAGAATGAAGCTGCCACTCGGATTAGAAAGAGAACGCGGACTTCGAGGTGTCAGGCTGGCTCAACAGATAACGTTGTTTCCTCGCTTCCAAACAGTTTCCAGCCAGCCTCACCCTTCTCACTTCTTCACACATGCCTCAGCTCCGTTTTCGGGCAACAAATGGGGCGCTTCTTATGCGGCCGACACAATGCAAGATCTCGTGCCCACCACAAATCGTTCCCGGGGCGCTTTCCACCAAGGCCTGCCTTTCACAAATCTCTGCAATGCCTCCGCCTTTGCACTGGCGAAGGACTTCAGTGGGTAGGCCAAATAGACGCAGAACTTTTGCGCGCACGTCGCAAACAGTTGCCTACATCAAAGGTTGAGTAGAGGCTAACTTTGACGCCTTACTAATTCATGGTTCAGCATCCCGATAGACAAACCTATTGTAACCATTTCCATTCAAACCTGTCAGGTATTTATTCCCAAAACGACACCATCCAGCCCAAGATTACTGTTCCTGAAATATGAAGTATCCGAGTAGATGCTAAGAAGGATTCGCGAAGCATTCACTACAAGGCTTGAACCGCCCCTGAAGCAACCAAACGTTTTATCCTTACAAGGTCAGTGACTTGTGGTGGTGTTCATCTAGAAACGATAAATATTCAATTAGCTCATCAGTTGGTCCTCGTCGCATTTGCTGTGATCCTACCCAAATTGGCTTTCACAACAGTACGTGAAAAAAAGAACACATGGCGCGTTCAGATGTACTGGTAAGCGTCAATTCCTGTCGTTCTATTTCAAAACTCATTAACTCCTTTCAGCTCGCTTCATCAGATTCTTGCCAGAAAAGCTACACGTGCTTCAAAAGAGCGAAGTCAGGCAATCGCTCTTGCTCCATTGCTCCCATTCTTCAACACGACGAATCCTCGAAGAAAAGCGACCTTGGACAAAGGCGTGTATGTCGTCCTTTCGAACGTGACCACGTTTTTGTGCCGCCGCGGATACGGGAACTGTAGAAAGAACACCTGGCTGTGTATGTGCTGACCGTGAGTGAGCAAACGAAGGGTCATGGCAAAAGAAGGAATTTCACGAAACAGCGCATATGAAGATCGACAGGTATCCGCTCCACGCTCCTATCAACCGAGCGATCCTTCCTATTCCGGGTGCTGAATCGTACGGGGAAATGCTTTTAGCCTCTCCTTTGTAAAAGCAACAGGGAGGGTCGACTAACCCTACATGTTTCTTCAATTCGTTTACCAAAATTGATAAGCAGGGATGAATTCGGCTGATATTTCGACGCCCTCCCCTTCTTCGGAACACTGAGACCACGAGAATGTCTGCGAAACTACTCCCCCAAACACCATTTCCCATTCAGAATAGTACTCTCAAAGGACCTAGAGTAAGTCGATGACCTAGGTACAGCGTAGCAAATAACTTGCCAAGTGGATGCCGACAAGGGCCACCAGTCACTCGTTGATGGAAATAAACGTGGTGAGTGAGCTTAGCCCTGAACACTACCCCGATGTGGTGTACCTAGTAAGTCCAAGCACGTCGATCAGAACCCCAGAGCTCGCGCTTGCCTGCCCAAACGTCTCACAAGTCCCAGGTGCTGAGCTTTCCCTTTCCTTCGCCAGGGTGGAGACGGACCTTTAAAATACGATACGGTGCCGCCGAACCATGTGCTCTTTCCAAGAGCTTGAGGTTTTTATTGGTTTTTTTGAGGATCTCCAAATGCTCCCTCACCCTGATGATACATAGGAGTCTGCGTGTTTCCCCTATGCCCGTACATTTTATATGACATAAGGTACAGCTCCCCAAATGTGCATCATCCAATCTCACTCTTTACCGTCTGGACAAACTACGCAGGATGGAGTGAAACACACACAATCGTAGATTCAGTTCCGGACCAAATCCCTCTTCAACTTCATTGGAAGCACCTCGGCCACACTTACCACTTCTTGGAGATGCGCTTTGCGAATTCACATGCCCATATCTGCGCTTTCTTCGTTCGATATCAAAGGCACACAGAAAGAAAGAAATGAGGAAAAAAGGAATGACAAGGATGAGCAAAGGGGCAGAGCAGCAACGAAGAAGGACGCTTTTGCTGCTGGTCCTAAGAGACAACCGACCTTCAGGAGGATTCAGTGCTAGGAACGAGAACAAATACAAAAACTTCAGGTCAGAAAGGACCCTAGTCGAGGCCCACGCCGCTTCTGGAAAGTCACTGCCCAACTATCCCCTTAAGATGGAAGTAGCAAGCATGGAGAAATCCGACCTCAACCTCCATAATGACGACCTCCGTTCATCCTTGACGTCTCAGCCGTGCACCAAAGCAAATTCAAACCAATGGAGCGATTGGCGATGAGGTCATCGAGTCAGAGCGTTGTTGTTCCCTCGACACCCATAGCACGGTTCCTGTTCGATTAGCTTTCACTGTTCAAAAAGTTAGCCGTCCTACACCACGGCGAGCTAGAAAATCCCCAAATTGCGTGTGTTTTCCATGTGCAGACACAGAGATGTACAGGATTAGCGTTCCACCGCTGACGGTGCCATCCAGACGTCATTCAAGCAACATGTCATTTCAAGAACTTCTAAGCAATGAAGTAGGAAGCGAAAGACATGACCTGAGAGATGTCGAGAACCGCTTCTTGCACACTACTTCTGCAGCCTGAGTAATTCCGTTACTATTCTAGTGCTCACCCATTAACAAGCCACCGCCTCAACACTTTTGGTCAGCACGATAAGACGGCGAGCTTTAGTCATATACAGCTTTCTACGTCTATCCTTCGGCAGTGATCAATCATCGCCTCGCAGCAACCTCTATTCTCTCAGCATAGGTTTATCTATATTTCATCTTCCATGTTGTTGTTGTTTTATCTGACGCCTGTCTTATACATCGTATGCGAATAAATAAATAAATAAATAAATAAATAAATAAATAAATAAATAAATAAATAAATAAATAAATAATGTCCTCTTATACACGCCGACCTGCGGAAACAGCTGAAGAGAACGCACCTTTTCATCGTAGTCTGCTTCCTCCTCGTCATCATTAGTCACGTAGTTGGGATCAAGGAAATTCACCAGTTCCTTGCCCAGCAGGTCGGTCAGAGCTGAAACGTGTGCATTATTCGCAAATTATTTCTTCGATCAAATGTGATCGAAAAATCCAAAAAGCTGTGCGAGTTTAACCTAAAACAATTCATGAATTCTGTACTCACGATCGAAGTCACCGGGCTTTGCCGGTGGAGATGGTGGCGGGACGACTGCATCAATCACACCAAAGAGCTTTTCTGATTCAGGAACGAAGCGCTTCGGCGGCTTGATGGCAATCCGCTTCACAGGCAGCGAAGTAAGGAGGGGCGGTGGGGAGGTGACGTCTGCGGTCGACGCGAGGTCTTCGTTGGAACGGCTCCTCGTCTCACCGCTCTTAACCTCTCCGGACTTCCGGCGCTCCTTGCTCTTCAGCGAGAACTCGGACTCGCGGAGCTTGAGGAGTTCGCGCTCTTTCTGGCGATCCAGCAGCTTCATGCGCACTCGTTCGTCGACGAGTGCCAGTTGGGGCAAGTCCAACGCCGGGCTGCTCGGCCCGGGCGAGTGCTGGTGCAGACCAGTTATCTCGGCGTGAGGAGCCTTTTCGCTCGTCTGCAGCGACGGAGGCACAGAGATTCGGACTGTCTTTGGCACTTGTACCTAAAGCAGAACATTACGTCATTAACCATATAGTGAATTATAGCATACAGATGACAGAAAGGCTGCTCTTTTAACCGACTCCTTTAGAGGGCTTGATTCTCCAGAGCATTTTCTGCCTAATGGTGAGCACTTAACCAATTATGACGTTCTCCTGCCAGTAGAATCTACAGTGTTGTCCTAAAAGTGTCGAACTGTTTGAGTGCTTGTAAACTGGCTGCCCTTTTCAGATTCTGCGAAGTTCGTTCGCTTGCCTTTAAAGGACAAAAACCACAAAACCTTTGGGGGTGATGAGAGTGTCACTCATTTGCCCAGAGTTTTGCAATGTAGGGAAGGCGCCATTTATTTCGAGTTTTCCAGCAAAAGATTGCAAGCAATTCTAAGGTTAGTTTGGTTGAACTTTCACATGAAAAGTAGTTTTCACTTTCAAGATTGCACAGAAAACTATGGGTGTGCATTGGGATCAACCCAAAATATTCGGCAGCCGCGTTAACTCATTGTTCGGGAAAATCGTTAGGGAAAATAAATGCTATCAATCGGCGACGCGATCACGGAGTCAAAGTTGAAAGTGGCGGTAGATGCGCGGATGATAATGCATGATTTGCCACCGTGGCAAGCAGGTTTATTGAGGCAGGAAACTGATTTCATGAACGGAAAACGCGATGGGCCAATTGCACTTTTCACCTCAGGGTACCAGTTCTGTCCGCGGTATAAGGCTAAGGGATAAAGCACGGTGTTGATCAATCACTTTTAGGATGCGCCACGCATTCAACTTATACGGGATGTCCGAACAAAGGCTGAGCTCGTATTTGGCCTGTACAAGGACTTGCGGTGACCAGCCGATGCACAACCTATACGTGTTATATCTTTCCCAGATCAGTCTGATACTCTGTATAATCGTTTACACACACTTGAGGGATGCTGGGGTTGGTTAGGGAATCCGAACCAGGAACGTGGAATCGAGTGTACGCGACAGTCGGCACTCCCTTTGACTGTGCTAGCCCAAAGCAAACAAAGTATGCCGAGTAATGTTGAGATCTAAATCTGTTAATTGAATTGGGAGTTCAGCAAAACTAAACGCAGAAATGTATGCAGTCTTTTACAGAAAGAAAACTAGGCAAATAATATTTAAATCTAGAGTATCAGAGTGAAAGCACGAGCGTTTGCCATCCCAGAACAGCTTTCTCACTCGCTGGTATAAGATAGAAGATTTATTTGAAACGAAAATAATAAGAATTGCTCCACTAAACCTTCCATAAGTTGTTCCTTCCATAAGCAAATTCGTCTAAACGAACTAAACCTAGCAAAAGGATTAATTAGTAGCCAGCTAAAAAACAATGTTGCTGAACTTCTGTGCCTCTAGATGTCGACAACGATCGCCAAACCCCGCCTTCTAGCGATTTCAGCGATTTCGTGATCTTGCCTTACCCCGACATATGGTAACCAACCATAATCCACCACTATACCAAAAACGGATGCCCGTTTCCGTGTCAGCCACTTTTCAAAATAACCTGCCTAGGCGAAGCATCGGCAAAATCTATTGGATTTCCGTCGATAACGTATTGCTGAAAACGCAGGAGGATTCGGAGCAAAGAAAACCAGAGACTGGGCAGAATTTTAAGGAACGGTTGCGAGGAGTAGCTCCGTGGAGCCTCTCAGCTATGATGAGTACCCTCTATTCTGATGTAGTACTTCAACGGCTTTCACGCAATCTAGCGGTAACGACAGTGCTACGACGACGGTATGTTCTTACGATTCGTCCGTCGCTATCTGCAGCACAGTGCTTCACGCTCACGAGGATTCGGTCAATCATCACCACCGTGTTCACGCTTCCGTCCAGCTTCTCCAGAACGAATAGCACCTGCAAATAGCCGCGTCACGATCTCTTTCACGACTCCGGTTCGCCCCTCACAGGTGGCGTGGCCCCTGAGTGAGGACCCGTTTCAATGGCTCGCTTGAAGCGAGGAAAGTCGGTCGCTTTTCATATGCAGATTCGATTGTTCGCCATCGCACTAGTCAGCGGAAATCCCCGAAAGCGTCAAGCGCGTGGCGACGACCGGCACGAGGAAGCAAATGCCTCGTCCGCCGACCGATCGCCGTCTATCTGTCCATGATAGCGGATCGGCTGCTAATCAAAACGGCGTTCACCTGCACGTCAACCCCGACGGGCACCACCAGTTTCTGGCTGATCACTTGACTCTGTCGCGACGGCTCGGCCGGATGACAGTTCTCCGCTCGGATTGCTGCCTGTCCCCATCGTCGCCAGCACAGCTTCAGACGGGCTGTCGGACTCTGCCAGTGCCTGAAACGTGTCAGTCGGTTTCCACTCGCTAGCACAAGGATGACGGCGACGAGATTCATGTTCCTTCACCATAACGACGTCGCGATTGGGCCGTTTACAGCGGAAGACTAGTGCGAGCGGCTAAAAACTAGGAAGCACGACGGACGCAATAAGATGATCAGCGCTTGCTCAGTGGAAATCTCAACTGTTCCCCTCGTCATGTTCTCCTCATTGCAACCGGCGCCAGCTGCAGGCAATCGAGATAGCCACCTCAAGATTGGCAGCGATCACTCTTTTCAGAGGAATGGTATCGTTTCATTAAAATAGCGGTCATCTTACCAGTCTTCTCGGTTAGGGCACAACTACTACAGCTTTGCTTCTAATTATTTGAGCAATGGCGCTAAGCAATAATATTCGCAGTAATACGCTGTCACCCTCATTTTCAATTGAAAGGTTATTTCTTTATTACCTTCATAGCAATGTTAGCAAAAATTTTACCTGTAGTGGCCGCGTCAAACCCTCGTGCTTCGACAAATATTCGAAAGTAGCAGGGTCATTTTGCGTTCCCCCATTTTGCTGAGAAACCAGTAGAGGCAACGTTAAGAAAAGATTCGAAACGCTTAAATTCGTCGAAGAAATTTCGCAAATGAAGACAGACTTCAAGTGGTCGACTATCACCTTCCGGCAGCAGTGGAAAAGGCAACAACGACGGGAAAGCCGATGTTTTCGTAATTTATATCGATTCTCTGGCGTGAAGATGCCGCTACCACTACTTGAATTGGTATTGGTAGATTCTCCTCACGAGCTGAACATAGCAGCATTCTCGGTTTCGCCGACGTTCGCCGGCACAGGCACATATCCGACTCTCCTGCCGTCAAGAAACGATGAAGAAAACGCATGAAAATCAATCACCAGCAAGGAATACCAACGGAGTCCTACGAATTTCCGAAGATAAGCCTTAGTCGCGCGAGACGCTGCTCAAGAGGTGGAAGCGCTTTGCAACCCGTTGTGAGAACATCAATGCTTGTATAACATATCCCCCAGATTCAACATAGATGTTACTGTGGACCTACAGCGAGGGAAGCGTGGGTACAAAAAAAAAGCCCGACGGAAAGACAGCAGAGATCATGGCAGATTCATTATTGAGGTTGGTATGACAGCGCGGTCTACCTCACTGAAAGTGAACCCAGTGGTATCTCGTAGATCAGAGTAGGAAAACAGAATAGAGTATCTATTACAGTAGGCAGTGATTAGCTTCATAGGCAAATAGCTCGCCAGCTCACTGATCGTGAGACCTATAGGCAGAAGAAGCTGATTCAAAGGAAAATGAAGACTCGCAAAGTAGTACGATGCGTCTCGATCGAATCGTTTTGGCCGAGGAGCATTCAGTAAGGTCACCAAGGGCGCAACGAACTCTAAACAGCTATTGATCATGCTGTTTATCTAGGCACTAGAGGTGAAAGCATTACGACACTGATCATGCTCAAGGCGTGGTACTCCGTACTACTAGCGTGTGAAGTGTCTAGGCAAGCTGAAGTCCCTCAAGCCGTTTTGATACTTTCGGATGAAGCAGCGTTAACGTTCACGAACAGATCTGCCATCTGCAGTGGCACATTCATTTCTGCTCCCACCTATGTACGTGCCAAGTCGAAAACCGCGACTGCTTATTGAGTACTGCAAGAGGCGGGTCCTTCTTTTGGATTGACAGTCACATTCAAGGGTCGGTCTAGCCCATGCCAACCACGCCCTCCATCGTTCTAGACATTCTCGGAATCACAAAAGGTAACCATAAAACGCTGGCCTGTAAACTGACTGATCAGCTAGGTGTTGAATATTCTATTCAGTTTGCCTCGACGTTTCCGCACGAGGTAAGCGTGCCGCCCTCCACAGTAAAAACGATTTGCTCTAAGCATCGTTTTATATTTTACCCTTTTCGTGGTGCTCTATAATGCTTAATGCTAGTTGCTCCATATTACATGCATACTAGTCACCGAGTTTTTTATTTGAATCCCTGCTGCTGGTTAGCATGGCCCAGAAGTCATGTGCGGTGCAAAACAATGATAGGGCACTTCGTGGCAGGATCAGAACCTGGGTAACCTTTGCGCTGAGTATTTACTCTCCATTGCTAATCATTCAACCCAAAGCAGGCAAATGCCAACAAACAGCAAGCATCATGTAGAAGATAGAGGTCCGCATCAAAGGACGTATTTTTGTTAACGATTTAACGGACATTTTCCACTAACATCTGGCATGACGACGAAATGTTCATGAAACTTAGAATTTTTAGTGGATTCTTCTCGGTTACCATTTTCAGAGTTTTTTTTAATGGAACTTCCGCCCTCCAGATGCAAAAAGCATCTGAAAAGTTTTTGAAATCGGGTAGAATATTAAGGAGCAATCTAGTCTCGCACAACGTAACAGGAGACAGGAATTCCCTGAAAATGTTGCCCTGGGTTGACATCCTTGTGAAGTCTGCCTGTCTCCGCTTGGCACTACTTATTCAAATATATTTTGAGAGCCTCGAAATAGCGCAAATATTTACTGTCGCTGCTTTCTTAAAGCAGCGAAAAAAACCTAATAGAACATTTTGAAGGCTGCAAGTTCTGGTCGTCAACACTGGTATTGAGCAATCCATTTAAGAAGGATAGAGTAGGGCTTGTATTCCTCTTGTTTGAAACTAACCAGGAAGTGTCTCAGGTGTATGTCAGGACGGTGAAAAAGACTACCACTATGAAAGTCTCCGTCTCCACAGTTCACATAGCAGAAAAGTGGGTACCAGTTTTGCAAAGCTCTTGAACCCAAGGAGCTAGACACTCTCAACGTTTGCTATGGGGTCGGCTAAAGTACCGTCAACGACAGAAATTTCAAAAATGGATATCATAGTCGTGACCAGTGCCCGGGTAACCTTCTTAGACAAAGTTTGGGTACAATTGTATTTCTACCCCTTCTCAACCTCGACGAAAGAGCTAGGATTTGCGAAAGCGTTATAGTGCCGCTTCAGATGTACTCATGATACCCTCGTTATCAGGAGAGCGTGTTTCGACAAAGCATCGTGACCAAGTTTTTGAAGGATATCTCTACACCACATCTTCAACAAAAAAATGTCCATATTTTACAAATTTTAAGTGGTCGGCTCACCAGAAGAGTTTTAATACCACGCACCACCGTCTAACGATACCCTAGGAGATGACGCGACCTATACTCGACAGCCTGCTGGGACTGCAGTACCTGCTCGCCATCACTAGTGGGCATTAGTGGTACACCTTCAATGGATAACATGGTACAACTGAACTTGTGCAACGATCGGTTACCCTTCTTAGATCACGTGGAGCACATGCTAGATGAGATTTTCTGGACACCCATTCTCAACTTGTGCACTGGTGCCATCATATGCACTTGTAATTGCTTTATTTATGTCTAGTCGGGAAGGTTCATTCCCCATGCCAACGTCCCATCAAAGATCTGCAGAAAATACAAAGTGTCGCATGTAGAGGGGGCAGCTGATGAAAATCTCTTATTGAACACGTATTTGGCAGCCTATACTGGAATATCTGCATAGGAAAAGTTGGAAAGGTGATAGATGCCAAACAAGGAATGAACATCAAAGCATACAAGAGTTCGTCAAGGTGCTGGAATCGAGCACCTGACCCTACATCTCTGAACCACCGTCACTCCCCGCTCAGCCAATGGTATCTTTCACCACCTCTCTTGTCTCCACGAAAAGCGCGCACAAACGTGTTAGGTGCGTGCTGACAGCGCAACTCAATACAGAACCTTCAAAGGCCCCTAACTCCGTGGGTTTATGGACTTTGCCAAAAAGCCTGCCCTCCTACTATTTCAAGGATGGAGATTCTTGAGGCGGCATTTATTTTCGCTATTCAGATATACCACTGAGACACTTCCCTGTAAGCTTCTTCGGGAGCACTTTATGAGATGCTTTTGCTAGGCCGAAGCAAACGACATCTCAGATGTATCTGGCACCAACTCTTTGTTTAACAATTGTTAACATTTTATTTCATTCTGTAGTGTTTAGTCCTGGCTTTGTCGTTGGATGTTGTTGTCGAAATCGAAAAATAAACATTTTTTCTAATGTATTTATTTATTTAAGATACCTTTATGCAGCTAACAGTATTCTTTAATGAGCGATTTAGTGGACATTTTCGATTCTTTGAAGAAACTTGGTGTCCAGATTTTACGCCCACCCACTTCAGGTCTGAAAGTGGGTTTACGAATCGCCTACACTTTTTAGACATCTAGTCTTCCAGAAACCGATGTGAATCCAGACCGATCTTTTAAACTACTTGGACATCCATATCCGAAAAAAAATTTGAGAGCGTTCGCACGCTGCGTGTTCTCGTTACGTGTAGCACACGGCGGAAGGAAACAGGAGCAAAAGCCTCGTCGAGTGGCTGCTAATCACAAGCCGGACTTTTCATTTCTCATCTTCCGAAGGCGTCGAGTGAGATTTATTGCCTTCGGACGGTTACGCGAAAGGCAGTTGTCCCGTGGTCTGTGTGCGGACGTTGCGACCTACTGTTTCTTAAAATCATATGTGAATATGTGGCTCCGTACAGATAATCTAATGTTGAACTTCTCCAGAATGCTATAAATAATGTCCAGAAGTGGCGATTGAATGGCGCTTACCGCTTTCGTAGCATGTGTAGCATTCTGGAGAAGTTCAACATTAGATTATCTGTACGGAGCTACATATTCACATATGATTTTAAGAAACATTAGCTCACAACGTCCGCACACAGACCACGGGACAACTGTCTTTCGGGAGAAAAGTCCAGAGTGTATCACATTGGTACTAGAAATGATAACGTGCCTCACTACTTTATTAATAGTATATTAATAGTATAGTATAGTATAATGAAGTTGAAGAAATTAAAGATCTTGGGTTTCTAGTTACGAGTAATCTGAATTTCGATAAGCAGTGTGCAACGGTAGCCAACAAAGCTATGGAAGTCATGTTTAATCTATTTGGAGCCTTGTCTTGAAACGACAATTACATTCTTCTCCAGGCGTATAGGGTTTCTGTCAGGCCAATACTGGAGTATGGTACGCCAGTTTTTAACCCTCACACACGAAAGGCTAGTGATATTATAGAACGAGTTCAGAACAGCATCACCAGAAAACTGATGATACGTAGCAAGGGGTTTGCATATGACCAAATTCTGGGAAGTAAAATCAGAAAATTTTGACATTCTTGAGTTTAGAGGAAGGAGAAATTACCTATTGCTCTTTCACAAATTTACTAACGATGAAAACAGTATCAAACTCAATGACCTAGTGACGTTGAGGGCATCTAACACTCGTGGTGCTACAATAAGGTATGATGCTGGAAGGGCTTAGCGAAATTGTAGGCGCTTCTTTTTCTTGCATAGGACCCTCCTTTCATATGAGAAGCTTCGGAAAAGACAGAATCTTCACATCTAGAGCCTTAACTTACTGATGCCTTAGACGATGTCCATCATTTCTTTTCACCTAGATAATGCGTGTAGATTGTATTTGCTTTTCTTATTTGGTTTTTTTTTACAGTTTACGCACGACTGTACTTGTGCTCGTGTAAAAATAAATAAATAAATAAATAAATAAATAAATAAATAAATAACCGTGAGGCTAGATTAATCAAGCAGAACTTCCAAAACCTTAGAACCGTTCAAATCAAAAAACTGAAGAGCCAATATTCACGGGCAGTTCTTTAGGGTAGGTAAGATTGCTAGTAGCTTACCGGACCCCGTCATGTACGTAGATGGTGGACAGGTGCTAATCCCACCTAGAGGGCAAATGGAAAATGGCGAATGCTAAAGGCAAAAGGCGCAACGTATTCAACCATTATGTGGAATGCGGAACCATTCTGTTTAAGGTGAACCCTATTATGCCTGTATCAGCGCTTAGCCTTGGGCTGGCGCTTAGTGTTGGAAGGCTTGGATGTCCTAGAAGTGGAATCAATGCGTATTCGAACGACACGTGCTCGCGACGCCTCGCCACACAGAATCGACAGTGCCCGGGAAGACGAGTGGAAGTCCAGCTATAATGGAAACCAATAGGGGAAGGGAATGTAGCGACAAGCCTCTATAAGAAGAGAAGGTGATACAGATGCATTTCTCTCAGTTATAGAAGGACCGGCGTTTCATTACTTTTACATGAAGTGCACGTGCTCTTCGACAGTTAAGGAAAAGTAGACAAAAAGAGGAAGGACACCAAGGAACTTCGAATACAGTAAAGTTGACGAGGAAAGGCCAGCGTTGATTCGCTATCAGGTTGCGTCGTGCGTTCTACCCGTAGGGATAGAAGGACTACATGAATAATTCACTACTCCTTACGCTATCTCAATTCTTCCTCTCACAGTAGCAATATTGATAAATATCTGAATCGAAGACGTTCTACTTTGGATTCCTTATAGCTGCTGTTCTCTATGGACAAAACAGCAGCGCATTTATGAAGGGTGAGTGGAAGGGTTGTTCTTTCCTACACATTCAGCCGAAATGCATCGAGGCACATGGTTGATAGTAACTCAAAAATCACATACCGATTAAGATTTACTACAAACACCATCAGTGAATCTTCCTGGTACGCCTATTAGTACAAGGGGCTACTTATTTCGTGATCGTACTTGTTCCGAAGAATGAAAACCAGCTGCAAAAGAGTGAGCTACCCTTTATTCTTGAAGAAAAAGTCAGGCACTAATTCACAGACATCGGAGGCATCCTGGTTGTTCTGGTCCTGGATAAGCTCATACTGAACATGCGTGAACACTGCGCCACGCGAACCAACAATGGAGGGCCATGAAGACTCAGAATTGAGATTGTTCGCCCCGTTTATTTCCGATTAGGCAGCTTTTCTCGTACTCATTTTGTCAACTTCCAGAAGATGGAAGGTTCTCCTGTTCACACTTATTCCCGCTACGCTACGTACTCTTCCATCCTTGCAAGCTGTCGCGTCGAGGAAGTACTTCAGTTCAACGAAGACGGGAAAGCAGCTCTCACTGCTGGCGAGGATGAAGGACCATCCGTCAGATGCGGTGTGCACGGTCGCTCCATTGGTGAAAAAACTGGGAAAGTTTGAGGTGGCTTGTCGGGCAACGTTCCAGATTCCTTTCGGATGAAATGTGGCGCACCCAGCGGCGAGCTTTAAACCTAATGGAAGCCGACTTAAAGTGCCCTTGGCGTCGATCCTGTGCACGCTGCCTTATTGCCACGGGACCTGTCTCTAACGGATCCAGTCACAGGCGTTAAGGACTGATGCGATAGAATTCTCTACCATCGAATTCTCAATCGACATTCCGGTACGAAGAAGGAGAAGAGTGGGCAGCGTAGGCTACGAGGTGCTTGCCGCTTTCGCTTTCAACCAGTTTTTTTCGTATTGGTCGGTAGGAAAATAGGTCATCCGTACTTTGGTATGCAGCGCGGCTCGGAAAAGCAAAATGCGGGAGGATTCACTCACCTGTATTGTACATAAATGTGACTGTCAGAAGAGCAGAATGGACAGGAGCCGAACGAGGTCAGATCCTTAAAGTCATTCTGAAGGAGGTAGTTACCGGCTGAAAGGGCTTATAAGTGTATTCTGTTCGGACATCGCCAGACGGGATAGAGTTAGCAATACCTGGAGGCGAACGGCTTCTTCCAACTAGGAAAGTTCTGCGAAACTCGTTGATGTTGATGGTTCGGCCGCTTCTGATCTGCCATTTGGAATCGTCGTTGAGCGAGTGCCAACAACACGGCTTCCGAAAGTCGCAACTGAGCTCGTCGGCTCGGGCGGCTGAATCAATGGACGTGAAGGGTTCGGAGTGGAAAACGAACGGTGACGACAAACGGATCGGATCGGACCTTGCAGCGCGAAGAGGAAGAGGAGACCGGCACTACGCAACAGCATCCACGACTTGTCCTATCATGGGCCCGCCCCACGCGAAGCGACCGAAGAAATCGCATCGATATGCCGCATTCAGAGGACCGACGAGGGATCGTCGCCTCTTCCTCCACTCCACACGCCCTCAGCACGACGACTCGTCCTTGACGGAACAACGGGCACCGGCGCGTCCTCCGCTTCTTAGAAGTGTCATTCCGACCGGACGAGGCGCGGGGATTTTCAAGTGCAGGGGTGGAAGCGCCAGCCGTAGTGCTTGAAGCGGCAGCCAGAATACACGCCAATCGCCTACACTCGGAGCTGCGCCATGCCATATCTCATTGTCAGAATAAATAAGCGCTATTGACAACAGTTTGTTCTTATTCGGAATCGGCAGCTCACAATCAGACTCCTTCATATCGAAATACACATTGGAGTGGGGGATTGGAAAAGGGGTAAGGAAAGTGAGATTTGTAGAACAAGAAAGATGAGGCAAAAGCTTTGCGGCCTGCATTTCGCTCTGGAACTGCCAAAATTCATGAATCAGTAGAGAAAGCAGGCCTGGTTTGAACTTACGAGCCGCATGTGACCCCATGAAACAGCTTTACTCTCAATATCCAATGTTAGGAAGCCATTTTCTCGAAGCACGTTTACAGGCGTCTCTAGAAAAATTTTGTCCTCCTTGAGCAGGGTGTCACCTTGAAATCCAATAGGATCTAGCTCACGTGTAACGGGAAAAGCCTGACGAGCTTCTTCGAGTTTCGTGTATTTTCTAGGAGCCCGAAACAGATAGGAAGTGGGCGGTTGCTGAATTACTACATATGATAGAAACAGCGGCGGGAAATGCAGTCGGCAGGAGGCATCGCTCTTGCCATCATAAACCAGTTGGGCTCTTCTCACAGGCAAGTCAACCGAGCTTCCGTTCCCTCCAGGATAGGAGAGTTAATGCCACCAAATTTTTATTGGAAAAGCAATGCACGGCCTTTTCGATTAGCTGGTCACTGCAAGTTAACCTTCACACAAAGGGATGAACTAATCCTCTTTGTCCCTATAGAAAGAGCAGTTAGATAGCGAATTTTGGCGCAAGAGACGTCACGAAATATTCCATGAAATATTCGTTATGCTGACGCGCCACGCTACATCATGAATATAGTTTCGTTTTAACAAAACGCACACATAAACCCCGAATCTAGGAAATTTGCACCGTTTTACCTACAATCTAATAACAAAGCTGTAAAATCGCACTAAAGCCAGTTCTCGCAACTTCTTCCGATATGTCGTTGACGTTTACGCTGAACATGATTCACCAGCTACAAAAACTAGAACTAGGATTTACAGTTTCGCTTTCCAATTTCACGCCTCGCACTTCTTTGGCTTTAAAGCAGACTTTACGCCACTTTCACCACCTGCAAAAGTGACTAACGCTGGGAACTACTATACACACATCGAGATAAAATATAAAAAAGCGCACTCCAGCATAAGAAGCATATTGAAACCCATTCGCTGGGCTTTCTCGACGGTCTAGGGTCGTCCTACGTTCTATGTTTGATGGTAGTATGTTATGTACGTAATGTTTTGTATGTAATGCGTTTTGTATGTAATGTATGCTTGATATCGTCCTTAGCTCCAACTGGAGCCCAAATTCGAGAGTAACCTTATGCCGCACCCGGAAGCGCGTTATTTGAGTCGTATATGCCATTGCTTGCTACAATTTCTTGCTAGGATCAGGGCGGTAAGAAAGTCTTGGGGTGCTCGACGTTTTCCTTTATTATTTTCTTATTTGGACTGAACGAACGATATGACGCTCTTCGTGTCCCTCGAGCAACTCGATGGTCAGTGGGAGCACAGGTGGTACAGGTGATATTTTCTTATTCAGCACCCAATGGAATTCACTCAACAATATTAGCTTGTTAAAAATGACTTGATGTAATTTTTTGAAAAATCCTCAGCTCTACATTATTGGTCGGAACGTATGATCTGAAGCTCTTGTAGATCATTCTCGAAACCTCTCCTCCGTGATAGGTGTATACGTATTAGGTTGGTCGAAAAGTCTTCCACTATTATCGGAAGGACCTTCAATTGACATCCATGGTTTACCATGGTACTGCAGAAGGTGTAGAAACGCATATGCACTTCCTTTGGATTTAGTGCAGTGCCAATTTCACAAGAGCATCTTCAATAAGGCCGCAACATCAGCAGCGCATTGAAGGGGGGGGGGGGGGGACACCACCACCATCAACACCTGTCGTCCCGTTGATCATCGAGCTGCTCGAGCGGGCGCCAGCAGCGTCTCCATTCGTCCCTGTCGCGTGCCAGAGTGCTCCAATGGATCCTTCTCGCTCGAGGGACACGGAGAGCGTCACATCGTTCGTTCAGGGCTTTCATGAAGAAGTCCGACCACCGAGTTGATGGGCGTCCTGGTGTCCTCTTGACATCCCTCGGAATCGAGTCGGCGACGGCTCTCGTCCAGCTGGTGTCTGTGCAGCGCATTACGTGACCGATCTACCTAATTTTCAACGACTTGGGCCATGCGACAGCGTCTCTGATCTTCGAATGTCGACAAAGCTCGGAACTCCGGAGGCCTACTCTCATTTGAGTGAGTCGTCTCACTCAAAGCATTGTCCTCTCGATTATATGCTGCGCGACGCTAATCGCGTGTTCATCCTGCTTTCTTAAGGTCTAGGTCTCTTAACCGTAAGGCTGGAAGAATTGTGGAGTCGAATAGGTGGGCATGAAGTCGAAGGTTCTTCCTCTTCTTTACGACTTCTTCGACGCACTTGAAAGGTCCCCAAGCCGCTCGCTTCCTCCTGCTCAGCTCTGGGGCTAGGTCGTTGGCATGTTGAGTTCGCGACCCAGATACACGTAGCTGGAGCACGCGGAGACATTCGTTCCGTTGGGCGAGAATAGGGCATCAGACACTCGTCCGTTCCTCATGATCATCGTCTTCGTAAGGTTCAGCTGCAGTCCAACGTTCCCACATACACTATCGAAGTTGGCCAGCATTCGCTCCGTTTGACTAATGCTCGGTGTTATGAGCACGATGTTGGCTGGGAAGCGAAGGTGGTGCAGCTGCTGGCCTTCGGCTTTCACTCCCATGCCTTCCCATTCTATTTGTTTTCGAGGGTGGCGCTGAAGAGGTTCGGGGATATGGTATCCCCTTGCCCAGCCCCTTTATTCACATCGATGAAGACGTCGTTGTAGAATATTGAAATCTTGTTCGTGAATCCACAGTAAAGCTCTCGAAGTACTCCGATGTACTGGGTCGGAACACCCTGAGGGAGCACAGCTTCGACGACCGCTTCAATTTCGACGGAGTCGAATGCCTCCTTCAGGTCAATGAACGTAAGGCTCAGCGGCAGCTTGAACTCTCGCAACACTTCGACGAGTTTCGTAACTATGTGCTTGTTGTCGATCGTGCAGAATCCTCTCCGAAATACTGTCTGTTCACATGGCTGAAGTAGAAGCCATAGTAGCGAACTGATCTGAAGATGTAAAGCTATAAAGACAGATATGATAATAAAACTAATAGAAGTAATAGTAATAATACTATTAATAATATAATGGTATATATGATATAGGGCGCGTGTAGCAGTCGGAGCAGGCGCTGGCTGTCGCCTGTACCCAATACCAGGCTCCTGGTTCTCCCGCCCAGGCCAAGTAGGGTTCCATCCCTCCGGGTCGGTGAATTGGTACCAGAATTGTCTGTGAGGGATAAAGCACTGACTTGTACAACGGCTGGCCACCGCAATTCATTGTATGGCCAAATACGCATTCAACACGACTCCTCGACATCCCGTAGAAGTAGAATGCGTGGCGCATCCCAAAGAGGATTGAATAACGCCGTCCTTTATCCTTTTATCCTTTATAATATGATATATACATATAAATAAAATACAATATAATGTAATATAATGTAATGTACAGGGTGACATTGTACATTTTTGACTGTGCTCTGTGAAAATTTTATACATTCAGGGTCGACACACAGTACACTCCGCTGCAAATATACAGGGTGCGTAAAAAGAATTGACGCACTAAACGTAAACGTTAGAAATAACAGCACATCGTAAAAGTTAATAAGTTTGTATACATAACGTCAACAATGATCTAGCGAACGGAATAGCGCCGCTTGTATTTGATATGGGCTTCTTTGACATTAACATATCTAATGAAATTTGCTCCCTACATAATAGTAATCATAAACTTTATACAGCAGATTTTGTGGATATGTTTACTAACATTCCTCATGCAGTTATTATTTAAAATATTACGGCGATACTTAAATTGTGCTACAAAAACGCCAACAAAATTATTTACTAGTAAATTATCAAAAATATTTCTGTAATGATAAAACTCCGACTAATAACACCTAAAAGCTTATAGAGTAGAAGATATCATTTACATGACACAATAGATTAAAGGAGTTCCGCAAGGTGGCCCTGTCATTACTGATTTAACTCTTTTATACTTCGAATACAAATATACAATAGAACAATTTTTATCTAACAAGGAATTCCATCATTTCAGATACATGGATGATATATTAGTTATTCACAGTTTTACAGACAGAGATGTAGGGATTATTATATCTGAAATATATCAAAATTGCTTAAAAGTTAGTCGTACTAATATTAACAGCCATGAATGTAACTTTTTAGACCTGACTATTACTATAGAAGAAAGTAAAATATATACTAAACAATATAATAAAACTGATTATTTTGACTTTAAAGTGATTAGGTTTCCCCATTACGATTCTTTTATAAGTGAAAGCTTGAAAAGTTCTATAATTTATACAGAAACCTTACGGATTTATAGGAATCGCAATCGTAAAGAAGATTTCATTAGTAGAATCACTATGCTCGTTGACACTTTTATAGAATTGGGATCCAAGAAGAAATTATCCTGAAGGCGATACTTAGTTGCACACTAAAAAACAAATGTATTAGTTGCAAATATGGAATTTTTGATACTTATAAAGAAGCTAATACATTTATTAGAAACCTATTAACCTTTCTATTTAATAATATTAATATAATTCTATCCTATAAAATTATAACTCAGATATATTATGTTTATTCATCTTCAGTCCACCTCTAACCTTTGGTTTTGTTCTTCTTGATCTCTAGTTGACCCCTTCCCGCCGTGTTCTGACCTAGGGATCCTCTATATAAACCCGTCCGGTAGAATAGGTTGTACCATCCTCCCTGCCCTACTGACGATCCTCCGGGAGGCTGCTGGTGGTACTTTAATTATTCTTCTAATCTATTATATCCTGTATAGGGCTCAGAGGTGAAACAGGATATGATAGGCAGCTGTTTGGGATACGGCTAATATCTTCGTATGTCATGTGTTATTTGTTCAAACTGGTGATACATACATCCAGAGGGCAACTCGGGATGTATGCAGGAACCAGGCCGAGTTAGATAACAATTACAGTTATATGTATAATTCCTTACACTTAGTTCTCGGCACGCTTAGCCCACAGGCCGGTTGGCCATACTGTGACCGGTGGTCGTATCTATCCGGTTGGATAGTTTTTCTAATTTTTTGAAATAGTACAACTGTCATTTGCTTTATCTTCTTTCAATCATTCATAACAGTTGTAACAAATTTTATTCTCACTCATTTATAAAACAGTTAGAACCAGTATTTTTAAAAAACTGTTAGATTATGCATTTAGGCTTCTCTGTTTGGCTTCCTTTTCACTGATTCTTCGGGAATTGTTGACAGATGGCTCTCTTCAAACTGTCTCTTACGCGTTATGCTTCCCTCCTAAACATATTTTGATTAGATATTTCTATAGTAAGTGATTCATATATAATAGTAAATCTCAAAACTTAACTTACCTCACGGGTGTTTTCCGCTCCCAGACCCGGTAACCCTAATGGTTCTAGGTGCTTCAGGCCTTCCTATATTTTTAAATGGTTAAAAATTATATACTATTTTATTTAAATATTAAAAATGTATTTTAAAAAATAAAAAATAAAGAAAAATAAAGAAATTATATTAAAAATAAAAATTAAAAATTAAAATAATGTATAATAAAATAAAATAAATAATAAATAACTAAAAACTGTTGCAACAATTATTGTTTTATCAAGTTTTACTAACAATAGCATCCACAATAATAATAGAAAACAATAACATGGAAAACTTAGTATTACCTCTTTCCTAATTTTATCGTCGATTAAAGCATCCAACGAAATGCCATGGCAGTCCTCAAAACTTATATTGAGTCGTTTGCCCTATACGATCGGATCAAAAGTCTGAATTAAACAATTAGTTTTACTGTAATATATATTAATAAAATTTTACTACTTACTCCTAAGTTCTCCAGTTGTATTTGATCCCTTTTTATTTCCATTGGGATCGGTGCCTTTCCATAACTTTGATACAATTGTTTAATTTTATTTCGTAGGTAGAGGCTAAACAAGGAAAATTTATCAAAACAATATAATTATTATGATGATTATAAACAAAATTTTAAAAAATTAAATACATATATATAATCTACTAATTTAATTTTTCAAAAAAAAGTAAAATAAATATTTATTTTCAAGCAATTATTTATAAATATTTTAATTAACTCACAAATAAATATAATAAAGAAAAAATTTTTATGCTTAATAATATTTATATTTATTAATAATATTTTCCTTTATTTTTAAAAATATTTAGCTTTTTAAACTAATATTTATAAGAATAAAAATATTTAACCTTTTTTAAACTAATAGCTAACCTTGTATTATCTACTTACCACAGGTTCTCCTTGTCTTCATTGAATAGACTCTTCTCTTGGATCAGTCGCATGTTCCAATTATTTTTGGTGTTCAGCTCGTTTAGATTTCGGTAACCAGTTCGTTTGTACCAGGTCCAAAACTCATAGGACATTTTTACCTGAAAAAATTTTACCTGAATTTAATTTGTACTTGTAGTAACACTTCACAATTTTTACTGTTCATTACGCGCATCGACAAGGTAGTGTTTGCTTTCCCAATCGGGATCGGTCATGCAATAGGAAAATGATCAGCGTGATTGTCGTACCTTAATCAGTTAGTTTTGACTATGTATTTACGATAAATATACCGTCACTAACCTTATGAAATCCAGTATCTCACGAATAAGTTCCTGGACGTCGATTCTTCGTAGTTGTGATGGTATGTTAGTGATACGACAATATTCTTTCAGTATTCTACATTAAAATTGGTCATTGTATTTAGCACGTCTTTCGTAGTCCTTGTTATAGTAGATGCCTTAAAATTTACTTTATGGTTCTTGTTTTCATCTTGTTATATTTTATTTACACCCAATTTAGTTTCTTCCTCATTCAAACCAGTGCTGAAGTCTTCTGTCCTCACAGTTGGTACGTCTTTATCCTTCTCTAACGCCATTTCTAAAAGAATAATCTAAATTTTTTATAATAGATTACTGTCTAGAATTATAACGACGGATCGGTAAATAATAAAAATAAAAATAAATAAGTAGAAATATAACATTAAATATAAATAATTATGATAATATAATACAATAATAAATAAATATAAACAAACATATATAATCATTAATATATTAAAAACACCAATACCAGATTCCTGGTTCGGATTTCCCGCCCAGGCCAACCAAGCCTTCCATCCCTCCGGGGTCGGTGAAGACTTGTCTGGGAAGGATAAAGCGCTGACTTGTTCATCGGCTGGCCACCGCAAGTCATTGTATGGCCAAATACGCATTCATGTCGCATCCACGACATCCCGTACAAGTAGAATGCGCTGGTGCATCCCAGAAGGGATAGAGTAACGCCGCCCTTTATCCTTTTTATCCTTTATATTAAAAATATTATGCTATAAATAAAACAAAATAACTTAAGTACAATAATAATTATAAAAAATAATAATATTAAAACCAAACAACAAATAAAATTGAAAATTATAATTATATTAAACTCCTTGGTTCCTCCTTGTTATACGACTATTTGCATGGTAAAATCAATAACAATATATTATCTATACACCAATATAATATTACTAATAATAATGCTACTACATCTAAAGTGATTATACATGTAACACATGATAAGAATACAAAGAGACAATTTAAATACAGAATAAACATAATGACATATAGCTATACTATTAGTGTTATAATATTGTTAGTAAAATAATGAACTAATGTTATTTATTTATAAAAATAAAACAGAAATTAAGCACATTAATTAAAAATTAGATAGTATAATACGATATGGTATTATTATGTTGTTACAAACAATATGTGATAATAAGCTATAATTAATAAGATTGCTCATACACATATACTAATTAATATACTTATAAAATAACAATATAGTGCGGTTAAGGATACAATCAGGAAGTTAAGATAGAGGAACACAACAATAAAGAAGAATGGTAAGCTAACTAATCTTCTGTCGGGGCCTAAAATTTTGAAAATTTGTGTTGGTGTTATACGGTAATGGCGCGCATGGCAGAAGCCCTTTAATCTAGTTGGAGCAACTTTCTTTCAAATCAAGATGAGATGAGATGAGTCACACTATCAATCGACGCGATGAGTTATAAAATAGGGGAAATTACGGGGAAATTACGGGGCACAAATTAGGGCAAGAAAATAGCAAGACGCCTTCTACGTGCCTGCCGTGGCGACCCAGTAGACGAGCTGAACACGTCGCCAAACGTGCCTGGCGACTCAGTAGACGTGCCGAACACGTCGGCAGCCATGCCAGGCGATGCAGTAGACGTGCCAGACACATCGGCGACCGTGCATGGCGAGCCGTAGGCCTATGGTATAGTCCCGCGGTCCCGTCCGCAGAACGTCTGCGGACGGCGGTCGCCGACCCAACACGGTCGGCGGCCGACACCAACAGTTTTCGCATTGGAGCGCGTTTTTGGCGTCAAACTTGGAACGTTGCCAAATTCACGGATTCTATCGCTCTCGTATTCGAGCGCGTTTGTTGGTTAAGGGGAGCAGAAGTTGGCTAGTTTTATAGAGTGATGCAGAGAATACCACTGCAAGAGCTCTTCCAAGCCTAATTGAAAAGCTTTTTTGGGGAGTCGCTTTGGTCAAGTATCCAAGGCGTCGTGGAACGTTTTCTTTACCCCTCCGAGCTTTCGGAGAAGCTGCAACTGCTAGAAGATGTTGTTCGGACTATGGATTTTCTTTAACTTGGTAAACGTTATACATGTAAGTTATAACGGAGAACAGACGTCTTCAAAGAGGACCAAGTTCTTATCGCAGAAGGCGATGCAATAGAGAGATGCACGCATGCAGATCCCCTTTTTGCCTCTACCTTAGATGCTTACATAGCTCTAGAATAAGAACAGCCGACTGGGCAACTAGAAGTCGTGGGCTCTGAAAAAAGTTTTGAAAAAAAGTCGGGATCAGCTTTTGGAAAGAAATACTGAGGTGAAGGCTGAGTAAGACGCGAAAATTACGGCGAAACTTACATAGAAAGCAAACTGAACGTTCAAGAGACTCATGGTCATGTCTGTGACCGCTTCCTGCATTCCTCAATTGGTCATACAATCATTTCGATGATAAAAACACTCGATCAATGGCTAAAAAAACTGTTTGAATTTTATGACATCTCAGCTCATTGAGAACACACCGGTTGTTCTTAAATGCGAGTAGTGCGAGTAATGCTTAAATGTGAGGAAGTGGAGTGTGCCTCTGTTGAACGCATCCTTAAGCCACCCGATAGACAGTCGGCGGTTATCGATGTCTCCCCTTAACTTTTTTCGGCTCGTAACAGCTGCTGTTGTGTTTTGGGAAGGAATTCTCGAACAAACCGTCAGTACTCTTTATCACCCGAAAGCAATCTCAACAATGATTTCCTAAGGAGTGGGTAAATAATAGAACCAGCAAGAAAGACTTACCCTAGCTGAAGAAGGAATCCATCGAAGTGAATAGTACCCTTCCAGTTTCGTGCTCCAAATCGACTACTTCACGCTCCGGAGACAACTAAAACTTTCCGCTATGGGTTTTATGCATAGAACACTCCATAATGCCTTTAGATTTGCAGTACTTTCAGATAGAATAAAGGTGGTGGATAAGAATTTGTCGTCAAAGCCTCGGTTTCGTCCCAGCTTATAGGGCAACGTAGCCCCGATGTACAAGGAGATCAAGGTTATGAATATTGTTCCCATAACTCCGTTTCGCTTTTCGACCTTCACGAGATCGATCGCCAAGGTTTAGTTAATGATTAGCTTGATTCGCAAAAGCCAAGTCTGGACCCTCTCTAGGTGGCTGATTAGGTAAAAACTGGTGAATCTAAGCAGTACATAAATAAGGGCAGTGAACGCAGAAGTGCCCATCGTCAAAAACAGATAACTACTCCGTAACAGATATGCAGGCTATGCTAAGACACGTTGAAGCCTTAGAATTCTTCGGTTAGTCAAAACCTATCAAAGGAGCTGCTCATTCGGTTGATGAACGGGACGTTAGGTTAGAACGGCCTCACGATTTCTACCAGGCACAGCACCGTTCAGTACCGATAAATGCAGCGGATGGAACCAAGAAAGATGAAGGAACACTTGCAGAACAGTAGCAAAGCAACAACAGGTTTTTAAAAATACTGTAAAGAGTCGCTATATAAACTCACTCTAGGCTGCTGCGGGTTGCTAACGGCATCTTCCAGTAAAAGATCAAGCGCAGTCACTTTCTGACCAATTCCCAGAACTGACATTAGAACATCGGCACCATTGATTCTCTGCACTCGACCACAACTCTTGAAGCGTGACTTAAGAAACTAATCTACCAGAGATATACATATACTGTGGTCGAAAACACTCCCACAACCTGCGAGTAAGAATTAAAATCAACGCTCACACAGGAGAGAAAAAGAATCGCCATATCACAGCCTAACAAAAATTGAGCCTAGTAAGTGGAACAAAATGACGACAACAGTAAACCCTACTCTTGTGCAAAACAAGCTAAAACTCCTAAAAGGTCGTACGCTCAAAAACAAAAAGAAATTAGAAAACTAGAGCGCAATCAGCTGTTGGAGGGCAGCCGACCGACTTTAGCGGACTGCGGCTATTGGTCGCGCGCTGGGTCCCGGCCCGATTGATCCCGTTCCGCGGGCACTCCTGCGGGACTATACCATAGGCCGTAGACGTACCGAACACGTCGGCGACCGTGCATGACGAGCCGTAGACGTGCCGTACACGTCGCCAACTTCAGCCCTGGGGTAATCGAGGTCGGTGAACATGATTATGAAGTTCGTTTTTGAAGCGTAGATCACCATCGATCGATATCGATCAAATTATCGATTTTTTATAGATGTCCAGGCGGTCCGAAACTTCAGCCCTAGGGGTAGTCGAGGTCGTTGAACACGATCATGAAGTTCGTTTTTGAAGTATCGATTGCCATCAACCGATATTGAACAAATTACAGAGGATGTGTCGAAAGCGGCGTGGGGATTCAGAAGACGTACCGAGCACGTCACCCACGTGCCCGGGGATTCAGGAGGCGTGCCCAACATGTCCGCTAAGGAAGATCATTGAGGAGGACCAGTAGTAATGGGGGACGAGTTCTACTAAGTGGGAGTAATGAGCGACCACCAAATCGCCATATGTATAAAAGAGGAAGGGTTTTTGTCCGAAGTTAGCCCCTTGGACTTTGTGTACTTCTTTTGTAAGTTTGAGGGGTATTTGGCAATTGTCCAATACTGTTACCATCGACGTCCCACTGCCAGACGGATGGTGGCACCTGTATGACGAGGTCTCGAAAGACGTCTCTATTGTTTTTGGCTATATGCCAAGACCGAGAAACACCCATATGACGAGGTTTTGCAAGACGTGTCTGTGGGTCTTACCTCTTTGTTCCTTCTCAGCTCTACTGTGTGGCGGATTCGGATTTTTTTCATAGAGAACGTGTTTTGCATTCAGCTTTACCTCTATTTTAACCACCCGACATTTACTACTGTCCCGCTACTAGGAAAGCTACGAGTCCAGATACAGAATCCTTCTCCACTGTGCAGAATGACCGGCGGCTACTTTTTTTGCAAATTTTTTCTGTTCTCCTAGAGGGCGCTTTTTTGCAATCAGTATTACCTCTATGTTACCTACCCTACTTTTCCTGATCTCCCACCCAAGGAGGCTACGACACTTTCCTCCATATTTTCACTATTTTGCCTCATAGAGGGGGGCTTTTTTTGCAATCAGTTTTACTACGACTCTTCTCTGCACTTTTTTCACTATTTTGCCTCATAGAGGGCGTTTTTTGCAATTTTGCGATCAGTTTTACCTCTATGTTAGACGCTCTACTTTTACCACTGTCCCGCTACCAGGGAAGCTACGACTCCAGAAGCAGAATCTTTTTCCAGTGTAGAATGACAACCGGCTGTTTATTTCTGCATCTTTTTCTTACTATTTTGCCTCCTAGGTGGCTTTTTTGCATCCACTTTCAGCTCTATGTTACCACCCTACTTTTAGTGCTAGAAGCTCCTCTTGCTGCTCTGAAGTTATGCCGAAGACGTCGACCAAGATGCCTTGGGATTGTGAAGAGGAAGTCGCAGCAAGTAGGCCGGTATTCGGCTCTGCCGATGACGTCGTCGGACCGGCCTGGGGAATCCGAAAGAGAATGGCAAGGCGTCTCCAAGATGCGTTGAGATTCAGTAGACGTGCCAATAATGTCGTTCAAACTGCATTGGGATTCAGAAGCTGTGCCGAAGACGCGTCGTCCAAGATGCGTTGGGATTCAGTAGATGTGCCAATAATGTCATCAAAACTGCATTGGGATTCACAAGCTGTGCCGAAGACGTCCTAGAATGTGCGTCATGATTCAATGGACGTGCCGAAGACGTCGTCCAACATTGGGATTCCAAAGAGGTGTCCAAGACGTAGCAGCATTTGGGCCAGGATTCAGCCCTGCCGATGACGTCGTCGTACCGGCCTGGGGTGTCAGAAACGTGGCAAGACGTCGTCCAAGTCGTTCTGTAGACGTACCAGTGATGTCGCCCAAACTGCATAGGGATTCAGAAGGTGCCTAAGACGTCCTAAAATATGCGCCGGGATTCGGAAGACGTGCTAAAATGTAGCAGAATGTGCGCCGGGATGGAGAAGGTATGCCGATGAAGTCGACCGAGATACCCTGGGATTCAGTGGACGTGCCAATGATGTCGTCCGAGATGCCTTGCGATTTCCAAGATGTACCAAAGGTTGTCGAATGGGCCGAGATTCAGCTCTGCAAATGACGACGTAGAACGTGCATGGGGGATCAGAAAACGTGCCCAAGGCGTCGTCTAAGATTTCTTGGGATTCCGAAGAGGTGCCAAAGACGTTGTAGAATGTGGGCCGAGATTCATCTCTGCCGATGGCGTCGTCGGACACTGTCTTCTCAGTAGCCATAATAAATCTTCTCAAACTCACTGTATTCATATCATTTGCCCTTTACACTGCAGCAAGTGAGTGATATTGGTTTAGTGAATCTCTTAGCGAAGCGCGCAAGTGTGAGACACGCCGACAGGCGTGTCGGAGCACTTGTTAATATATAAACAAATAAAAATTAATAAATTATAGGTTAAAAAATAATTATAAAAAATAAAAATTAATTTATTAGAGAAATTATATAAATAAATAAAAATATATAAATGTAAAAAATTTTATAACTAATTTAAAAAAGCATTAATAAATAAATAATAATAATACAAAATGTATACTTGCCGTTACCTTGTATTTATATGGTAATATAGAATTAGTTACAAATCGATATGCAAAATTATTCAAAATCTCACAGCTCTTTAACAGTTTAAAATTCAAAGCCACAAAAATCAAATAGAATTAGATAGAATAAATTGCATAACTGTATTTAAATTTCCTCAACAACATAAACTCAATATCACAACGATCACAAGCGAAAGACAACAACGAGAACAACGACAACCACAACCTTAAACATGCTTTGTTTCGCCTCTACCTTCATACAAAACATGTTTAAAATTAGTTACCCCGAGGCTCTTCAGTGAAGAGGGTAACTAATTAACTTGGTTGTTAGTACATTACAAAGTAAAACATTAGTGTGCTTTATGTACCAACAACCAAGTTTTACAAATGAAAAGACACACAAAACACACAAAAAAACCTTTATATTAATTTCACTTGTTTGTTTACTTTACTTCTTGAATTTTGTTTTTATATTTATATATTTCAAATATTTTTTGTTTACTTTTTATTTATCTATTATATAGATTGTTTTCTGTTTCTTAATTTTTTTATTTTTTTATTTTTTTATTTTTTTAATTTATTTTTTTAAATTTTGAATTTATATTTATTTATATACACATTTCTATTTTTTTAAATTTAATCTATGTATTTTTATATAAAACGATATTCTTCAATTGTAAACTCACCACTTCCCGCGAAAGATAGCAATAAAATGAGAATAACGTTTGAGTTAAAGCATATCACTACCATTATCATTACCGTTCACAATATAATGTTTCACATTCCATTCCTCTCTCATTCTGAGTTATTAGACTATTCTATAGACTGCTATTATTTCTGTGTTTTATACTTTATATTATAATTAAGCAAATTAGGAATGAAATGTGGAACATCGTAGTGATCGTATTTATATAATAAATACTTATTTCTATTCAAACATTTCGTTATATTCTTTATAATTATATCTACTGGATAGTCAACTTTAACAAGTCTAGTTATCAACTTAAAAAGGTTTTCAACAAAATCGTTAAAAGCTGTGCAACATCTAATTAATCTTAGTGTTTCGGTAAATATGATTGATTTTTTAATTTTTATAGATATATTTGAGTTGAAATGTGGGAATCTAATAACATAAAATTTAAAACTGTCTGTTTTATTGTATAATTTTGTTACTAACTTATTGTTAATAATTTTGATGTTGAGATCAAGATAATTGCTTTTTGCGTAGTCTGGCTCATGTGTTGTTTCAAGCTGAAGAGAATTTTCGTATGTTTCGCTAAGTAGATTTTGTATATATTCATTATTTTTGTTATGAATTATAAGAATATCATCCATATATCTAAATGGGTGTATGTTTACGTATCGTTTTTGTGTTACTAATTTTTTGCAAAATTTGTATTCAAATACTGATAACGTAAGATCAGCAAGTAAAGGACTGCAATTACTTCCCTGTGGTACCCCTTCAATTTGTTTATAAATTATGCCTGCAAAAATTGTAAAGCTATTTTAAGTAAATATTCAGTGAAAAACATTAAATCTTCCTCTGTATAATATCTGTATTTATTTTTTTATTTTTTTTTTGGTATAATATATATTATTGTGTCCATTATATGCAAGATATTTTTTACCTGCATTGCGAAAACATATTTTGATTAATTCTTTTATATTTCTCAAAATTATATTGTGAGGGAGACTAGTAAACATATTAGTAAAGTCTGCTGAAAACAGTTTACAATTTTCGATGTTGATTTTACTTATTTTATCAGATATATTTATGTTATTAATAGACCAATAACCGATGAAATTTTTATTTCTAGATGTTATTATATTAATATATTTAATAAAATGTTGCTTTAAGAAAGTAAAAATTATAGTCATTTCTTTTGAAAGAGGTTTTACGGAGCTATTATAAGCTCCAGTTATAAACCTAAACTTGACTGGATTTTTGTGTAATTTTGGTAAACTATATATCAACGGAACTATTTCTGTTCCTTCAACTTTAATTTTATTATTTAAACATAATATTTTATGTCTGTTGATAATTTCAAGTTCATTTTCAGAATTATATACTTCATATGTTTGATTAAATCTTGAAATTTTCAACTCACCATTTTCTGAAACAATCCCCATCTCTTTGGCTAAAGTGATTAAATAGAATTTCTTACAAATGAAACTGTAATTATTATTTGCTTTATCAAGAGGGCAGATAACAAAATTTTTCTTTAAAAAGTTCAAGTACTCTATATTATGTGTATTTAAATTTCTAAAAGATCTATTGTTTTCTATATTAATTTGATATAGTAAAGATTTCCAGATTTTTTTTCTTCAAGATATTTAGTTTCTCTTTTATCAAATTAAGGTGGAAGTCTTTTAACTTATATTTATTTTTATTTTTGTCAAGGAATAACGAAAAAACTTCTCCAAACCAGTGTTGAATGTTTTCCTTTGAAACATTTTGTTTTGGAACAAATTTTGTGCCTTTTTTAATTAAATTTTTAATAATTTTATCTGAAATTATTTCTAGGTTACCTGTGATAATATGTTTATGTGTTATATCAATAAACTCCTTATACTTTTCTTCAATACATAAGCATTTACTATTAAAGATAGAATTTAGTTCTGACAAGTTTGTGTTTCTTATTATTGTATTATAATTAAACATTTTCTTGGAAAAAGAAGGTTGTGATTTAAATACACATCTAAAAGGCAACATCCTTTTATTGAAATTATTTTCTATAATTACACGTATATAGCTATTATTAAACATTTTATTTAAGTTAACTCTATCTAGAACACTATTTATATATGTGACTCCAACATTAACATAGTTAGTATGTTTATGCTCTGATTTTAAACATTTACTTTTATTTTCGTTGAAACAAAATTTACACAACATGCTAACAAGAATTCTATATTTATTTTCATCTATATTATTAAAGTGTTCTTTATTACATGTTATTTTTATAACTTTTTTAAGATATTTTTTCTTGAAGGTATTAATGTATCTATACATTTCCACTATCGAATTCATTTAATTAAATCTATTAAAAAATTCATCAGGACTGAATGTATCGCATGTGTTATTACTTTCTCGTTTTTTATTCCGTTTGCCGTTTCTTTTCCTAATTTTTCTAATTTTTAAATTATAGAACGGGTGATTTTCTTTATACATTAAGGGATTATCAATATCAGATATATTTCCATAGCCTTTAATATGATCATTAAAACCAAAAGGATGAGCTGTATTAATTAATTTAATCCAGAAAAGTTCTTTTTGTAAAAGAATACCTTTGTCTACATTATCCTCTAAGGAATCTAAAATAGTTATATTAATTGAAAGGTTATTGCAATTATTTCCAAAATGCGTATATAAACATTTATTAATTTTTGGGTTTTTAATTTGGGACAGGTGTTCTCTAATTCTGTATTTTAATTTTCTAGTTGTAATTCCAATATATTGTTTTTGACAATCGTTACATGTTATACAATATACAACATTACTTATGTTGCAATTATCATTGCTTTTATTATAGGTGTTAATCCTTAAATTTGTGACTGAAGAATGAACATATTCAGTTTTATTGATCATTGTACAAATATTACAATTTTCAGAATGTCGCGACCGCGATCGCTCCTCGGTCCGTGTCCGGCCCGGGCGCGCTGTTTCCCACGGTAGCTTGCCGATGAGGCACCCTCGATCGGCCTGGGCGCATGGGAAAATTGGTGACGTAGCACCATCGATCGGCGCGCGCCGCCTCCTCTCGTCCGGCGCGCGGCCATTGGACGTCCCGTGCGCCCGCGACGAGGTCTGCCGACCTCTCGCTCTGCGCCCTTCTACCGGATGGCTACCGCGGGGCCTCGCCCCTGCATTCGTGGACCGACAATACGGACGGGAGCGCCAGGAGAGGGCCGCGGGGTCTAGTGGGCATCATGCTCACCCCCGCGGCCTCAGGAGCCATATTCACGCCGGCCACGGAGGACGCCTAATATTCTCGCCATTGCGTTGTCGGATACCTATTGGTTGCGGAGTGAAATGAATCCTACGCCGTATGCAGTGTGCGTGTGTGGAGGAGCCGGGTGAGTCCCTTAGTTTCAAGGGCATTGTCACATGTATGGGTATTGTGTGTATATTTCCTTGTCACCTTGTGGGTCCCCCGGGAGTGGGCTGTCCCCCTGAGGCGGAGTGGGAGCGGAGGAGCCGGGTGGCTCGAGGCCTTGGAGACAGGCCGGTCCGGACTGCTGGAGGTCCACCAATACGTCTAGGCAATACGTGCGACTGAGGCGATACGAGGGAGACCTGTGGGGCTAGGTAAGATCTGGGACCCTCCGGTGCCCGTGGAGCGACACGGAGCCGCAAAGGCAACTTGAGGGACGCCTCAGCCTGCGGGGCCACCGATCGCAACATGGTGCATCGGCCGTTGGTAAGCGATCCCGTTGGTCAGCGGTTGTCACCCTGACTGTAAAAACGGCGCTACCACGCCCCTGTGCGAGGTGTTCCTCCCCCGCACTCCCCTGGGAAGTAGGTAACGTGATGGTCGGGGCTTTTGTGCGGGTTGGGGCCAAAAGCGCACTAGGTTAGTTCGCGCCCACTGGCCCCGGTGCAGAAGTCCGGCTGGACTGTGGCAACCAGCCATCTGAAGCGCCGGGGGTCCCTTTGGGTAGCGTGGCGCCTAGGACACCAGCGTTGGGGAACATTCGGATGGCAGACGGGGCTAGAGCTGCTCCAAGAGGGCAAAAGGACAGTGAGGTCTAGACCGCTAAATTCTGTAAGTGCCGGAACGGTTTTTCTCCGGCCGCACCTAGGGGGAGCTCCCATATCCTATACCATGCGGACTGATCATCCGCTGAGGTAGTGTGGATCGGTGTTATGGTTGGGTCTGTCCTTGCTTGGGCCCCGCTGCCACTCTGGTGGTACTCTTCTGCGAGGTACGCGCACAGCCCCTTCACTTGCGCGCACAGTGCTCGCACTCCCCCTTCTGTTTAATACGTTGCTCGAAAGCCATGTCGCACTGGTAACATCTCAATACGCTTATTCGTATTTCCCAGCAATGGCCTCTCCTGGCCTCAGCCGCTCGCTCTGCGGCAACCCCCCGTCCAGGCCTTGGTTTTCAGGTTTCGGGTTTAACAAGTATCCCCTTCCCCCTTCCTCCCTTCCCTCATCCCTTGGGTATACTTTTATTCCCCCCCTTTTGTAACTGTAGGTGTCTCTCGCGGCTCCTCATCCCCACAAACGGGAGTATACGTCCCGTGGGACTTATTCACTGCGCTCAGTAGGCATCCACTTACCCCTATTTCGTCAGTCCCTCTCTTCTGGTAATCACCCCCCCCCCCTTTTGTACCCTCTAGTTCCTCTTATTTTAGGTTTCCTCCCTTCCCTGCGTAGTTCCCTTGTAGCTCTCTGCCCTTTCTCTTAGCCGTAGTTTCCCCTATTCCCTTTCCAATCTTCCTCCGTGGCCTCGGGTGGCTCTAATACGTTCCATCTTGTCTCTCCATTGGTACCAGCCGTTTGGTCGCTCACCGGCGTATTGTGTGTGATTGGTACCATGGATCGATCAATACGTCCGGTAGAGTCCGACGACTGCTCCCGCGTTAACATCGACGTCGGCGCGAAAAATCGAAGTCCATCCGACGAGCCTTCACAAACCACGATTTTGAATCGTGGAGCGGGAACGGCTCGGAAAGGGCAGCATCGGGGCGCGGGACCGTTCCGTGCCAGGCACGACCCAATCAATACGGGCTGACGTGTCCAAGCCCGTCGAGAAGTGATCCAACCCTATGGGGAAGGAACCGACTCGAGGGACTTGCACAGGTCAGCCATAGGCTGCCAGACACCCCCAAGCGGAGAGATCCCCACTCGAAGTAGCCTGCTTCGTCCGGCTAGCGGAGTCAGTAGCGGCGTGGCTGCTGCTGACCTGTGCCCCGGACCGCTTGGTAAGGTGTGGCAGTCCACACATGGTCTGAACACATGGCGAAACCCCTCCACGGAATCCTGGAGCCGTCGAAATAGCCGCAAGGGTCTATACCGGCGTGCTTACGACATAATGCTCCGACACCCTAACATTCATCTACCGTGAAGAGTCCCAGCTGTATCGCCTTAAGGTTCGGAAGTCATTACGTATATTATCCAATACGCATTCAATACGATAACGAGACGCAACATTCGTTTCGCTCGTGTGACGGTACGTGCAATCGAAAACAAGGTTTTCGACCTTACGCACACAGCAAACCGTCAAATCGACGAGCTGACCCTAGCCAATACGGTGCGTCTCATGACATCACTACGGAAGCTGTAGAGTTGTCACATCACCTGTGATGGAGCCATACAATGACGGAGTCACGGACCACAGCAAGACAGCCCCAGGCGAACACACCCACGTAAGGATGCAGGGCAACCTCGCGCAGGTAGACGACAACGGTATCGTAGGTTCCATTTTTCAAAATTTTCACCCCAACTTCGTATTTTTCCTGCACATAGCGGTATCTCGGTAACGTTGTAGTACAGTAGCACAGTTAGTATATACATATACATTATTTTAGTCTTTAGTTCACGCAGTTCTATCTGTTAGCATTAGTTTTCTCTCATAGTCGTAGTCATACCCTTTGTAGAGCCATACATAGTTTGGCGTTTCGCCCCCGCATTGTCGTTCCAGTTGCGTCGACCAGCACGTCGGAGAAGCAAGAATCCGATTCGCGAGACCAGCGAGTCCCGACCGATCATGCCCTCGATGGACTCCATTGGACTCGATCGACGATGCCGACAATCCGATCGAGGACAGGAAGGCCAACCATCAGGTCAACGGTGAGTCCTTAAACATATGTTTCTCGGGTGATCGATACGACATTCCGCAGTCAACATCGTCCGTAAAAGGACCACAGCGGAACCGCCTGGAACGTTTCGGTGGCTTTAGGCTAACCGATTGCTGTCGATATGCAATACGGCCAAAATGGCATACTCTATCCTGCGGTCGTGTGTAACCGACTCGCAGCCATTACGATTGGCGTGAAATACTCCGTTCAATACGTTACTCTGCTCCGCAGGCTCCAGAAGCGTCATTAGAAACATCATAGAGGTTGAGCCGGGAGCCACACGACGAGAACTGACAGGCAGTGCCTCTTTGGACAGAAGTTGGCCGTGGCAGTATCGTTCAGGTCGTTACGCAGGTACGTGAAGTGGTCGGAACTGGTCAAGGGTAACACTGGCGGCGCAGTTCCTAGATAGCTTCATGAGTAGGCTCTCTCACGAGAAGCCGAAGCCCACGCCATCGACCTGGATAGTAACATCGAGCCACGAGCCATGGCCAGCAAGAACGTCCTTCAAGGGACGAAGTGGGATGAGTCGTTGAGCCCCCCTTTTCAATTGTCAATTCGCTTCTTCACCTCCCCCTTGTTCATCTCCCTCCTGTAGTTTTCGTATTCCACTTGTTTAACCTCTCTCTCCTTATAGTTTAATGGACTTTTTTAATTCCATGTAGTGGTACATCTCTGTCTCTGTCAAGCTCCTTTCATTTTCATTTTAGTCGCTCTAATTTCACAGCATCCCCTCCTCTCTCCTTTATTTAGTTCGTAGTGCAGTCGCTCTTCTTTCACCCCTTGTAGTTTTATAGCCGGGTAGCCTTTAACAGTCTTCTTTCTTCTCTTCCATCCATTTCGTAGTCGTATGTCTCCTTCTCCTCCACAATCTCGTAGTGGGTAGTTCCTCTCATGCATTCTAGAAAATACAACTCTTCCCATCGTAGCCTTCATCTAATCTCCATTTCCTCTCTGTCCTCACTTTTGTCTCGCCCCTACTCGTCTCATCTCATATCTACATGTATCCATCGCCTCGACTCTCCCCACTCCGGCCAGCCATAAAAGGCTCAGAGGCGTCACTGAGTGACCGTGCCAACCGTTACAACACCTCCGGTCACAAAGGCTCGTGTTCGGTCAGTCGCGCCCATCTAGCGACACAGGCTCATACCTCCACCGCATTGACGCTCAGCCAGCTCTCCAATCTACACGCTTCACTCCCACTTGACACCGCTAAGGTGTGACTCAATACGCATCTATCGTCAAGCCTCAATACGTTTCGCGTAGCTAAGTCTACGTTCACTTACGCTTCATACGAAGCGAATTTCCCATTCCTAAGCTCCTCTCATTACGTTTTCCCGCTGCAGGCAGAGTCATCAGAAAGGCTGTTGTCAGCCCGAGCGTAGGGGTCCTGCAACGAAACCATCAGACCAGTGCACCCCAGCAAGCACATTGCGAAATAGCGGCATTTCAACATTCATTCCTTGTTCACTCTTTTCTCTTCCTTCCTCGTTTTTATTCTCTTTACCCTCTTGTCTACAATTTTCTAATTTGTCTTCCTGTTTTATCTCCTCTTGTTTTCATTCTATTAATTGTGTCCTTCTTTCCGTCTCCTTCTTACTACCTCCTATAACTAACTCTTCGTAGTGCCTCCTTTTCTTCTTCTCCGACTGTATCTCCTCACAGCTTATCCTTCCTCACTTGCGCTTCTTCGCTACTCTCACAGGCAGTTCTATCCTCATAGTAAGCTCATTTATCCCATTTCATGCCTTTCTCCACCTCATCTACATCTTTACCCTCTCTTCTTGCTATCTCATCATTCTTTATTGTCACCCTAGCCTCCTCTACTTTTCTCGCATACACACCTCTTCCAATGCCAGATCTTCTTCGCAGATCATTCATCTTCTCATTCATCCCTCCCAAGCATCGCCGCTCCCTCAACATCGTTGCTTGCACCGCTCATTTCGTGCTACGCCGTCAATACGGTTCACAAAGCCTCACTCAAGTCCAAGCGTCAGGTCCCACCACGAAATTGCTCTGGGCGCCAGCCACAGCGCGCGCATTGTGAAATAGCAGTCGTACATTCCTTCGCCACTTCACCTCTCCTTCTCACTTCTTCAGTTCACCTCTGTTTACCGTTCCTCTTCTATCCTTCCTTATCTCCCTCCCATTTAGCACCTCTGTAGTATCACATCACAGTCTCATCATCCTTTTCTAGTCTCCTTAGTCATCTCAACACCCTCTCAACCCCACATCACTCTTCTGCTTCTAGTTTTATTTCAACTCCCTCGTAGTGCACTATCTTAGTTTCACATCAGGTAACTCCTTTTCTTCCAGAACCACTTTCACAGCGCGTTTATTCCAACATGGCTGGGCGTTCAACCGAAGGGTCCTCACGTGGTCAGGGGTTCGATCAAGGCAACCGACGCAGACGAGGCGACAGACGACGTAGCAATAGAAGCCGCAGCGGGCGAGGACGAGGATTCACAGGTAGGTTTGATCCTACGGTTGATGGCGGACTTTCCGCGAGATTGTCCACAGTTGTTGTTTCGGACGTATCTGTCACTACGGCCACTACGACGACGACGCAGAGCGTCGCCGTAACATCCTCATCCACTACGATGTCCTCGGTTTCTACCACAGCTCCTGCAGCCCAGTTGAGCACCTCCATCTTCATTCCACCGCAGATTCAAGGCTCCTGGGCAGAGCACATGCAGTCCGAGGCTGCAACCAATACGGCGGTCAATACGAAGGCAAGCGAAGCCCCCACACTGCGGAGCCAACCCCTCCCTATGGGTAATTCGCAATCCACCCCCGGGGTTAAAAGTCTTCCCACAGTTCCAGGGGCGCCTTCTTCGGAAGGCTCATCAAAAGGGACCCAGTACAACTCCGCACGTCCCCAAGCTCCGCAGCTCCCCACTGATCCGAGGCCCTGTCCTGCAGCCCCAGCGCAGGAATCCGCTCACCAGCCGACATCCGCACTCCCACAGGGAAGGTCAATGCAGACTGATCAGAGGGTTGAGCAGACGAACCCGCAGGAGCAGCTGGAAAGGGAACAGGATCAAATTCGTTATCGCATTTTGCTGGACGCCATTCGCGGCCAGTTCCAGGGTACCGGGTCCCCCAACACCCCCCTTCAACCCAACATTTCAGTAGGGGTAGCCCTTTCGTCCTCCCAAACCCCTTCGCTTGCCCCACAGCCACAGACTAGCGACACGGGAACGGTCGAGGAGCTCACAGCCTCGCAGTTCCGTACCGTGTTCGACTACATAGTGTCAAACAATATTTTGCGCGACCTCGTCAAGTACCTCACGATCCCTCATAGGGAAACGACCCTAGTGAGGACGGAGGATCATGAAGCGGCCGCGCAAATTATTCACTCACTACGACTCACCCTCAATGCTGCCACGGAAGCCACACATTCTTTTCATAATCTGGCTGTTCTTCTTGGCCGTGGCAGCCCACTACGTTACTCCTACACTGTTCTGATGAGCTGGATCCAGGAACTGACGTATCAAATTACGTTCATTAACGTCCAAAGGGAACAGCTCACAGAACTAGTTCTACCGCGTCTTTTCACCCAATCGACGCAGCAAGACTATTTCCGCAATACGTTTCAACTCTTTAATATTACAGAGGACCTATTTAGAGAAGTCCTTCAATACGCATCCGCGGTCACGGCTCACGCCACGCGCATGATTAGGGTCCTTGAGGCTTACCAGATCCTTCAGGCCCTCCATTACAGGGTGACTCCTCACACCGAGGAGAACGCAGAGTACACCTATCTCATGCAGGCGAACATGCCGGAGACGCTGGACCCTAGCTCCTGCCTAGAGTCACTACGTTGGTGGCGCGAGAACTACTCCGACGCCCTTATGATTCACAATACGCGCGGCTACCTCAAGACACATGAGGTAGACCGCATTCTTCAGGAGCAACAGGGCCGACAGTCTGCCAAGACCGCACCCACTACGCAAACCCCCCAGTCAGTACGTCAGACCCAGACAAATGCCCCAGCTCATATGGGGCCATCAACATCCCTTTCAGGGTCTCCTGCTCCATTCGGCGCAATGGAATCCTCGACGCCTGCTCAGCTGCCAAGTGCCATCCTGCAGTTTCCACGACCTCAGCAGATAGTCACGACGCGGACCGATGGACGCCACGAATCACAACAAGAACATCGCGGACAGCGACGCACAAGACCCACGTCGCCGGATCAGCGGAGTCAAGAAGCCTGCCCTGCAAAGAAATCCCATGAGGATACACAACGAAGAACATACAGGCAGCGGCAACAGGACTCCACCATGAGGACTCAGCAGAGACGGCCTGCCCCTCCAATGCAAGAAGACCGCACAGGATCAAGCCGACGACAGTTACCAACACCAGCACCGGAAGGCGTGTATCCGATCCCCAGCGCACATCAACGACAGGAGACACCGGCAGCTCACCTACATCCGTCGCTGCCGCAGCCGCTGAGAGACGGCACATGCGTGTTCTGCAATCACCTCGATCACTCCTCGGAAGATTGCCCGAAGCACACCAACATCATTGATCGAGTCGAGATTCTTAAGAACCGCAAGCTGTGCTCTCAGTGCCTCAGTCGTCATCGAGGGGAATGCTTCGGCTGGGATCCCTGCAGTAGGTGCAACAGGACAAGCCACCACCCAGCCGTCTGCATCGACAACCCCATCGTCGTATGCGAAATTGAGGGAATGAAACATCGGATCTATCACCAGATGGCCGCATACACCCTCAGGCCATACCCACGGAACGTAACATCACACACGTCACCGACTCCACGTCAGCATCAGGAGCCGTCCACATCCGGTTGCGCCTATCGTTCGGCATCTACGGCATCGACGCAAAGCCGTCTTGAGGAGCCTCAGACAACCGTCCGCAGCGAATCAAGTCCACGGTCCCGCGCAGGAGGATTGTCTCCTTCCCAGGAAAATAGGGTCAACCCTCCGGCACCACGTCGAAGTCAGCTGCCCTTCCGCGAGTTCTGCAATTATTCCCCGAGACCCCCTTCTTCTGCGGGCCGGGAGGCCTCGTCCTCGGACGAGGATGAGCTCACTAGCGGAGGCGGCGCGTGGTAAGCCGAGGCAGAAGCCGTAGGAGCAGCCAATACGTTTCAGTCACCCAATACGGTTTCCAACGAGAGTTATATAGTCAATACGATAATGTTGTAACCTTGAGACATTACAGGGAAGTTGAGGTGGTAGAAGCTAGAGTTGCAGAGCAAGCGGACGGCAGACGATCACGAGCGACAGGAGTGGCGCCAAGGTAAGTTGGAAGGTAGGGATACTGCAGTGTTGCAGATTACGCCCCGCGCTCGTCAACCAAGCCGGTCAACAACATCGACCAGAAGCCGTCAAGCCGTGCACACCACCTGCAGGCGCCAGCCAACTCTAGTAGGAACGTTTCCTTCCCTTAGTCAATACGGTCTTTTATTTATTTGCAGATTTTCGTCATTACGGCATGCGGTATTTCCGCGTAGGAAACCGGCGCATGGCATCAGGCCACGAGACGCCGTAATGGTTTCCTTAGTTTTAGTTCTCTTCTTCCTTTCCTCTTTCCTATCTAGCGCACTCTTAGTTTTTTCTTCTCTAACTTGGCTGCATGCGTAGTTCCTTTCCTTTCTACGTAGCTGCACGCGTAGTTATATAGTAGACCTCCTCCTTAGTTAGTTGCATACGTAGTTGTAGTAGCTTTCCTTACTGTCAGCTGCATGAATAGTCAAATAGCTTCTCCTCTATTAAGTCGGTAGATTTCCAACCCCCTTCTCCGGGAACACATGTGATGTGCTGATTCTAGCCGATGGCGATGGCGATGCGAAGGGTCGATCCGGTCGGGCTGCGCTTCGATGAGCGTGATGGTGTGATGTGTACGGATGGTTATGGTCGAGGAGTATGGCCGCTCGTCGGGGCGCGGTTGAGCAAGTACGTCCTCGTGACGGAACGCTCCCGCAGCAGCCCTGACTCCCCTCGTCGCCCCCTGAATCGCGCATGAGCGCTGTTGTTCCCCTTTAGTCAGTTCGTAGTCTTTTGTGCAGTAGTTTCCTCTCGTAGCACTGTAGTAGTGTTTTGTTGATGTTTTTTCTACTGTTTGTTGTTATTTTGTTTTCTACTGTTGAAGGCTCGTCTGAGAGCCACGGCGATTATGCCGATGTGTACTTTTTATATTAGTTTCCTATTCATTTCGTTATCCTATCGTAGTATGTTTTCTATTCTGTTCATCTCATAGTTGTTATCATCTGTAGGTTCTTATATTCCGTGTCAGCTTCCTTCTCATAGTAGTATAGTAGCTCGATCGGTTTACCGCAGTAGTTTAGTAATCCTATATATCCATCCCGTAGTTTAGCTAATCTTCGCCGGCCAGTAGGTAACCGCTTATCCTTCATCCGGTCCGTCCTTCGTGGCTCTCTTCTTTTCACTCATTACGGTCGGCGTAGTCCACATTCTGTAAGTAGGTAAGCGGCCTCGTCTCTGGGCATGTTGCCAAGAGGCCTTCCAGGTAGAGGTAGGAATGTGTGACTCGCCCCTTCCTTTGTGTCAATACGTGTGAAGGCGTCCTCCCGTCAGCCACTCCCTGTTTTTTGCATCTGGGGTTGTGGCGTTGGGCAGTGATCGCCTCACTACCTTCGCGTGTACCTCTCAGGACGCTCCCGCCTCCTCATCTAAAAGGGCAATAGGCCCAGCAGTAGGAGGCAGCCGACAGCGCTAGTCCCCCATGGGGAAGAAGTCCAGCCGGTCACTCTTCGTGGGCCGGGAGTGTCGCGACCAGGGATGGGCGGAAATTTTGAAAATTTTCCCAGAAAACAGAAAACAGAAAATCGCTTTCGTCAGAAAACAGAAATCAGAAAACAGAAAAGCCAAAAATGCCAGAAAATCAGAAAACAGAAATCAGAAAACAGAAAATTTGGAAATTATCACACGATCTAATTATTTTACCCAAAGATTCATTTTCCAGTAGCAAATGCTTTTGTACGACTAGAAATGTAGTCGTAGACCAGCGTTTTATTTTGTAAGCGTTTATAAAAATTTCTACTACATTCCAGTCTACTGCAATCAGCAAGTTGTAAATCTGGACTGATAGATCCTAGGAATCTCGACACGTGAAGTACACAACATTACTCATCAGCCCCGTTTCACCGCGAACGCCTCAATCAGATAATGGTCCCACTAGTAAGAAACTTTTAGAGTACCGAACACGATGAATCAGTGATCACTGTTTCCATATTTCAACTCAATTGCTTGAGTTTGTAGACCCACTCTCGCAACATACTCTAAAGCTGTGCAGAGATTCGTTGAGTATTACTGGCTCCGCTAGAATCTGTATTCCTAGTTCCTTTCGTTCTTGGTCATACCTTTCCTTGTAGTAGTCTAGTTTCCGCGTAACTGAAAGTTCTCAGGCCAACTTACCAATGCTCTTTACAGCACCTAGTTACTGCTTAGCCGACTAAAGATGATGTGCACTGGCTTGGTGCCTTACAGTACAGTACGAGATTTTGACTGAAGGGGCTGTCAGCACAACAGATCTTAGGTGAAGGGGTTTTTTGAATGCGTAGACACCATATAATGAAGACCGAGCATATACCCTCTTTATCACATTATTATTTTATCTCATATCTATATATCATATTACATCTCAGTGGAAGACCAGCAGAACCGCCTTGCTGTACAGAGGAGTGCACGACATTAGCAACAATCGCCTGGTCTGCCTGATGTACGTAGTCTATAAGCTGTTAACTCGAGTCCTCCTGAATAGGATCGGCAGAACGCTAGATGAAGTACAGTCATGCGAACAAGCAGGATTTCAGAGAGGATTCAGTACGATCGACCACATACACATCATTACGAAGCCTATCGAAGTGTCGCGAGAGTACAAGCTGCCGCTGCACGTTCACCTGAAGAAGGCATTCGACTCTGTCGAAACTGAAGCGGTCGTCGAAGTCCTGCTCGTTCAGGGCGTTCCTACTGTGTACATCAGAGTCCTTCGAGAGCTGCAGAGTGGATTCACGACAAAGATCTCGCCATTCTACAACAACGTCGTTGCCAAAGTGAACAGAGAGGTTTGATGAGAGGGTACTATATCCCCGGTTCTCTTCTGCGCCACCCTTCAAAACGTCATTCGACAACTAGAATGGGAAGACATGAGAGTGAAAGACGACGGACGGCACCTACACCATCTAACACCGAGCGCTAGCCAGGCAGAGCAAATGCTTGCTGGCTTCGATCGTGTATGTGGAACATTGGACTGCAGCTGCATCTTACGAAGACGATGTTCATGAGGAACGGACAAGTTTCTGACGCCCCACTCTCACTCAATGGAACGAACGTCTTCGAATGCTCCAGATACGTGTATCTGGGTCGTGAAGTCAACATGACCAACTAACTAGCGCCGGAGCTGGGAAGGAGGATACGAGCGGCTTGAGAAGCTGTCAAGAGAGTCGTGGAGAAGACGCAGAACGTCGGGTTCCGTACCCACCTTTTCGACTTCACTGTTCTTCCCGCCCTAAAAGACGCATCAGAGACCTGGGCTCTACGAAAGCATGATGAACAAGCGATCAGTGTCGCGTAGCGGGAAATCGAGAGGACAATGCTCGGAGTGATACGACTCACGCAAGTGAGAGAAGGTCTCGAGACTTCCGAGCTTCGCCGACGTTCGAAGACCAGGGACGCTGTCGCATAGGCCAAGTCGTCGAAAATTTGGCGGGCCACGTAATGCGCTTCGCAGACACCGAGTGGACGAGAGCCATCACCGACTAAACGCCACGGGATGTCAAGAGAACACCAGGATGCCCACCTACGCGTTGGTCGGACTTCGTCAAAGCCCTAAATAAACAATATGAGCTCTACGTGTCCCTCGTGCGAAAAGGATTCTTTAGATACCCTGGCACGTGGCATGGACGTGTTGAAACGCTGCTGGTGCCCGCTTGAACAACTCGATGATCAATGGGACGACAGATGATATAAGTGATGAATGAGAAATTTCGTGTATCAGTACTGTATCATTACAGCAGCGAAATCGAAGGTAACTAAAACTTTTCTGTCTCTTACTAATTTGTGACACCAAGGAAGAATCTTCATAGTTAGAAAAGCAGCTTCGACGAAGGCTCCGCAGAAACCGATACTGGGGATGACCGACTAACAGTGATCAATTTTTAAACCGGAGGTGGAGAATAACCCTACCCACAGTAACTCTAGGACAAGTGGTTAGTTAGTACATAATTTAATGCCCTCAGAATACTAGTTTTAAAGTTTTAATATAAAATTTTAGTGATAGTTCATGAGTATGCGGCGCAATTACTACACGAGCACATCCAAAAACGCCACATGCTTTCCATTTAAGATGCTCTAGAAATACTATTGTGGAATGAAACTCACTATTCTATAATACTTTTTGGATTCCTTTCATTAGATTTCTGTGATAACATTTTGTTCGTAACTCTATTTTCTGTTTTCTGGCCAGTTTTTGGCCATTTTCCCAGAAAACAGAAAACAGAAAAAATTTGCCAAAAATGGCCAGAAAATCAGAAAACAGAAAACAGAAAACAGAAATTCCGCCCATCCCTGGTCGCGACCGCGATCGCTCCTCGGTCCGTGTCCGGCCCGGGCGCGCTGTTTCCCACGGTAGCTTGCCGATGAGGCACCCTCGATCGGCCTGGGCGCATGGGAAAATTGGTGACGTAGCACCATCGATCGGCGCGCGCCGCCTCCTCTCGTCCGGCGCGCGGCCATTGGACGTCCCGTGCGCCCGCGACGAGGTCTGCCGACCTCTCGCTCTGCGCCCTTCTACCGGATGGCTACCGCGGGGCCTCGCCCCTGCATTCGTGGACCGACAATACGGACGGGAGCGCCAGGAGAGGGCCGCGGGGTCTAGTGGGCATCATGCTCACCCCCGCGGCCTCAGGAGCCATATTCACGCCGGCCACGGAGGACGCCTAATATTCTCGCCATTGCGTTGTCGGATACCTATTGGTTGCGGAGTGAAATGAATCCTACGCCGTATGCAGTGTGCGTGTGTGGAGGAGCCGGGTGAGTCCCTTAGTTTCAAGGGCATTGTCACATGTATGGGTATTGTGTGTATATTTCCTTGTCACCTTGTGGGTCCCCCGGGAGTGGGCTGTCCCCCTGAGGCGGAGTGGGAGCGGAGGAGCCGGGTGGCTCGAGGCCTTGGAGACAGGCCGGTCCGGACTGCTGGAGGTCCACCAATACGTCTAGGCAATACGTGCGACTGAGGCGATACGAGGGAGACCTGTGGGGCTAGGTAAGATCTGGGACCCTCCGGTGCCCTTGGAGCGACACGGAGCCGCAAAGGCAACTTGAGGGACGCCTCAGCCTGCGGGGCCACCGATCGCAACACAGAACAATTATTACATTTGTTGTCATTTCCAAAATTATCTAAAATATTAATACCATTAACCTTACTCTTAGTAAAACTATTATTTTTATAGTAATGGTTTTGGTTGTGGGGGTTACAAGTGTGTGTTCTTTGAGCAGGCCAAAATAATAAAGTGTAGAACAGGCCCAAGCTCTACACTGTTTTGAACTTTGGGGAGGTATTTAGTGGGGCTGCCACTGGGTTACCGCAGGTATGTGGTCCATACCACCCTATTGTGTTCCTTTAAATGTAAATAAATATATTAAATTAATTAGTAATGTTTGTATATATTTTTTGAAGGAACGGTTCTTTTGGAAGCACAGGAGTTTTCCCCAGCAAACTCCTGCTTTTATCACTCCATCAAAAGAACCCCTTTTTTAATTAGGTAAGAGGTGTGGTCCTCTTATTCCTTGATTTCAACTGAACGTATAAATTAGAACACACATCAGAATCAAGTTTTTTAATTGAAATAATCGTGAAAGTGATTTTTAATATTATTATAACTGATGTTATTTTTCTAAAACGATTATTCACTTTAAAAAAATAATTGTTTGCTAAATTTTCAACAAATACGAATATTGAAAAAAATATTAGAAATTAATGCTTCTGTTTTTTAGAACGTTAAATCAATGATTGTATGATTTTTTAATATACATAACGAGAGGAGGGTAGGGCAGGGTTGTAACTTTATATGATTGAATTAATTGAATAAAACTGTCTTTTATTATATTATAATAAGTAAATGTTAGTAAGGTTAAAAGCAAAGTCTAAAAGGAATGACAACCAATATGAAATGAAATGAAAAAGTATGATTATATTTGTTAATACTATCCAAGTTAACTGTATCAAAAACAAAGTATTAGGGCTAACTATTACAATAAAAACTGTATAAATGTATCATAATTTTAAAGCAGAATTTTGAAAATCGTCTGACGCGACGAGGCCACTGGCCGAGACAAGGTTTTGAAGTGCCTTGTCATAGTAAGATATTAAATTTTCATTTTGAAATTCGTCTAACGCGACGAGGCCACTGGCCGAGACAAGGTTTGGAAGTGCCTTGTCATAGTAAGAAAATAATTTTTAATTTTGAAATTCGTCTAACAAGACGAGGCCACTGGCCGAGACAAGGTTTTAAAATACCTTGTCATAGTGAGAAACAAAATCAAAACTATAATATAACTTAATAATTGTTACTTAGACTTTATTATGGAAGCAAACCTTTTGTTAACTTTGCTATTCGTTTGACGTTACGTTATGGTATGTCTTAAAGTCATGATTCCAGAGAATATTTGAATAGTTTGAATTAATTAATTCAATATTAGTTATCAATTTTATGAGGCCACTGACCCTAGGACAACTTTTGTCTTTACAAAGAAATCAATTAAGAGTAAATTAATTTCTTTCGTAAAGTTGATAATTTGTTCATTAAATTGATATAATTTCTTGTTAATTAAAGTGAGCATGGAGGAACATGAAACAATTCATCAGAAATACGTAAACTATAAGATGTAATTAGAATGGATCAAAATAATTGGCTTATCGAATCCAAATAAGAATTTATTGATCTGATTTCATTTGATTAAGTGTTTGTAATACTGTTGTTATAAATAATGTAAGTAAAATAGACTAATAGCTAATCTTTATCAAGTTTAGTAAATCTTTAATCCAACAATTTTTAATAAATTTTTAATCCAACAATTTCAAAAAAATGTTATACAATAAAACGAATTAAGTCTATGAAATTGAAGTCTAAGTTTGCCTTTTTTATCCTTTTCTTCCATCTTCATAGCTATGCCGATGGGGTTATAAAAGTAGCTACTGGCAAGGGAGGGTAAGTACTACGCCTCCGGCATAGCTAATCTTCGGGAGCGCCAACCCCGGGAGGCAGCCCCTTCAAAACCTCTGGTAACCTTCCCACTCGCTAGGGACTTGGCGCCCCTATCGTTTGACCAAAAAAACTGACCATGGCCAAAAACAACCGCAGTCACTACTTCCAACGTCACTAACTCTTACTTTCAGGCAAACATTTGTATAATACGAGGTAGACGGCAACTATAATATAAAAATTTTTTGGTACACTTAACAAACGTTCCAATTGCGAGATGTCTTTTACTATTTGCAATCTTGCTAAAAAAAGAAAATTTTATTAATTGTCACATCACACATTTCACAATCGGCACATATAAAGATAGTATTTCTAATTGTAAATCCACTAATGTAGTATACTGTATAACTTGTGATAGTGTGGAAAACAATATGTTAGTACTACAACTAGAAGACTTAAGGATAGAATAAAGAAACATATGCGTAACACATATAAATACAACATATAATATAAATAAATAAATATGCGTAACATATATAACTATAATAAAACAAGAACAAAAAAATTATTCAAATCAGTTTCTTTAAGCCTTAATTGGCTGGTACCGAGGACGTAAGCTGTTACAACCATGTTTTGTTGCGATCAAAACTTCTAGCGACAGGCGGGACTCGAACCCACACCTCCCTCTGACCGGGCGGGAATGCTCTGCGCCATTACACCACCGGCGCTGCTTCATCGAACGCAACATCCACACCTCGTGGGACCCATCAGCACTCACCCGTATAACGGGATGAGCCGGCCGCTGATATCAGCATGGAACCAGTTAAGCTGTAGGTCTAGATAGAAGTGATTCAAATCAGTTTCTTTAAGCCTCAATTGGCTGGTACCGAGGATGTAACTGTTACAACGATGTTTTGTTGCGATCAAAACTTCTAGCGCCAGGCGGGACTCGAACCCGCACCTCCCTCTGACCGGGCGGGAATGCTCTGCGCCATTACACCACCGGCGCTGCTTGATCGAACGCAACAAAAAATTATTATATGATCATTTCGAATTGAATTGCCATAGTAAGTCTTTCCACATCACAATTTTAGACAAGATGACCGATAATAAAGATATAAATATTTTAAAAGAAAAAGAACTTTTTTTGGATTAAACTACTTATGACAGCTTATCCGTTTGGTTTTAATGATAATATTAAAGGTTATGCTAACCTTACACAAATTATAATCCCTCACGCATGAATCAAATCATTCCTTTTTTAACTAAATATCGTGCAAATAGAAATAAAAATATTAAAAAGCGTAAAAATAAAACACAACAGTAGCAACATGATGATACAGTATAAGAAATAGTACAATTTCTGCTCAGCGAAGGTAAATCTGAACATGATTTATTTAGATTTTTTAAACCAAAACAAAACAGTACATAGTAGCACTTTTACGAATAACTGTAAATAATATAGTCTCCTTTACTATAACCAATGAAAAACTAGTTTTATTACTTAGTTCACTATGTTATTTTCACTTCAATTACTTAAACAACTTTTCACAGTAAATGTTTAAACTAAATACTTCAACTTGAATAAAATCATAGATAACAAATTAATAGAACTTGCTAATAAAAGCAAAAAACCTTATGAATCTTTTAGAATTGTTTACGAATATAAAAAGCCTATGAGGAAATTGCTATGTAATTATAACAATTTCCTTATTAAGCTAGGCAGTAGTTCTATAGATAACATTCCCTGTAGTTGTAATCACCACCTTTATATAAAAGAGTTTGTAGGTCGAGTGATCTAAATTAAGTGAGGTATGCCGCATCATCCACAGCGAGGGCGGTCGAATGATCTAACCTATGCGAGATATCACCACCTATCATTGTCACCATCACCACCCTTATATGAGAGTGTTTGTCCGTCGAGTGATCTAACCTAAGTCAGTTACCAATCAGTGGCGGGAACAGTAAGGAGGATCAGCAAGGGGATCCATTATCATTAAGAGAGACCGGGTTAAGAGGATGTGACACCGATGTCATCCAATGGGCGTTCGCTCGCCGTCGTCGTGTCGTGAGCATGGGAGGCCTACTTAATTGGGGTGGAGTAGTAGGGAAGATCCCGGGGGGGGGAGGAGGGGGGAGGAATTTACCTGGAGAAAGGGACCTGAAGGCGGGACCAGGACGGGGAACCAACAAGAAGGGAGCCGTAAGGGAATTCATACGGAGACCAAGGAATCTGCTATATGCATAGCCTCTTCACGCTCGGCACAGCGGTGACTTCGCGCGCTTCTGAGCTTTTTGATCCAGAAAACGGGCCCTCTACGTCGCGCAGCAAGCATCCTGATTCTGAATACGTGTCACCGACCGTGCCGTGAGCATGGGAGGACCGCTAAGGGGGTGGTGGAGAAGGGTGGTAAGGGGGACCTTTATGGTGGCCCAGGAGAGCGACCAGAAAGGAAAGGAAGAACCTGGAGGGGTGGCCAGGATGAGGAAACCAGCAAGAAGAGCCCAGTAGGTGTCGATAGTAGAAACAAAGAAGTGGGCCAGTTGTTGGGACCAGGAAGGTGGGAGACTAAAGAGGGGGAGCGAAGACCTGTAAAGGCGGACCAGCAATTAGATCCAGTAAGAAGGAACGAGAAAAGACACTGGCTTCGGAAGACATGTCAACGACAACTTGAAACGCTAGCTGATGCGCATGAGAACGATTGCGGAGGAACAACCTGAGGGACAGAAGTACTGCGCAGCACCTCCAATGACATTACTGGCCGGTCAGGAAAGAATGTTTACAACGAAGGTACCGAAGTGGTGAAGGGCTTGATGCCGATAAAGTACGCACCAAGTCCTAGATGCTAGCGAATTTTATGTTTTACAGAAACCACTTTTCATGAGTGAGTGATTCTACAAAGTTGCACGAAGCGCGCAAGTGTGAGACACGCCGTGTCGGAGCACTTGTAAATATAAAAACTACATAAACCCCCAGTTTAGTCATATCCTGACAGGTGACGTTAGTATTTTCAAGACAATGGCTCCTGTAATTAACAAAGAAGAAGTTTATAGAATTTGGAAAAATATTTTTAATCAAATAATTCCTAAATTAAAAATAGGCATAAGCTTGGTTTAAATATCTGATATAAGATTAAATTAATTTTGGAGAACTTCTTTTCAACTAGAAGATATCGAACTCTTTTTCTTCCTAACAAAACCAATTCTGTAATTAAATTTGAACAGAAGAAGATGAAATTAAAATTCTGAAACGATCGTTTTTTTTTGCCCTCTGGATAAATCTGCATCCAACTATGTTATAATTTGTAGACGTTTGTATTTTTACATTATACAGTCGGAAGTGGATAGTATGAATACACTTAGTCATAATAATATTTATCTTCCTACACAGCTTAGTAGCGTTATAAACATATTAAAACACTTTAAACAACAAACATAACATTATAACATATTATTGATAAACATGTTACCTTTCTTCATAGTAATTCACTAAAACCAAGTGAAAGTAGTAATATTCCACTAATATATTGCATTCCTAAACTACATAAAAATCCAGTTAAATTTAGATTTATAACGGGAGCTCCAAATAGTACTATTAAACCTCTGGCTATTGAACTTTCTATAATTAAGAGATGCATTAAAACGTTTTGGTCAACAAAAGACATTAACATATCTAATGAAACTACTCCCTACATAATAGTAATCATAAACTTTATACAGCAGATTTTGTGGATGTTTACTAACATTCCTCATGCAGTTATTATTTAAAATATTACGGAGATACTTAAATTGTTCTACAAAAACGCCAACAAAAATATTTACTAGTAGATTATCAAAAACATTTCTATAGTAATAAAACTCCGACTAATAACACCTAAAAGCTTATAGAGTAGAAGATATCATCTACATGACACAATATTTGCAAGACAATTCGTATTGTAGAATAGGAAATAACATATATAAACAGATTAAAGGAGTTCCGCAAGGTGGCCCTGTCATTACTGATTTAACTCTTTTATACTTCGAATACAAATATACAATAGAACAATTTTTATCTAACAAGGAATTCCATCATTTCAGATATATGGATGATACATTAGTTATTCACAATTTTACAGACAGAGATGTAGAGATTATTATATCTGAAATATATCAAAATTGCTTAGAAGTTAGTCGTACTAATATTAACAGCCATGAATGTAACTTTTTAGACCTGACTATTACTATAGAAAAAAGTAAAATATATACTAAACAATATAATAAAACTGATTATTTTGACTTTAAAGTGATTAGGTTTCCCCATTACGATTCTTTTATAAGTGAAAGCTTGAAAAGTTCTATAATTTATACAGAAACCTTACGGATTTATAGGAATCGCAGTCGTAAAGAAGATTTCATTAGTAGAATCACTATGCTCGTTGACACTTTTATAGAATTGGGATCCAAGAAGAAATTATCCTGAAGGCGATACTTAGTTGCACACTAAAAAACAAATGTATTAGTTGCAAATATGGAATTTTTGATACTTATAAAGAAGCTAATACATTTATTAGAAACCTACTTAACCTTTCCATTTAATAATATTAATATTATTCTATCCTATAAAATTATAATTTAGATATATTTTATAGGATAGAATAAATGATAGATATATAAAATGATATATAGGATAGGATAGAATAATAACAATAGAATAAATAATATGTTTATTCATCTTCAGTCCACCTCTAAGCTTTGGTTTTGTTCTTCTTGATCTCTAGTTGACCCCTTCCCGCCGTGTTCTGACCTAGGGATCCTCTATATAAACCCGTCCGGTAGAATAGGTTGTACCACTCTCCCTGCCCTACTGACAGTCCTCCGGGAGGCTTCTGGTGGTACTTTAATTATTCTTCTAATCTAGTAAAGGGCTCAGAGGTGAAACAGGATATGATAGACAGCTGTTTGGGATACGGCTAATATCTTCGTATGTCAAGTGTTTTTTCGCAAAGAAGTCCGACCACCGAGTTCGTGGGCGTCCTAGTGTCCTCTTGATATTCCGCGGAATCGAATCGGTGACGGCTCTCGTCTAGCGACTGTCTATGCAGCGCATTACGTGGCTGATCCACATAATTTTCAACGACTTGGCTCATGCGACAGCGTCTCTGATCTTCGAATGTCGACAAAGCTCGGAACTCCGGAGGCCTACTCTCATTTGAGTGAGTCGTCTCACTCAAAGCATTGTCCTCTCGATTATATGCTGCGCGACGCTAATCGCGTGTTCATCCTGCTTTCTTAAGGTCTAGGTCTCTTAACCGTAAGGCTGGAAGAATTGTGGAGTCGAATAGGTGGGCATGAAGTCGAAGGTTCTTCCTCTTCTTTACGACTTCTTCGACGCACTTGAAAGGTCCCCAAGCCGCTCGCTTCCTCCTGCTCAGCTCTGGGGCTAGGTCGTTGGCATGTTGAGTTCGCGACCCAGATACACGTAGCTGGAGCACGCGGAGACATTCGTTCCGTTGGGCGAGAATAGGGCATCAGACACTCGTCCGTTCCTCATGATCATCGTCTTCGTAAGGTTCAGCTGCAGTCCAACGTTCCCACATACACTATCGAAGTTGGCCAGTATTCGCTTCTTTTGACTAATGCTCGGTGTTATGAGCACGATGTTGGCTGGGAAGCGAAGGTGGTGCAGCTGCTGGCCTTCGGCTTTCACTCCCATGCCTTCCCATTCTATTTGTTTTCGAGGGTGGCGCTGAAGAGGTTCGGGGATATGGTATCCCCTTGCCCAGCCCCTTTATTCACATCGATGAAGACGTCGTTGTAGAATATTGAAATCTTGTTCGTGAATCCACAGTAAAGCTCTCGAAGCACTCCGATGTATTGGGTCGGAACACCCTGAGGGAGCACAGCTTCGACGACCGCTTCAATTTCGACGGAGTCGAATGCCTCCTTCAGGTCAATGAACGTAAGGCTCAGCGGCAGTTTGAACTCTCGCAACACTTCGACGAGTTTCGTAACTATGTGCTTGTTGTCGATCGTGCAGAATCCTCTCCGAAATATTGTCTGTTCACATGGCTGAAGTAGAAGCCATAGTAGCGAACTGATCTGAAGATGTTAAGCTATAAAGACAGATATGATAATAAAACTAATAGAAGTAATAGTAATAATACTATTAGTAATATAATGGTATATATGATAGAGGGCGCGTGTAGCAGTCGGAGCAGGCGCTGGCTGTCGCCTGTACCCAATACCAGGTTCCTGGTTCGGAACTCCCGCCCAGGCCAAGTAGGGTTCCATCCCTCCGGGTCGGTGAATTGGTACCAGAATTGTCTGTGAAGGATAAAGCACTCACTTGTACAACGGCTGGCCACCGCAATTCATTGTATGGCCAAATACGCATTCAACACGACTCCACGACATCCCGTAGAAGTAGAATGCGTGGCGCTTCCCAAAGAGGATTGAATAACGCCGTCCTTTATCCTTTTATCCTTTATATGATATATATATATATGAGTTCCACAACGAGATCGACCACATCATCTTCAATCGCAAGTATTGCCTGACCGACGTTTCCGTTGTCCCCAAGTTCTACACGGGATCGGACCACCGCCTCCTTCGCGCAATATTCCGCTTTTCGCGTCAAGGTGAGAAGGCCGCGAAGTTCAAGAAGAGGAATCCCAGAACGACCATCAACTGAGACCTTTACCGTTATGGACAACATCGACGAGGAATACGACCGCTTCGTGCACCATCTCCGCGATAGTGCTAAGGGAGCCGAGAGCTTGAAGACCACCAAGAGACGCCTGTCTCCGGAAACTCTCGAGCTGATACGCCAGCGTGGAGCAGCACGAGCGTCAGGCAACTACCAACTGACGTCCGAGCTTGCAAAGCTATGAGAGCGGCGATAAAGGAGGATCTTAAGGAGAGAAGGGTGGAAGTGTTGGCAGAAGCTGCAGAGGCAAGTTTGAGCATCCGCAATGCCCGCCGGAACTTTGCCAACTTCAAGACCAAGTTGACCGCTCTCCGACGTCCTGACGGAACCGTCACCCCTTCCAGAAGGACCATGGAGAAGGTTATCTACGACTTCTACTCCGATCAGTTCGATAGCCACGTCCACCTGCCCCCACGCCATCTTCCGCAGTATGGATACGTCGTCCCCTCTGTTTCCCTTCCGAGATCCGACACGCCATCTCGTCGGTGAAGAAACGTACAGCACCCGGTCCCGACAGGATCAGACCCGAACACCTGAAGAACCTCCCGCAAGCGCTCATCAACACCTTGGCGCGGCTCTTCACACGCTACCTGTCCGAATGCAAGGTTCCATCCCAGTGGAAGACCAGCAAGACCGTTTTGCTGTACAAGAAGGGAGACGTGCACGACATTGGCAACTATCGCCCGATCTGCCTGCTGTCCATAGTCTACAAGCTGTTCACTCGAGTGATCCTGAATAGGATTAGCAAAACGCTGGACGAAGGACAGCCATGCGAACAAGCAGGATTTCAGAGAGGCTTCAGCACGATTGACCACATACACACAATTACGAAGCTCATCGAAATGTCGCGAGAGTACAAGCTGCCGCTGTGTCTTACGTTCATCGACCTGAAGAAGGCATTCGACTCCGTCGAGACTGAAGCGGTCCTCGAAGCCCTGCCCACTCAGGGCGTTCCTACTCAGGACATCAGAGTACTTCGAGAGCTGTACAGTGGATTCACGACCAAGATCTCACCATTCTACAACGCCGTCCTAATCGACGTGAAGAGAGGGGTTCGGCAGGTGGATACCATATCCCCGAAGCTGTTCAGCGCCACTCTCGAAAACGTCATGCGCGAACTAGAATGGGAAGACATGGGAGTGAAGGTCGACGGCCGGCAACTACATCATCTTCGCTTCGCTGACGACATCGTGCTCATAACACCGAGCAACAGCCAGGCGGAGCAAATGCTGGCCGACTTCGATCGTGTATGTGGGAAAGTTGGACTGCAGCTGAACCTTATGAAGACGATGTTCATAAAGAGCGGACAAGTTTCTGATGCCCTATTCTCGCCCAACGGAACGAACATCTCCAAATGCTCCAGCTATGTGTATCTGGGTCGCGAAGTCAATATAACGACCTAGCACCAGAGCTGAGCAGGAGGAAACGAGCGGCTTGGGGACCTTTCAAGAGCGTCGAAGAAGTCGTAAAGAAGAGGAAGAACCTTCGACTCCATGCCCACCTATTGGACTCCACTGTTCTTCCTGCCCTAACATACGCCTCAGAGGGCTATACGAAAGCAGGATGAATACGCGATCAGCGTCGCGCAGCAGGGAATCGAGAGGACGATGCTCGGAGTGACACGGCTCATCCAAGTGAGAGAAGGCCTCCAGAGTTCCGAGCTTCATGACGTTCGAAGATCAGAGACGCTGTCGAGTGGGCCAGGTTGTCGAAAATTAGGTGGGACGGCCACGTAATGCGCTTCGCAGACATCCGCTGGACGAGAGCCTTCACCGACTGGATTCCGCGGAATGTCAAGAGAACGCCAGGACGCCCACCAACTCGTTGGTCGCACTTCTTCGTGAAAGCCCTGAACGACCGCTATGACGCTCTTCGTGTACCTCGAGCGAGGAGGATCCATTGGAGCACTCTGGCACGCGAGAGGAAGGAATGGAGACGCTGCTGGCGCCCGCTCCAGCAAGTCTGTGATCAACGGGACGACAGGTGATACAGGTGAATATGATACATATACATACAAATAATATACAATATAGTGTAATATAGCGTAATGTACAGGGTGCGTAAAAAATATCGACGCACTAAACGTAAACGTTAGAAATAAAAGCACATCATAAAATTTAACAAGCTTATATACAAAATATCAACAATGATCTAGCGAACAGAATAGCACCACACTTGTATTTGATGTGCGTTCTTTGATGCGAATGCAGGGGCGAAGACGACGAGGAAAGGCATCGACGGTGCGCCTCAAGTAGTCCAGGTCGATTTCGTTCTATGCTTTGACTTTCAGTGACTTGATACTTTTGTGCATTCGACCTGTAAAAGTGTTACATACTCTCCAAGGATCTCCAAAGTGCTAATTCTGGCTGAAAGGTTGCTACAAGGAAGGCGCATCCGGCCAGTATCTTGGTATGTGCATTCATCACAAGCGCCCCTCGTTTTCGTGGATACAGAAGTGAAGATAAATCAGTAGAACTATTTTCATCGATGTCCTAAAGAAGCAACTGGCTCCTTGGTTCGAATCCCACCTCGAGAGTATGTCTTCCAGCAGGATTATACTTCTGTGCCTGTGTCCGGGCGACGCGATCAATCAATTTGGCCTCCTTGCGTGGTCATCGCGTCGCGTTGCGGTGAAGTATAAACGGGGCCTATGGCCTATCGTGGGTGTTGCAAGTCGATGGCCCCAGAGCAGCGGCTGTGCCGTTTACACGTGGGACCTCAACCTGTCCCATGGGGCACCCGAAGAGCCAAGACTTAGTGTCCCCGTGAGGTAAACTAGTCCCATGCCCTGAAGTGCCACTCCTGAACTGAGAATTCCCCGGGTCCATCCCTTCCGTCCCACCTGTATTGTATCCTTCCAGCCCAGGGCTGTAGCCAACATAGGACCATAGGGGGAGACACTACCCGGAGACAAGTTGGTTGCTTGGCATCGAACACCTCTGCCCACGCGGTGTCCACATGGAGGGCCACGCGCAGGCTATTGCCCTGAGCGCCCTACCGCTCTACGCGGACCCCATGTGGGGCTTGATCAGGCAGAGCCAACAAACCCAACATACGACAATAACAATACCGCAATACCAGACAACATGATGCTAACGGACTTCCCTCAGGACGCACACCGAATACCATTATAGATTTATCGCATACCATATACAGACATAGTAGGATAAATATAGGAGCCGGCGACACGATGATGAAATCAGAATATGGCCGGCAGAGTGGAGTGGGTAGAGACGTAGAGGGCCGGGCGCTTCACTGTACTGAGAGTACTCCGCGCCCTCAGCCCTGGCGACCCTTCTAGGAAGAGTCGCCCTCCACCCGGTCGGCAGTCAATGCCGCGATGAACAGGGACGACGGAGTGGCTAGGCCCCGCGGCTGGCTCCGGCTGAACTGGCTGATAGAGGCTAGCGGGCGAGCGCGGCGGCTCGCGGTCGGTGCAGGCGTCGAATGAGCAGCCGGCTTCGCGCGGGAAGCGGGATATGCCCGTTCCGGTGCGCGCGCCCCACCCGCGGATCAATGACAGTGGAGCCGAGGGCAGGCCGCGCGAGGGGCGCCTCGTAGGAGAGCCGCGGACCTGAACGTCGGGGGAGCGCCGTGGTCGCGGGACGCGACAGTGGGGATGGTGCATGAAGCGTCGTATATTTCGCCAATGTCAATGTCGTTCATGATCGTACCTTCCCAAAAGCCGGCAAAAGAGGTGTAAAAGTCCCAGTTGGTGATCTTCCTGGGACTCCCCTTCTTGAGCTTCTCTCCTTGAGGCGAAAAACGGAACCTCACGCAATAGTGGCGGCGTCCGATCCCGTGTAGAATTTGGGGGCAACGAAGACCTTGGTTAGGTTAGGCAATACTTGCGGATGAAGATGATGTGGTCGATCTCGCTTTGGAACTGGCCAGCGGGAAATTCCCAGATCCATAGTAGGGTGGGATGCTTCTTGAACTGTGACTTCCATGGATGGTCTTGATCGACATGATAAACTCATACATCCTTTCGCCTTGCTCGTTCCTCTCCAAACCGTCCGCTCCGATGTTCAGTTCTCCAGACGACCTTCGTGGCCGTCTTGGCGTCGAAGTCGTCGACGATCACCTTGTAGGTATGATCTTCCTTATAGAACTTCTCCAGCTCCACGCAAAAAGCATTGAACTCTTCGCCGTCGTAGTCGGATGTTGATGCATACACGACGAACACAGTCAAAGCTGGCACGGAGCCACATCGCTTCAGTCGCAGACGTCCGATTCGGGTTGTCAGAGACTCGTACGAATCGATGTTTATGGCCAAGTGTGTGTTGACGAGAACACCAACGCCGCCTACTCCCCTGCTGTCGCATGTTCGAGTTCTTTTACGGAGTCGTAGGCGACGCGTAGGGGGTGATGTCTCATCGTCTCGGTTAGCCCGATGACGTCGTGTTTGATCTTCCTGGCTTGTATCATCAGCTCCTCAATGCTTGCTTCCAATGTGAGCATGCAGGCGTTGTTACTACAAATGGTCATCCTAGACCATCTCAATTGGTTAGGCTCTGGGATTTTAGCATCCTCTCCGTGCTCGTCTTTCCCGTCGCTGCAGAAATGGAAGCTCTTTCGGTGTCATGGAAATGAGGTTCTTCATTATTGCTGTGTTTAACTTGAGCACGCGTAGTTAGTTAGTTATAAGCGTAGTCGCTCGGGCTTTGTCTTGAGGGTGAGGAACTCCGGGCAGCCAGCCAGACGCCCGAAGGGACGAGGTGAGGCTTTTCATGCGGCCTCGAATTGCATTACGATGTACTCCCACTCTACCGAGTGCAAACTTTTGCGCAGGCTGACATAGATACAGTACCGGATATGTCTTTTGGTCATCGGCCGAAAAAGCCGCGCCGGCCCACATAGGCCGCTTTGGAGGCCCAAAGCGGCCTTTTTGAATAACTTCTTTAGAAACCAAATACTTGTGAAAGTAAACATATATTTGAACTCAGCAGCTCAAGCTCTATCTTTTGGTATATAAATCTCAGCAGAGTTGAACAACGCATATAGGCCCGACAGAATCGATCGAGTAGGCGCGGTGGGACAACCTGTAGAGTTTGGGGAGTTTTATCGGAAATTTTCAGCCGTCATAATCAGAAATTGCTCTAAGATTGTCTAGCTTGCATTTGGAGTGCGCCGTGAACAATGCATACAGAATCGGACCTACCAATCGAGTGGGCGCGACAACTTGTAGAGCGGGCGTTTAGGGAGTTTTATCGGAAATTCTCAGCCTCTGCGCTCAGAACGCCCCCGCGGTGCAATTTGCGAGCTGACTCCCCCAGTCGATTGATAGCTTCGATCCCATATACATTGTGCACAGCGTACTCCAAAGTTTCGCCGGAACAGAGTACAGCAATTCCTGAGTAGGGCGGGTGAGAATTTCTCATAAAACTCCCTAAATGCTCACTCTACAAACTGTCCCCCCCCCCTCGATTGATAGGTCCGATTCTATATGCATTGTTCACGGACTCCAAAGGCAACCTGGACAGTCTTAGAACAATTCCTCAGTAAGATGGCTGAGAATTTCTGAATAAAAAATTCTAAACGCCCACTCTACAAGCTGTCGATCCCACACGATTGATTCTGTCGGGCCTATATGCATTGTTCAACTCTACTGAGATTTATATACCAGAAGATAGAGCATGAGCTGTTAAGTTCAAATATATGTTTATTTTCGCAAGTACTCGATTTCTAAAGAAGTTATTAAAAAAGGCCGCTTTGGAACGCTCCAAAGCGGCCTATGTTGGCCGGCGCGGCTTTTTCGGCCAATGACCAAAAGACATGTCCGGTACTGTATATTCCGCGCGAGCGAACCCGTCCACTCGCAACGGGCAGGAACATGCAGCTCCCACACACAAGAAACGAGTCGACCCGATACGGCAAGCGCAAGTTCATCCCCTGCATCCCATCTGCGTCTTTTGGCGGTACGCAATCGCATTTGGTCCGCATTTAATTCTTCTATAGCACTCGTGTCGCGCCACATGACCCTGCGACAAGCGGCCGGTGATCCCTCTAAACAAGAAAGCCGGAAGGCTCTCTATTGAGAGAGATCCGTGAAAAGTTGATTTATTATTAATAAACTATAAGTAATTGTTAGCTAACCTGCTTTCCCAGTTCAACTTTATTTTATCAAATACATTCTAATCACAGCACGTTATTGTGTCACTATCATTCTTTTGTCTATTCCTTCACTTTCTTGCACTGTTTATTTCCTTTACATAATACATGCTTTGCAAGAGGATATATTAATATATGAACATATATAAGTTGGCATTTTTTATTACTTTGCTGGCAGTGTTTTTCCGAATTACACAGCATACACCGTAAATTACAGCTGTTCCTGAGCCATCGTTCCTACATTTAGGGAATTGCGTTCTACTCATCTCAATATCTCTTTGCCTTCTAATTCAGATGCTCATAATCTTTATGCTATTTAATACATAACATACCACCTCTATGATGACTTGCATGTATATCATAATGATGTATGAGCTATGGATGTTGCTGGAATGTGCTCTACGATACTGTTTACATTCAACTATGGGGAAACTTATCCAAATTGCAGGTTCGTTTACCTTATGCATAATTATAAGGTCATCTCTCCTTAGCAATAAGTTCCGGGATGACCTTATAACTTCAGTAATATCTGTTTAGGGGAGAAACTAAACGGATATTAGCTACTCGTTTCTTTCTTTCCTTTTGTTTGCTTTATATTGAATTCTACCGAAGACAGTACCGTTCGAAGAGTAACGTGAAAGTCGGACACTTGGTGGACACATTTTTGAGCACCTGTGGGGATATAGGTAGAGGGCCTATTAAAGTAGTACAGGTAGACGAGAAAAAAAATACAAATATAACCGAGGAAGATCTGTACGGGACAACTAAACATAGGGATTCAGACTAATGCTGAGGAAGTATTTGTGAAAATAAGCAGAATACGTGATTGCGCTTCCCTCGGCTACATTTCTCCCAGATACCTGCTTTCTGGTACTATCATACATACCGACATCTGAGAAGGATACACCAATCTGGAAGGCCTCGGCTACATTCACGGAATCCTGAACCACCAGTAAAATGTCAATGATCAATCTTCGGGTACGTACACAAAGCACGTACGTACACCATGTGTACACACATCAAGAGATCCATTAAGAAGAAAAACGGATGAAAAGGGACGTTATGGAATGACTATTACCTTGAAGCCGTTTGGAAATGTTTCGCTATTTTTAATATTTTGCCATTGGTAACGAGAGGTGATTGGAAAAGATATCGTACTCCTATGACAATCGCAAGGTCTTCTGCTTTTACGTGTAGGGCCTCTTCCTCATACCTAGCTCTAAAACACAATTTCGAGTAAGCTGAGAAAGTCTACGGCTCCCTCAAACAATTTGCGAAGGAAAAATGGTTATGTTATTGGTCTTTAATGATGAACGCATTCCCAAGGGTTTTTTCCTAAGGGTGTGATGTGTGTTTTTCAATGTTTGTTGTGTCTATTCGCCTTTCTGAGATGTATCTTAAATAAATAAATAAATAAATAAATAAATAATAAATGGCAACACAACAATGAGCGCAAGCTGTAGCTCCCTTAGCAGTTAATCACAGAGAAGTATCCGATATCACATTATGTTGGTGTCTTCTCGTGGAAAAAGGAGGTGGGCCAGGAGTTGGGACCAGGACGGTGGGGGGGGGGGGCAGAACTAATGAGGGAGAGGAGACCAGTAAAGGCGGACCAGCAGTTAAATCCTATAAGAAGAAAATGGTGAGAGAAACCTGGCGTCCGAATTCGGAAGCCGTGTCAACGATATCCGGAAGCACAGGCTGTTGGGCATCACAACGGTTGCGAAGGAGCAATCTAAGGGCAGAAGTACTGCGCAGCACAAATCAATAGCCTTATTGGACGGTCCGAAAGGAAGGTCTATGATGAACGCGCGGAAGTGGTTAACGGCTTGATGCCAATACAGATCTCAGCATATCCTAGATGTTGGCGAATTTCAAGTTTTACAAAAAATACTTTTCGTAGGTCAGTGATGTTGCAAAGTCGAGCGAAGCGCCCAAGTGCAAGACACGCCGTTAGGCGTGTCGGAGTCGGAATAAAACAATCATCGGTCTTATAAATCTTACTGTAACGTTAAATGCACTATACTTTTTATTAGCATTTTTAAAACAAATCATAAGGTTATGCGTTGTACTAGTTAATATAGGCCCATGAGAAGGATTAGTAAGCGTATTAGTAGTCTTCAGAGAACAGCTATTAATCATTGCCATGTATACCACATAGAACATCGCTAATTTTTGCTTCATTAATAGCCGTACGCAATTACGATTTCTACTCTTCATAGGATTAACGTAGTATCTAAAGTAGTTTTTAAAAAATATAAAGATAGTTGTAGTTCTAATTCTAAGGGTTAGTACTTCTTCAAGATGTATCCGTAACCTAAATTTAACCCATTGACGACCGCGCGGGCCGATTTCGGCCCGCGATTTTTCTGTCGCTTGGGACCGCGCGGGTCAATTTCGGCCCGCGATTATAAAACTGGTCGCTACGACTTATTTCTCACTTCTTCATACTTTACGAGTGTTCATTAGATATGATGAATCCTAGCAATGCTATTGCACTGAGTCCGGCATTCATTTACTTCTAAGCACTGATAAAAACAGATAATCAACACTACACACTTCTCGAGCTTCACTAAGATCGGCATTATTCACAAACAACTACCCACATCTTATAAAAATAGTCATGTAGAAAAATAACTTGTCATAATCCTCGTAAAAATTTTGAAAGCAATCTTTGAAATTTTGATTTTGAAAACAATCTAAACAAACAGAAATATGTCGAACACCTTCTAAATCATGTAGTCTCCTTATTTGCATGATTTGCGGCAAACGGGCGTCCTTTTGTGCAGACCTTTCTACAGCAGCAAATACATCTTTTATGGTCGTCAATGGGTTAACTGGGTTCTTATGTAATTTTGGAATGCAATAAATATTTGGAATGGTGGAGTTAGCTGCTGGAGGTAGTTTGGTTTTTTTAAAACAGAACTTTGTATGAGTATCAATAATATTGCCACTGGTAGAATTAGAACAATATTCATTTGTATTAGAAGATGAGATATTTAACGAATCACCAATTTGGATGATACGCATCTCTTTAAGATAACTTGGATATAAAGCTTTTTGCAATTTATACCGTAGTTATTGCTAGCTTTATTGAGAGGGCAAATGACGAAAATGAATTTTGAGAATGAACATAGGGTAATTATGATTGTGATTATATTTAAAATTGTTAACGTTAGGAACTTGCTTAAACGGTATGGGTTTAATTTGCGAAATTTATCTCTTAAAAAAGTTTTAATAGTAGCAATCTGTTGCAAGTTTAGTTTGTAAAAAAATAATAAATGGATGATCAATTAATGATTTAGCTATAGTAGTAAAGTCTATCTGACAGACGCGGATACTCACCACTGTACTACCGAGGAGAGCGCGTGCAGCGCAGTCGGAGGAGGCGCGACTGTCGCGTGCACCCGATTCCAGGTTTCTGGTTTGGATTTCCCGCCCAGGCCAACCAAGCCTTCCATCCCTCGGGGTCGGCGAATTGGTACCAGACGTGTCTGGGAAGGATAAAGCGCTGACTTATTCATCGGCTGGCCACCGCAAGTCATTGTATTGGCCAAATACGCATTCATGTCGCCTCCATGACATCCCGTAGAAGTAGAATGCGCTGGCGCATCCCAGAAGGGATTGACTAACGCCGTCCTTTATCCTTTATCCTTATCCTAAAGTCTATCTAACTGTGTAATCCTCTTTTATCAACTTTGGTATGTTTCCTGTATTTAGTGCCTCTGCTCATAATTCTACGAAGAGATTCGTTCTTAATTAAATCTAAATCGCCTGTAATTATATGATCGTCACAGCAATCTTTAAAATTTCTATAATATTCTTGGTTGTATAAACAACCTGAATTAATGATATTAATAATGGTTGATTTATCCAATCCTTTTATTAGTTTATTATAGTTGAACCAGCCGTCAGAGCAGCATCTCGGCCGCACTGACGACTTCTTATGGTAATAATCTTCTCATCGTTAATTATAGCTGCCACCTGTGTCATGGTTTCCTCAGGAAGAACATCTTAACTACATCTATTGGGGCAAGTTAGAAAAAAATCGAAAAAATGAACGACATCCACAAAAAACTATTATTTGAGCAATATCGTTTGACGGCGATCGATACTTTAAAAACGAATTTCGGATTCGTGTTCAGCAACATCGACTACCCCCGATTCTGAAGTTTCGGGCTGTTCGAACGTCATCCATAGAAAATCGATAATTTCATCAATATCGATTGATGTCGATTGATACTTCGAAAACGAACTTCATATTCGTGTTCAGCGACCTCGATTTCCCCCAAGGCTGAAGTCTCGAACCGCTTGAATGACATACGTAAAAAATCGATATCTTGATTGCTAACGATTGACGGAGATTTAGACGTCAAAAACGAACTTCAGATTCACTGAACCCTTAGAGGTGAAATTTCGGGCCGCTGTTGATCGCCTTCAATCGTCGAGCATCCCCAATACGGCATTCCGCAAGTCCAGTTGTGACGGAAACGCACACACACACACACACACACACACACACACGCTATCTTTTATATATATAGTAGGATAATTTATGTCAGATAAGCATAGGATAAGTGTATACAAGTCTAATTAAAAACGTGTTATTGTTATATTCAACTCTATCTCGAAAATAAATGTTATTAAAAATTTTATTACAATTAACTCTATTTAATATATTATAAGTGTAGGTTGTAGAGATAGTGTTAACTACATTTAACTATATAAGGTGTGATAACCTTAGTTTGCTCAGGTGCATTACCTACCTTACGGTACCTAGCATGGTCAATAGTAAACGTTTATTATATTCATTAAAACTACTAAGGAAGCGTCCATCGTAACATAAGCTCATAGTATGTTCAGTAAATACCTTTCTAAGGACTTTATATATCTGTATAAATCAGCCGCATCACCTATACTATTAATCCTACCAATGAATTCTACAACAGTTGTTTTGTTTTTATTCGAACAGCTACCTAAAATATAAAATTGTACACCTTTACCAAAACAGGCATCCTTAAAGTGGTCGTAAAGGTAGTTGCAAATATCATTTTAAAAATATAATAGTGTTTCTTCATTCTTTTTTAAAAGCCTTGTAGTAAGGCCAACATATTGCAATTCACAACCTTTACATTCCAGACAATAAACAACATGTTGATTCCTGCAGTTAGTACCAAAGGTAACATTAGTAAAAAATTTATAGTAGAACTGCTTACTATAAAAGAGTCTTTAGAAATAAGCATACAATTGGTGCTGTTAGGTCTACAAATAGTATGTCCATTACCAATATCAGACACCACATAGAAATCGTCGACCGTTGACATCCAATTCCAAGACAGGAAAGACTGAGTTTTAAATGTGAGAAAATCGATAGGACTAATAGAAGGTAAATGAGACTTGCACCAAAATTTCAGATAGTCCACTCCTTCTGTGGAGTAGAGACTTTCCTATGCTTTATATTTAATTATTAAAACCTCTGTGTGCGAAAGTATAGAGTTACTTAAAAATACTATTTAGTATGTAAGTTTAGTCTAGTAAATCATAAATGAATTACAAAATATGAACGAGAAGCACAAAACAATCCAGGAGAACATTAATAGAAAAGTTCTCATAGGCTAGGTACGTGTGCTTGGAAGAAGTATATCAAATTCTGGTCAATTTGGTCGAGATTTATTAAATACAGTGGAAACGTTATATAAATATATAAATTATAATGACAAATTTTTTAAGGTATCCCATGGAGCGTGGTAATCATTTAAACTGGCCGACGTATGCGTGAGAGTACGGCAACCATACCGCTATCCGGGTGAGAGGTGGACAACCTAGTAGTGAAGTTAAAGGATGGTATAAAAATTTCCGGCGCTTATAAACTACGACTTCTGGAAGCATTTCATACCTGAAGGTCGTAAGCATCTTTACGATTACAATGGTACGGTGATACCATTATAATCGGGAGAAAACAATGTCGCTTCAAGAACAGGATAGACTAGAGTAAGAAAAATCTTATGAAACGAATCTTATAAAAAGAGAAGCAATATTATAAAAAAATAATAAACAGCCTATACTTGCGGAAAAAGTTAAAGGAGTACGCAAGGTATAAAGCGACAGCCGCGGATATAAAGATGACAAAGGGCAACCTCGGCATTGGATCTATGTCGGTAAGTTAACATATAAAGGTGATTTAAATTATACATTGCAGCCGATGAAGCCCTCGGTAACTACCATTCGTTTAAACATAGAAATTATTAGAATAAACTGGAAGATATGATAACTGAAAAAGAACGTGCTGCTATGAAGGTAATATCCTATAATAGAACAAAAATAAGTGCACCAGTTCTATTATTTAAAATGGAGTTGATGTCAGCCCTTGCGGATAAGGACGGAACAATGCAAACGTCTCGAAGAGCGATGGAGGCCATCGTTCAAGAATCCTACACAGATCTGTTCCGTTCTTCCATCACTGTCTCGAAATGCTTGATGCCACCAGCTGAGGAAGTACCTCCCATTCTGGAATCAGAAGTTGCTCATGCCATCAGAAGGATGAAGCCGGGCACTGCTCCCGGACCGGACGGCATTTCTGCTGATCTCCTTAGTGCGGGTGGCAGTGCCCTCTGCTCACTTCTTGCCAAGCACTTCAACCACTACCTTCGACTTGGTAGGATTCCGGACTCATGGAAGGAGTCGAAAACAGTTTTAATCTTCAAAAAAGGTCAGCAGGAGGATATCAACAACTATCGACCCATCAGTCTTCTCTCGGTTGTGCACAAGATCTTCACTAAGATACTGCTTAACCGCTTGGAGCGTTGCTTGGATGAATATCAGCCAGGGGAGCAAGCAGGGTTTCGCAAGGATTTCTCCTACATGGACCATATTCAGACTGTCTCACAGCTCATCGAGAGGAGCCGCGAATACCACCTCCCACTTGTCCTTGTCTTGGTGGATTACCGGAAAACGTTCGACTCTGTGGAAATCAACGCCGTTTTGAACGCACTTGTGCACGCTGGTATACCATCGCCCTACATCCGACTTCTCGACGAATGCTTCTCGAACACATCGACCGCCATCCAGCTGTTCGATCGAAAGCTTTAAAATTCCTATCGGGAAAGGAGTACGGCAGGGAGACACGATTTCTCTCAAGCTGTTCACAGCGGCACTCCAGGATGCCATGAAAGACTTGAACTGGGACGATAAAGACTACCTTGTCGACGGTAAACGGATCAGCAACCTTCGCTTCGCCGACGATATTGTTCTCATCTCTACCAGCACGGCAGAAGTCGAGGAAATGCTGAACGAGCTCAATGTGGCAGGTATGAAGATTGGATTGGACATGAATATGTCCAAAACGCAGTTTATAGTCAACCAGTGGTGTGACACGGGACTCGTAAGGTTAAATGGAGTCGCTCTGCAACACGTCGACTATCTGGGAAGAGAGCTGAACATGGATAACGACCTTGCTCCTGAAATTGCCCGCAGGAGATGCCCAGCATGGGCAGCCTTCAGTTCGAATCGCGAAGTCACCGATCAGGTCAAGGATCCCGGCCTCAGGGCCTCGATATTCAACGCCTCTGTACTGCCTGCGATGTGTTACGCGACGGAAACCTGGCCCTGCAACAAGACAATCGCCAGAGCGATGCAAACTACGCATCGTGCACTGGAGAGATGTCTTCTAAGGGCACGCCTTCGTCAGCAATGGCAAGAAGGCCTACGAAGCTCAGAGCTACGGGAGAAGTCGCAATTAGCAGATCCGCTGCAGTACATGAAGAAGTCCAAATATCGCTGGGCCGGACACCTGCTTCGACGAAAGGACGATAGATGGAGTCTCGGTGTCACAGAATGGCTCCCGAGAGACAGTAAGAGACCACTGGGACGACGGCCAACGCGATGGGCAGACTCATTCTCAAGATCTTTCACAGAGCAGAGTCTGCCTCACTGGATGCAAGCAGCCAGAGATCGAGCGGTCTGGAAGAGTTGTGGTCCCCGCTGAGAAGACCTCCAGCCGACAAAGGACCATCAAAGTATCAAAGTAAGTTGGCCTACAGGACGTTAGAGCTACAAGTAGTAGACATACTTGTAACAGGTAAATGAATATACTGTATGCATGAATAAGGTTACGACATTGGAAAGTAAAATTGAACAAATTGAGCCAGCAAACACAACCACAAGGTCCAGTGACGCTACACCTGATAAACGATTGACCGAAGATGTCAACGAAAGCCGTCCAATCAAGCAACTAAACAGGTGAAACATAAGCGTCGAGTTTGTCATCTGCATCGCAAATACTGAAGTCATGGTACCAGTTTTACCTCTTAAGTATCGAAATAAAGATAATAAATAATCGTTTCAATACTTCTGTGCCACGCAGGTTTGATATGATGGAACGTTTACTTCGGCCTGACTTTTCGACAATTTCGTCGTTTTCAAAGGCCTGAAAGAAGTTCGAAGCCTAAGATCAGAGGCTCGGCAAAAACTTAGGCTTCCAACTCAGCCAATTTCAACGAATTCGTAAGAGCGCCAAGGTGAATTCTACTGAAGCAAACCGAACCCACCGTTGTTCCATCAGTACTGAGAGAAAGCTCAGTCATTGGACCACCATAGAGCAAATGAGACCTACCAAGTACAAATCTGCAGCGATGTTGAGCTACAGAAGTACTTGGTCTTGGTCTCATATCCCACACAATGGAATGAACGGCAAAAAGTCACTTGTGATCGAAATGCACTCGTTTCGGTTGTTCATCGTTGGGTTCCGTTCTCGAATCCAAAAAGCCTCTACAGTCTTTCTGACTCCAATCTCTCTTTCTCATATCAACACAGCGCAAAAACACGCCAACACGCCCTTCTGCACACAGTCTCCACTAATTCCATACGGGCAAACCGCGCAGTCTCTCATTATGCATGAGCGATCGTAAAGCCTATTGCGAACTAGGAGCCGCTTTATATTGCTTCCTGGTATATTAACCAGCACAACTTCATCGTCCAAGTTTGCTCGCACTGGGCAGAGACGTATACCTGCCGTGATTTCAACAGAAATGAAGGGCAGTTGGAGACATACTTTGTACTACATACTAACCCCACTCGGTAAACATCGAGAGGAAGCCCACGGTGGAGACGATTTTAGTATAAAGTGCACTTTGCTGATATGTGAGAAAGTGAGATTGGAGTCAGAAAGACCGTATAGGCTTTTTGGATTCGAAAACGGAACCCAACGATGAACAACCGAAACGAGTGCATTCCGATCACAAGTGACTCCAAGTACTTCTATAGCTTAACATCACTACAGATTTATACTTGTTAGGTCTCATTTGCTCTATGGTGGTCCAATAATTGAGCTTTCACTCAGTACTGGTAGAACAACGGTGGGTTCGGTTTGCTTCAGTAGGATTCACCTCGGCGCTCTTAGGAATTCGTTGAAACTGGCTGAGTTAGAAGCCTAAGTCGTTGCCGAGATGAGTACCTGATCTTAGGCTTCGAACTTCTTCCAGGCCTTTAAAAACGACGAAATTGTCGAAACGTCAGGCCGAAGTAAACGTTTCATCATATCAAACCTGCATGTCACAGAAGTATGAAACAATTCAGACATGCCCAGGTTTCATGACAGTCGAACATGGAGAATAATAAATAATAATAACCAATAAAAAACCAATAAAACCTAAAAACCAATACCTATAAAATCAAGAAGTAGAGAAAAAGCCCATCAATTTGATGGACGACCCGGTAGGCAGCAACACAAGCCCCAGTTGGGCTATGAGGCTAATTACCTCTGACAAACAAATCGGAAATTAAATCGAATATTCGAGTAAACGAAGAATTGGGGCACATTTGATTTTCGACCATTCCAAAATTTTCAACATCGAATAAATTCGATCTTTCGTTCGTTTGAAAATTTTCAACACCGAATAAATTATACGGTGTTCGCTAATCATTCATTTAAACAAATTATCCGGAAACTATTTCAATTATTCGAATAAATGAAAAATACGGAGTTCTTATCCATTCATTCGAACAATTTATTCGGAAATTGAATATTCAAATAAACACAGCTGTTTCCGCCGCACCAGTTCCTATTGTCGTCAAGCAGGTGCAGGAGCACCCTCCCCACTAGGAGATGGTCCAGAAGACAATCGCTGAGCTCAACGACAGATCCGGTTCGTTATCCCGAGTGAAGGCGAAGGAATATCTGAGGTGTGACTAAGGGGACATCCTCAATAGGTGGTCTGTGAGATTCGGCGGTCAAGGATTTAATTTCGTGTAGACCTCCGAATGCTCCATGTGATGGTCGTCTACTTCGACGCGAGTTTTCATAGTTGGCTTCTTGACCTTAGCTGTGGCGCCCTTCTTCTCCATAGCTTAAACCCGGCTCCGGTGACTTGCTTGAGTTCACCCCTCTCGGCATCCTTTTAAAGCAATTCATCAATCAACTGACACACGAAGGGGACACACTCGATATCATTCTTGCCACCTAAGCTAACATATCAAATATCGAAATTCTTCCTTCTCTATCTAATTCAGACCGTAGCATTGTGGGTTTCAAAATAAGCGCCCCTCGGTTTGCCTCTACGCTATTGCCGATGCCAAATTTTCTCAACACCGATTTCCGTTCACTTAACGAATGTCTTGAGAGAGTTGACTAGCTGAGATTACTCGAGCCGTACGAATCAAGATCGGATCTTTACAGATTGCACTCTATGATCGCTGGGAATATTTTACCGTTCAAAATCAGACAGCCTTTCTCATTGAACATTCCGCAGCGCATACCCAATCTACTAGCACAGAAACAGAACATTTTCCAATCCTGTTAATCCTACGCAACATCCACTATATAAAAAAGAATGCTCCGACGTTGACTACCATCTAAGAAGGTTTTTGGATAAAAGGACATCTAGTATCTTATGAAAAGCCTTCATGTATATATTAGAAAGAAAATTAGAGGTCACCACCAATTTCCTGTCCTTCTGTCCTGTGGAAAAAATTTTGCAAATGTATTTTCAATTGAATCCCTTGAATCTGATGAACACCCTAAGCCAACCTTCCATTTATTCGCTAACACATATAATCAAGAGAATCTATGCATCCATCCAACTGCTGTTACTCGTATACTTATGCGTATGGAAACTTCCGTGACGGAACCCTATGGTCGTATACCACCAATGATATTAAAAAATGTGCACGGTCCATTTCTAAGCCACTTGAAAACATTTTCAATGTTTCATTCATGCTAGGAAGTGCCGGAAACTTTGAAGAAAGAATTGGTTACGACTATAGCGATAGCCAACAATACCAAACTAATGCCTGAATACCAGCCAATCAGTATTACTCCGACAACTATCAAAGTCGTGGAAAAGGTTGTTAAAAACGACTCTTGTCATGGATTCATAAATTTCATCCCTTTCCCTCTAAACAAGATGGCTTCTTAGGTAGAGCTTCCGCTTCTGCAAATTTGGTTGGCAGACTACACGATTGGACAACAGCTCTAGTCGAGGAAAATCTTTCGATGTGATTTTTAGTGATCTATCTAAAGCAAAACTTTGCCAAACTGAGGCACTACAAACTTACTTACAAGGTAACACTCCTAGCACTCCTTGCAAATAACCTGTTAGTGTGGATAACTTCCTACCTAAGCGATCGATACATGACGGTTAAGCTTGTTGAGAAATATTCTAAAAGACATAACTGCACTCCGCGTATCTTAAGGCGAAGCGACCTCGCCTATACTTTTATTTGTCTACATAACCGATCTACCTCAGGTGCTCTCGATTTCACCACATATAATAGTCCAGATATACACTGGCAGTGCCAAAATCTATGTGGTTTATTGTGGAGGAAACTGTAATGAAGTACTTTCAGCTCAAAAAAAAGTATGGAACTGCTAATCGAATTTTCATTACAATGGAAACTCGTGGTAAATTTGAACAAGTGCTCTGTTTTTCACATAAGAAAAAGGCCTGCAAAAAATACTGTTTAGACGGAATTATACTTATCGCCAAAGACCTGGGTGTTTGATGGATGCAAATCTAAGGTTTTCAGAGCGTATCAACTACACTGTAAAAAATCTTACGCAGTACTTTTTTCTTCTCTTGTTCGTGGTAAAGATCCAGCACTGCTCGTTCGTCTATTCAAGACCTACGTTTTTCAACACCTTAACTATAACTCGCTGGTATTGAATCCCAGTGCAAAAAATTCATTCTCCAACTTGAAAATGTTCAGAAAACATTCACAAAATAGATTTTCCCGAAATAGTAACTAACCTGGACATCCTGTTATTTCGATTGACTTAGAATGCTAAACCTGCAAAAATTACAATGCGGAAGGGCGATTGCTGAGCTCGTTTTGTTTTCGAGTACTTCGCAGGGAGACTCGTCTTAGGCCTAATAAGCACTGGGTTTAAAGACCTTGCAGCAAGAGAACTAGTAGTTTTACCATTCACTGTAAGCATCCAATTAGTAAATGTCGTGGAAAAATCTTTAACTCATTATTTTGTCGAATCTCCAGGTGGTTTCAGCGCATCCCAGCAGAAATTTTAAGAAATTTTAAACAGCCATATCTTTAAAGCAAAGTTGGAAAAGCTTGATATTTTGCAAATTCTAGGAAATAATAACGTGTAATGATGAGGTCCTTGTTTGCATCAACTTTCACCTTGCTCCTTTCTATAGCTCGTCGAAGAAACCGCTCAACATCATGCAGTCCAGTCTTCAAGAAGATACCAGCCGTTCAATAAAGCAGTAGATTTTTAAGAATAGACTTCTCATTCATGATTTTAATTACCATGAGTGTTTTTTTAATTACCATGAGTGTTTCACTAATTATCATAATAATTCTCAGATCGTAGCAGGGTTTATTGTCTAATCTCCATAACGTAAAACTTTTCATTGCACCCATTCATTTCGTTGCAGAGCTTCCTCGCGTTTCAACTTTGCTTTTCAGAGATGGCATGGGTGGTGTGTATGTTTGTATGCATGTATTTATGTATGTAAAGGCGGTGGCAGCAATGGTAATCCCCGATTGCAGTTAATTTTTTTTTGTAGAATATTTTTTCTTGCTTTCTTCAACTTTAAAAATTCTTATTCTCCATAGTGACGTCACTCTTTCAGTATGGGTACCTCCTTTCTATGCTACCGTCTGAGTTTAATGAGGCCTTTGAGTTATAAAGCTCGCCTTGGAGTCATGTGCTTAGAAAGTCGTAGACTTGGCGCATCTTATATTTTGCATGCAAGGCGTTTTCGCGGGAAGAATTTTATACAAGCTTTATATGTTCTTTTTGCGATTTCAACAGCTTTTACAAATTACTTTTTCTTCCACTACAAAAAACAAATGCGATTTCTCGACAATAACAAATTCCGGTCTAAATACTTGACACCCGCTTTCTACTCTTCATATTACCACTACTAAAACTCGTTCATAACACATCCTTCCCATTTATTGGAAACTTGTAACGGTCTCAATTTTTCTAATTTCAAACTGGCATTTCCATATTACTCACAAAAGGATTGAAAACACTCAAACCTAGCATATGTAATGCTCTCTGGCTTACTCTACAGTATTTGTTTTGATTATTGTTTTGGCGCACAGTATGTGTAATAAATACTAAATAAATTCACTCAGTAATTCATTCGAAAATTTTTGACATTGAATTTACTCGTACATTCATTCGATGAAAAAAAAATTTAAAAGCACAACTATACAAGGTGGATGGCCACTTCGTACAAGGTGAGCCCTCCGAGCTGCTTTGCTGTAGATATAAGAGACAGATATGAGATATGGCGCAGAGCGGCTCGAGGGGGCCACCATGTGAGGCAGTCTCAACAAACATTTTGCGTTGCACACACTTTGTGGTCGACCTCTGTGGTGAACTGAGCTGGCTAATCCTGTTGTAACAGAGCATTTCTGTGCCCCCTTACGAAGGTGGATAACCGCTGAATGCAAGGTGACGCCCTCCAAGCTGCTTTGCACCCGAGGTAGTTTTGTCCTCTCCTTCAGAGCACGGTAGCAACTCCTCTCCATAAGTTAACTACATATTATGTCCAACTGCGTCACAGGAGCAACTCTGTACAGACTTTGTAATTTCAGCTCGTATACACCTGCATTTCATAGCAAAAACCTTGGAATGAACTGTATCTGACCACACCAGAGATAGCAAAGAGCAGTCCGTACGAGTGAGGTAGATTGCCATTTTTAGTCGTGTATGTCTGCGAAATGGTGGAAAGTTGGCACCTGTGCATCGTCCAGACACTATTCACCAATTTCTTAGCGGTGTACTTGTTCACACTATGTGGTGGAAAGAAGAAGGTGGGCGGTTTCACAGCACCGTGACGGCCTGTTTCTCACTAACGCTAGGTATTTTCAGGCTGAGAAAGCATCAACGGGTCTGTACCCTAGTATTTAAATTATTATCGCATTTCCCAATGACTTGCTTTATTTTGTTGTAGAGGGAGGTGGAGCGAGACCTCCGCCACCGCCAAATCCTCAAGCGCCCAAACCACCCGCTGTTGGTGGAGTGGCAGGTCTGTCGTTACCATCTCGCGCCAGTCGTCCACCATTCCCTTTCTATTTCAGGCACGTACGATCCAAACTATCAGACGTTGGCCAACATTCAGGGTGACGTTTTCGGAGCGGACAAAAAAGCCGCTGCAGGCGGTGGTGCTCCTGGAGGCGCTCCACAAGCTCCACAGAAACCTGCAACGGGAGGAATGGCAGGTTGGTCAAACTGGCTGCAATCTATAGTTTAGATGACCGCGCCTTTCCGATTAGTGCACTAATATCGGAAGTATGCACTGGTAATTGCCCGAAAGAAATAGGCGAAGGGCGGCTGCTAGCAGCACGCCCAGAGACGCATGCGACCCTTTCCTTCCCCCGCGCAATACCTTCCTGACCGACTGTTGCATTTTTACATGCGAATTTTAGATGCATCACCTCCGGGAGTGCCTTCCCTTCCTGGTTCTACGCGCGAAGAGAACCCAGTTGACACTCTCGCTTAGCGAAGAGACTAGTTATGTGTATAAGGTGGACCCCTTTATTGGGTTGCACTACCGACTTCTACGACTTTTATAGCTTGCTTGTGCTGAGAGAACCAGCAGTTCCGATTCTGTTTGGATTCTCGTTCGTAATGCTAGCAATGAAAAAAAATGAGTTGAGTTTCACGCTCCGAATGAACGTACGAATGGACGGCCGTGCTGCTGACAATTTTCCAACAGCTGTGCATCGCTCAACTATTGCGACGCTAATAATTTTTATGGACTCTACTACTACTATATGTATCGCGTCTGAAGGTGAAAATCTCAACAAAGAATGTGCGTGGCAATACGGGAATGAGGGGCGCAGCAATGCCCAATCTCGATCGATCTAGGATGTCCTTTGGCATCATAGGATCGGAAATGAGGAAGCAAGGGACGGAAAACAGCAAATAAATAAATAATAACTGTCAAGTTAGGTGTAGCGTCGGATATGAAGTTTGTGCTTTGCAAACGATGTGAAGCAGCTATCCCGTGCATGTCTACCGAAATGATTATCTTTGTTATGCTCTCCCTAAGCTACCGGTACCAATCCCGACTTGACAACTCGGAATGGTTACCTAAGGTTCCTTACGTTTCTTCTATTACCCCTCTAGGTAACGGACGGCTGAACCGTATGTCAGATGGTTGAGGAGTGTCAGATGGACACCGTTTGTTTTTTATAAAATTTATGATAAAAATAAAAACAAATACCAACGGTTCAACACCAAACTTCAACACAAATGCGACGAGGAATTCAAATGCTATCAATACGAAATCAAAGTGAATGTGATGCAGATGAATTCAAACTGACGAAAATGTCAAAAGTGCTCAATTTAAATAAGATGCCACCGATAAAATCTGGTTAGTGTGTGAGAAATCAATCAATGCTCGTCCGACCAATGAGGAGGAAGTACCCACCGGTTGTATGCACTCCTGACTCCTTTCGTGTTCCAATCGAGCAGTCAGGGCGGACGGGACAACGATGGAGGAGGGTCAGCCACCAGGTGGAGATAGAACCCGACTAGGGACTTTCCTAATCCTTAGGGACATTCTCATTTAGCATGGAGGGCAACCACCATGCAGCAGACGCTGCTTAGCCCGAACACGGGCAATGCGGCGCGTTGAAGGTACGCTAGGTACCTAGAAAATGCCAGCCTAGGAGGTCAAGCTAGGACAACGTCATTAGGGAGTTGCCAGCCGACTGCTACTATGCATCCTTTCAACTAGACGATGCTATGCCCAAATAGCACCCCGAGAAAAGCCGAGGAAAGCTCTGGCCGACTAGATCCGTCACAACAAGATCAGGAGGCGGATACGCAACTCCTGAATATGTCTACTGGGGAGTCGACACTACGGGGATAAACCGGGTGCTTTAGCCCTTTGGGACAGCTATCCTCTTCCCCTAGCCTAGTGGACCCAGTAGAAAACTCTACCGTGAATGGCTGGAGTTTAGCCTGCTGCACAAGAAGAGGGTTGGGCTAACAATGGTTAGCCAGGTACGACCGAGAACCGGATGTGTGACACGCGGTCGGCGTAAATTTGCTTGAGGGACGTGAGTTTAATTTTTGTCAGGTCAAAAAGTGTGAGAGAGACGAGGTGGGATTAATATGAGAGGAACACAAAAGGCGTCAAGGGCAGAACTATATTTGGTCACTACAGAGAACGAGCCGCTAAAACAATGCGGAGGGCGTACTGTTCAACCCGACCGCAAAAGATGGGTTACGACGCTTAGTAACCTGCCACCGAGTAGCGTGGCAGCCGGAACGAGATTTTTGACACTTCGATCCTTTCAGAAAAATCCAAGCACTCAAGAGCGTGATCTCCTAATCCCTTGATGAGCCTCGACGCAGAGTGAAAACCCTCCCATGGAGGTGTGAGTAGAAGAACTCAAACGTGAAAACAAAAAGCAAGGAAACGGCACTATGGCCGTGCCGGCTGTCCGATGCGGCGCCTTGGCCAGGGATCCACAAGACTAAACTGTTTTTGGAGCTAGCGCCGCGGACGCACGACAGTGGTGCGGTGCGGTTCTCGTCGCACTCGATCGCTGTGGATCACCCCCCCCCCCCCCCCAGCCTCGTTCGGACGGGCCCCGGTCATGGCGAAGGAGAGGGGTCCGGAAGAAAGAGCATTCCGAAAGAAGAGGGTGCCGACGGTAGGAGAATATCGACATCGATCGACAATGGGGGTCCGATGGACGCTGGACCCAGACTTGACATAACAGAAAACAGGAGTTGTCACGAACCTACAGCACAACGCTCGAAATCATAGATTTTGAGCTATTGTGGTCGTGCTCGAGGCACACGCCCATTTCTCTGCCATTATGGTCATTTTTTTTTATTTTTGCGATGTTTTTTTAATTCCTATGCACTCGGTGGAGCTGTAGGAGGGGTGTACTGTGCTCTCCTTCACTGACGCGTAGAGGAGCACAGATTCTCTCAACACTACTGCACCCCATCCCCGTATTGCGCCGAATCCACTCCATGAATTCTCCGTAACATTCAGCCAAATCGGAGCTAGGCCACTTCTAATAATTGTACTCAAACGTGCTGTCTCACTAAGCCGGATAACCACTGAATGCAAGGTGACCCTCTCTGAGACGCCTTGCGCCGAAGAACGCGTAGCTGTGCGAGTCGAGTCGGAGGTTGGAGGGGGGGGGGGGGGGTCCACCAGGTGTTCTCAATTAAACTGTGGTAGAAATAAAGGCGTAAAGAGGGTCACCTCAAAAAAAAGTGTCAGTAACACGAAAAAAGAAACAATGACCAGACTGATAGAGAGCACAGATTTGGGCAGATTAAGGGACTCCAAGCTGTAGCTTGAGTGAGCGCCCGTGTTAAAATTGCCTATATCCTGGAGTTCCCTCCCTTGCCAAATTCGGAAGTAGACAAAACACGGATCCTAGTTGGTGTTGGCAGCCCTTAGGCGATTTCCCGAATAACGAAACACAATAAAAGGGCAGTAACCTGGAGAGATAATAAACTATGTCAACCTGGCTGCAAAGATAGACTCAATTTCCGATTTCCTAGTCGTGAGAGGGGACCTAAAAAGAATCATTATCGGTCCATGTCTAGTAACGGAGATCCACTTAACTGGATTTGTACAGAGAAAGGATAATTTTTAGGAAGCTAAAACAGATAACATCAGTAAACACCATCAATCAACGCTTTGGAGTCTGAAAAGACAATGTACTTCGTTGGTCCTAATCATTTGCAAATATTTCGATCTAGCTCGCAAATGTTGTATATACTCAAGTTTCTGTATTATTTTTTTTGTTAGCAGTTCTTTTCTGAGAAATGAGTAAGTTCAGTACACTTCAATACGGAACGCATTCTGCTCTCATGAAATTCTGGCCAAGTTGTTAAACTAAACAAGTAGGGGACCCCGAGTTTACTATGCGTCGAGTCCCGGCGGTGGTGCTTAGGAGCTCTCATTAGTATGCCCGAGATTCCCGCTCCGGCAAGCGGATTGCAGTAGATAGTGGCATTCTTTCTAAGATAGAGCTCGGAGGTTCGGTTATTGTGCATTGCAGCAAACTTCTCTTTTCCACTGGTCGATTTAGATTTGTGGCGTTCTGACGTCGAAGCAGTTTTCAGGAATTTTCTGTTGATTTTCCCAACTGTATGCTTTATATACTAACCTTGTTGCGACTTATTTATTACTGAACGGTTTTTTACGGCAAAGTTTACATTAACCACAAGGAGAAAGATATTCAACTTAACACTGTGTGAGCGTTCAACACCACTGATACACAGCGCTTGAAACGGGAGGACTGATCACAATTCAAGCAAAGAGAAGCTACAGGTTCTCCACAGGTTGTCTGCCTACATGAACCAGTGACCTCTTGTCGGCATGCGGTTACAGCATCTTCCAGACGAGCAACCATTTCGTATCCACGTGTCATGACGATGCAGACGGTGCTGTCTTTATTTGAGCAATTCTTTGTCCCACAGGTGCCCAATACTGCCTAATCCTTATTCTCGACTCTTGGACCGGCTTTTCGAACCGCGTGACTATTCAAGCTACTGTGCTCCCAAAGAAGAGCCCACTAGCGGGTGCAAGCGGCTAGATTCAGCCAAACGACGCAGGCTTCTCGCATTACATCGTACACCTTCCCATACATTCGCGTTCAGTAGACTGACTTCTTTTCCGTCGTATATACATAGCTATTGTTTAAGAAGAAGAGCAGATAAGGATTCGCCCTTTTTGGGGGTATAGTTGTTAGCTATGTGTGAAATAAGGTGATTGTTGCGAATCGAAAGAGGAGTCAGCTGTCGCGTTCACCTCAAATTCCGTCCAGGCCGGCAATCCAAATCTGGGAAATCCCAGGGCGGCAACAATAGGAAATAATGATCATGCGAAGACAGAGCACTGATCCCACTTACGATAGGATGACATGCTGCAAAAATCCTAGCCATCTATTTGATCTCGGCAACAATGTGATTGGCTTACTATCTTTTCTAACAGTGGCGTCCCACTAGAATTTCGTCACCAAGCCTTCTATTCCCACGGAGTCTGTGAATTGGCACCAGACATGCCTTGCAAGAATATAACACTGGCTCATCTATGCTGACCAGCACAACTCACTGTATATCTCAAATATTAGGTTGTTCCATAAGTCCCTCGCCGTTCTTTCAAAGACTCATTGCGAAATTCGCCGGCGGTCTCCTGCATAGCGCTGCATAGCTTTCGAAAGAGAATGATCTGCTCTATCAGAAAATGTATTGTTTTTCTTTTTTCATCCTGAATGTTGTTAATTTTTAGGACGTAAAATGAAAAGAGAAAAGTGAAAAAGTGGCCATCTGCGCACCTGTTCTCTCCGCTTAGTTTGTATATTTTTGTTCAGTTTTTTTATAGCATTTGAAAGACAATGTTTTGCACCACAAGAACAGAATACTACAGGGTGCGCAAAAAGTATTGACGCAGTAAATGGCGGTTGTGGAAATAGTAATGCGCAGCAAATTTCGAAATATTCATTTGAGAAATATGGAAAATGATCTTACAAATACGATAGAATAACTCGCAGTCGACATTGGCTCCTTTACTGTGAATACAGGAGCGAAAACGGCGGAAAAATTAATGAGCACGCGCCGCAAGTATTCGCTTGCATTTTGTTCCGTGCTTTTAACAGGGTAGCCTTCTGCGACTGGTCACCTCTGCTGAAAGTAGCACAGACCTCATTCTTCAAAATCACCTAGAAAGAGTAATCCAGCGGATTCACGTTTGAGCTGTGCTCGCCTGAGAAGCTGTTCACACCTGCGCGCGTTATCTGTTTGCCGTTATGGGACAGAGGTTGACAATTTTTGATTTGAACGTTATCGTGCTTGAACATCTTGTAATCATCATCTGTTATAACAGAGCCGCGGCTGGCGTTAGGGTTGTTGACCTCTTTTCTCATCCACCATTTCAAACACAGCTTAATTCTTTTGTTAATGAAGTATTCATTTCCTTTGGTAACAGCCAGGAAAGGCTCACCATAACCACGACGGTATCATGTTTCTTCAGTTTTTACAAGAATATTTTTTGAACACGATATAGACATATTGTTCTCATATCTATCAGCAGCAGAAGTCGAGGAAATGCTGAACGAGCTCAGTGTGGCAGGTATGAAGATTGGATTGGACATGAACATGTCCAAAACGCAATTTATGGTCAACCAGTGGTGTGACACGGGACTCGTAAGGTTAAATGAAGTCGTTCTGCAACAGATCGACTCCTACGTCTATCTGGGAAGAGAGCTGAACATGGATAACGACCTCGCTCCTGAAATCGCCCGCAGGAGACGCGCAGCATGGGCAGCCTTCAGTTCGATTCGCGAAGTCACCGATCAGGTCAAGGATCCCGGCCTCAGGACCTCGATATTCAACGCCTCTGTACTGCCTGCGATGTGTTACGCGACGAAAACCTGGCCCGACAACAAGACAATCGCCAGAGCGATGCAAACTACGCATCGTGCACTGGAGAGATGTCTTCTAAGGGCACGCCTTCGTCAGCAATGGCAAGAAGGCCTACGAAGCTCAGAGCTACGGGAGAAGTCGCAATTAGCAGATCCGCTGCAGTACATGAAGAAGTCCAAATATCGCTGGGCCGGACACCTGCTTCGACGAAAGGACGATAGATGGAGTCTCGGTGTCACAGAATGGCTCCCGAGAGACAGTAAGAGACCACTGGGACGACGGCCAACGCGATGGGCAGACTCATTCTCAAGATCTTTCACAGAGCGGAGTCTGCCTCACTGGATGCAAGCAGCCAGAGATCGAGCGATCTGGAAGAGTTGTGGTCCCCGCTGAGAAGACCTCCAGCCGGCAAAAGACCATCAAAGTATCAAAGTAAAGTAGATATAGACAACAAAAATAACACACAAAAACTTTGAAAAGTAGAAAGAGAAAGTTGGAGCTGAAACAAAAACTAGGTGCGTCAATACTTTTCACGCACCCTATATAGAATTGGTTCTATTTGCTCACTTGTCCTTTATTGGTTTTTAGGCCATCAAATTGGGACGTCCGAAGGAGAAGATTTATTTTTCCCACAGTTCCTGCTCTGTGGTTGGACTATTTTGCTCGATGTTATAAGTCGTTCGAAAGAAAATGTCTTGCTCTATAAGAACTTTTGTCGCAATTATTGGCTCATGCTGATTTCTGTCGAATATCAACAAAATTCCAAAAAGAGCAAAATCATCTTCACCAACAACTCCTTCGCCTTGTTCAGTTGTTGATATTCGATAAAAATCAGTACGAGCCAATAAACGCAACACAAATTCTTAGTGAGCAAGACAACCTCCTTTGAAGGAAATATAACATCAAGCAAAAAAGTCCAACCACAGAACCGAGCTACCGGTAAAAATTCGGACGGAAAAGTCGAACGTCCCAATTGGGGGCCTAAAAATCAATAAAGGATAAGCCAAATAGGACCAACACGTTCTCTTGTAGTACAGAGCATTGACTTCCAAATGCTATAAAAAGCTGCGCAAAAAATTCCAAACCTAAGCGGAGAGAAGTGCGCAGATGGCCACTTTTTCGCTTTTCACTTTTCACTTTAACGACCTAAAAATTGACAAAATTAAGGACGAAAAAGAAATGCAAAACATGATAGAGCAAATCATTTTCATTCAAACGCTGTATAGCGCTATGCAAGTGATCGCAGGCGAAATTCGCAATGAATCGTTGAAAAAACGGCGAGACTTATGGGAAAACCTAATACATTATCTCAAATATCCCTGTAACTCATCTATCTCCCCAATTTTAATTTTCAAGGAATCTATCATCAATGCTTGTGAGATTTTATGTTGTGATATTTGCCCACTATCCAAGCCTCTACGAGTCGTACTTGTATACAGAACTTCAAATTGCTCTGCCGAAAACAGGAATTATTCACGAAAGCCATAAGTAACATGTTATGTTGCGAAGATCCCTGCCTCCTAGCGGGTGACTCTTACTTTCTAGTCATTTTCTGATTTCTTTTATTGTCCTCATCCAGCTCCGTTTCCAAGCACTTCATTGAACTTATAGGAACGCACAACCTAATACAGCATGTTCGTGAATCCACCCTGGGAAACCACACTCATGATCTGATTCTATGCGACGCAGACAGAATGATACAAGATGTACAAACGAATCCCCCTTGAGATCAACGATCACCACAGCGTGAATTTTCGTATCAACACCTACGCAGAACCTAAACGCTTTATAATCAGAAAGAACTGTATGGGCGCAGGCTACGACGCTATTCGAAAACACTTGGCCGAAAAAGATTGGTGTCGCTCCCTAAACAAACTCCGTAGATGAAAACTACGAATTATTTCTTGCTAAATTGCAAAATTTCATTTAATTGTTTGTTCCAGTCCAGAAAGTCCCAGCATGCGATAAATTTTGACCCAAATATCTCCTAGATTTATTCAATCTCCGACACGCAGCCAGGAATAAAGCAGTAAATAACCATTCCTTTGATAACTTGGATGAATATCTATCTTATACCACTATATAATTGAGTTAGCGGTCGATGACGTTTGAGTGATAACCTAAGTGAGATACGCCGCATCATCCACAGCGAGGGCGGTCGAGTGATCTAACCTAAGTGAGATACGCCGCATCATCCACAACGGGGGCGGTCGAGTGATCTAACCTAAGTGAGATACGCCGCATCATCCACAGCGAAAGCGTCGAGTGATCTAACCTAAATGAAATACGCTGCATCATCCACAGTGGGAGCGGTCGAGTGATATAACCTAAGTTAGATACGCTGCATCATCCACAACGGGGACGGTCGAGTGATCTAACCTAAGAGAGATACGCCGCATCATCCACAGCGAAAGCGTCGAGTGATCTAACCTAAATGAAATACGCTGCATCATCCACAGTGGGAGCGGTCGAGTGATATAACCTAAGTGAGATACGCCGCGTCATCTACAGCGGGGAGAAATTTGCTACTGAACGTAGGATGTTGCTGCAGCAGGGAAGCGCAGCCGTTTACTGCTTAACACAACAGCACCTACGCGCGTTTCTGGGCGTCCAGTTTCAGAAGCCACTTCGTGCCATTAGCATGAGAAGAGCACTAGAGTGGTAAGAGTAGAACGGGGAATACAAAGGTGGATAACCGACAGCGATCAGGAGGGAGCGACCTGGGCGAGGCAACGGGATGGAGGGGTCGATAGAGGGAACCACGAAGCAGGCCGGGAGCTGGCACCAAGAATGGTGTAGGCAATAAGGAGGGACCAGTAGGGAGTTACCAATCAGGGGGCAACAGGAAGGATCAGCAAGGGGACCCACAGTAAGGGAGACCGGATTTAGAAGATGTGACACAGATGTCGCGCAATGGACCTTCGCTCGCCGTCGTCGTGTCGTGGGCGTGAAAGGGCTACCTAATTGGGGTAGAGTAGTAAGGAGGATTCCGAGGGGAAAGGAATCTACATAGAAGAAGGGAGCTGGAGGCGGGACCAGGGCGGCGAACCAACAAGAAGGGAGTCGTAAGGGAATTCATAGGAAGAACAACGAATCTGCCATATGCGTAGCCTCTTCATGCTGAACACAGCGGCAACTGCGCGTGCTTCTGAGCTTCTGGATTCAGAAGACGAGAGCACTACGTCGCGCAACAAGCGTCTGATTAGAATACGTGTCACCGACGTCTGACAGGACCACTAACGTGAGCATGGCAGGACCACAAAGAGCGTGGTGGAGAAGGGCTGTAAGCACAGGACCTCTATTGTAGATCAGGAGAGCGACCATCTAGGAAAGCGGCAGCGCGACACAGCCGCTGTTCTGTTAACCGGAAACTTTTGTTTTGCGTGTCAAAGGTTTTGTAAGCAGCTACTAGACTCTCTTTAAAGCTTAGGGGTTGGGTTGGGTGAGCAAGGAGAATGAAAGGAAGATCGCACGCCCTCCAGCAGGGGCTGGGGCGGGTGTATCTCCTGACCGTTCCCCTAAGAAAGCACCAACCTGGAGGAGGGGCCAGGACGGGGAAACCAGCAAGAAGAGACCTGTAGGGATCAACAGTGGAAACAAAGAAGTGGGCCAGAAGTTGGGACCAGGAACGTGTGGGAGGAAGATCGGGGGGGGGGGGGAGACCATTGAAGGCGGACCAGCAATTAGATCCAGTAAGAAGAAACACGTAAGGGGAACCTGGCTTCAGAAAACATGTCAACGATATCTGGAAACGCTAGCCGCTAGACCGGTTGCGGAGGAGCAACCTGAGGAAGAGAAGTACTGCGCAGCACAAACCAAAGACGTTTACGGCCGGTCCGGAGAGAATTTCTATGATGAAGATATCTAAGTGGTGAGCGGCTTGATGCCGATAAAGTGCGCAGCCTAGATGTTAGCTATGTTGTACAAAAACTACCTTCCATAGTCAGTGAGGCTGCAAAGTCGCGCCAAGCGCGCAAGTGCGAGACACGCCCTTAGGCGTGTCGGAGCACTTGTAAGCGTATAAATCCCAAGATTTCTCAGAAGCTTGCAAAATACAATCGCTGTCAAAAAGAGAAAATTGTTAAAGCAAAAGACAAACTAGCCTCTTCTAAATTCAAGAGGACGAAACTTCAAGCCTCCAGGGGCCGGATTCATTGCCCGTGGAGTGATGTAACCGAAGCGAGGTACGCCGCGTCATCCACAGCGAGGGCGGTCGAATGATCTAACCTATGTGAGATATCACCTCCTATCACCATCACCATCATCATCACCATCACCATCACCACCTATATATAAAAGAGTTTGTCCGTGGAGTGATCTAACCTAAGTGTGGTACTCCGCATCATCCACAGCGGGGACAACGTTTGCTATTGAACGTGAGATGTTGCTGCAGCAGGGGAAACGCAGCCTTTTACTGCTTTACACAGCACCACCTACACGCGTTTCTGAGCGTCCAGATTCAGAAGCGACTTCGTGCCATTAGCATGAAAAGAGCACTAGAGTGGTAAGAGTAGAACGGGGAATACAAGGGTGGATAACCGACAGCGATCAGGAGGGAGCGACCAGGAGGAGCATCGTGATGGTCGATGGGGGGGGGGGGAGGGAGAAGAAGGAAGCAGGCCAGGAGGTGGCACCAAGAAGAGTTTAGGCAAGATGTAGGGACCATTAGGGAGTTACCAATCAGGGGAGGGAGACAGTAAGGAGGATCAGCAAGGGGATCCATTACCATTAGGAGAGACCGGATTTAGAGGATGTGACACTGATGTCACACCGTGGGCGTTCGCTCGCCGTCGTCGTTTCGTGAGCGTGGAAGGCCTGCTTAATGGGGGTAGAATTGTAGGAAGGATTCCGAGGGGGGGGGGGGTGAAGGAGGAATATACCTTGAAGAAGGGACTTGGAGACGGGACCAGGACGGGGAACCAACAAAAAGAGAGCCGTAAGAGAATTCATACGGAGAACAAGGAATCTGTCATATGCCTTGCCTCTTCATGCTCGACACAGCGCGCTTCTGAGCTTCTTGATCCAGAAAACAGGCCCCCTACGTCGCGCAGCAAGCATTTCCTGACTCTGAATACGTGTCAGCGACCGGAAAGAAAGGAAAGGAAGAACCTGGAGGAGGGGCCAGGACGGGGAAACCAGCAAGAAGAGACCAGTAGGTGTCAATAGTGGAAACAAAGAAGTGGGCCAGTAGTTGGGACCAGGTAGGTGAGGGACTAAAGAGGGGAGGGAAGACCTGTAAAGGCGGACCACCAGCTAGATCCAGAAAGAATAAACGAGTGAGGGGAAACCTGGTTTCGGTAGACATGTCAACATATCTGGAAACGCTAGCTGTTGAGCATGAGAACGGTTGCCGAGCAACCTGAGGGACAGAAGTACTGCGCACCGCAAACCAATGACGTTAATGACCGGTCCGGAGAGAATCTCTATGATGAATGCACGAAAGTGGTGAACGGCTCGATGCCGATAAAGCACGTACCAGGTTCTAGATGCTAGCAAATTTTATGTTTTATAAAAACTACTTTCCATAGGTCAGTGATGCTACAAAGTTGCGCGAAGCGCGCAAGTGCGAGACACGCCGTTAGGCGTGTCGGAGCACTCGTTTAATAGAAAAAAGATAGTCAAAATTCCTGATAACCGGCTTATCAAGCGATAGGTGAAGGTAAAGCATATCGCCGCGCTATCAAGGATTTCGGCTGTAATTCATCTGTTAAATTGCTGTAAGACGTTGATGAATCTGGCCCCAGTTGTCTCCTAGGTGGAAATTTGGTGGAATTCTACAGCTCGTAGTAAGACAGCGTGTCGCTTTTTCCTAGCCGTGATCCAACACAACTCTAGGATTCCAGTGCAACCCCTCCCACTAATCCGCATTGCGCCGAACACTTTGCATTGTGGAAACGTATCAAATTGCAGGCACATACGATCCTAACTACCAAACTTTGGCTGGAGTTCAGGGTGATGTATTTGGACCGGACAAGAAGGCAGAGGGGGGTGGGGCGCCCGGAGGTGGCGCTGCTCCTGCTCCTGCGATTAAACCGGGTGCAGGTGGAATGGCAGGTGAGTCGCGTAGGAATTTTGGCAAAGGTTATACTTCTCAACTTTGTTTATTTAGGTACATTCGATCCCAACTATCAAACACTAGCTGGAATGAATGCTGACGTATTCGGAAAAGACAAGAAGGCATGAGTATTGAACCCATCTTGAATATTTGCACATTCAGTAAAGAAATTCCCTTTGTTTTCAATGTCGAAAACGCTCACAGCATCTATTTGAGCTGCTGCAACTTCAAAAGAAATAAAATCTAGGAATCTCGTAGCTATCTATGCTCTCCATATAAAATGTATGGCTAAAATAGCCACTAAGAAAAACAATAAATTTTTGGTGAAAATTCTGTCCTTTCCACGAAATGTTCCGATCTCGACCAAGTTCGACTTCTCATAAATCTTGGCGCTATGTTGTGTAAAAATGATGTGAACATGAAAGGGCTATCGACCAAGACTGCTAACGGATTTAATCCAGCTGCCATTTTGGCAGATTTGCCTTCTTCGCAGTCTTGAAAAGTTGAACATATTCACAAACGCCACTCACGGAAAACAGAAATAGGATCATTGATAGGAGTCACAAAGGACGAGTGATCTGACAGGTGGTTGCCGTCGAGGATCTGGATGCACGTTGTGCGACGTCCGTGTCATGTCTTCTGAATCCGAACACATGCTGCATAACGTCTGCGACACGTATGCTGGGTCCGACCAGGGGTGTGCGTAATTGCGATTCACGATTTACAGTGATTTTTGGCAAATTTTACGATTTACGATTTACGACATTTTAGGTCGTAAATGGTAAATCTTCGTAAATCTGATCTTCGGTGCAGAGATGGCAGGCGTCCACATAACGTGATACAATCCGGGTCATAACAATGTACCCACTTTTAAGGACTTCTCTCCTAGCTCTTTGCCATTTCCTATTTATTTTTACCAGACCTCCGTGCGTGTACAAACTCCCCTTGCGAGTTTGTAGAGCGTCGTGTGACCGTCTTGCTACAAAACAGAACACATCAGAATAAACTACTTTATTTGGTTAATAGGCTAAAGCGATTGTTAGAGAGAATGTCGATCCGGCACAATGGAGAGAGATGAAGTGAGCTTTAAGATGACTTTCGAAACTGGTCCTCAGCTGGACCCCGAGCCGGAGGAGGAACGTAGGCTGTCTCGATCAGTCCGTCGCCGTCCGTCCGATCGTCGGTCGTCCTCCTCGTCGTGGGCTTGGCCCAGCTTAAATACCCGTGATGAGTCACGGATTCTCCTGAGTTCTTGACAGTATCGTGACTGCGATGAGTCATGACACTCCGCCGCCTAGCATATGGTTACGAATTGGACGCCGCTTGACCGAAAGCCGTGTTGAAAAACAGGCGATCATCGAAGTTCGTGCAGGGCTCGAAATCTGCCGAACACAAGCGTTCTCCGCTCGTGATCACAGCCGGCCCATGCTTGTTTTTAGTCAAGCGCTTACGAAAGTTGCGCGAGACTCTGCGGGCCAAGAAGAACCAAAAAATTGACGTGCGAGGAGTGTGTGTGGGTTTTTTTGCGCCTCGCTGTAGTGTGTCGACCCGCATTTACCATTGAAGTCTACAACCCAATAATTGACCACATAACTAATGTTCTAAATATTTGACAACTACGAATCTAACATTATAATGTATAGCACAAGATAATCGATGTCCACCCAACGGATGCTTTGAATCTTGTGGCACGATGTATTGTTGTTGAGCAGCGTCGACTTGTCATCTGAATAGAAGAGTTTTGATTTGCCCCACGCTGGTTTCCGAAATTTCGATTTTGTTCTGTCTATTGCGGAAACATGTAAGGACGTAAAGCGGAAACGTGTAAGTACGGATCTCGGTTTCTGTCCTGACAATAGATGCAAGGGATGGGTTTGCATTCCGACGAATTTGATACATGCTGTTGGAAGCATGTGAAACACAAGCGTAAGGTTCTCATGCGCTCCCGTCTCTGCGTCAGGGTTCTGTATATGTTGCAGTCGGTGGCAAACTGATGCCATTTTGATCCGCAGTTGAATTTGCACGCTCATCTAGCGATGGAGGGAGGCGCAGATTGCGAAGCGAGCCTTGATGGTCCCGGAGGGGGCGACGAAGGGGGTCGAGCCTCTGGAGTGTGTGATGAGCTGCTCGACTCCGGTACTCTGCCAAGAAGTCCTTGGATCTTCGCTTCAATTTTGGACATTCGAGGTGAGCCTTTTTTGCCGCTTCCTAGAACAACCAGATTTTCGAAATACAGCTTGCTGGAGGTCAGCTTTGTTTTCCTACTAACACTTTTTTGTTTATTTCGTTGTCTACGCTTGCCGTGAGTTCTATAGTGAAACCATTTCTTGAAAGAAAGGGTGATTATTAAGCACGACTAATATAATTATGAAACCAGACCTCTTTCTGCGCTGTTGTTTGTCGAGCACATTGAAGTTGGGTCATAAGGTCGTCTGTGAGTATGCGAAGTGTGACCATTACGGGGTTTTCGTCTGGTGCTTCTTCAGGTGGATTTGGCGGGGGAGCAATTGGTCTCTCTTCGACGATTGCGTTTTCTGCCGGTGTAACGACTCTTGGTGGTTCGCTTTCGTCCATTTTATCGCCAGAGTCGAGACGGCGGACATGGTTTAGCTAAATTAGTGCGAATAAATGATGTTTCGTTGTAAACACGAATTGCCAGATGTAACGTAGAATTATGCGAATTCATCGAGGAAGAAGAGATGTACCCTTAAAAAAGATTTTGACGAATACGAAGGTGTATATAAAAGGAATCATGCACGATATTCCTAAGCAAGTGGTCATAGGGAGGCTGTTACGATGCCCATCAAGGAATTTGTGAGATACGGCTAGAACAACCTCTAATCTAACTGTTAGTATCAGAAAAATGCTGATAATACTTAGGATAGAGAATACCAATTATTTTCTTAGAATGTTCCAAATAACGTAAAGGAGAAAAAAGGAAAGAGAAAATTCTTAGGTAGTGTCCGCTTTCGAATGGTGTTTAAGGAGAGGGTGAAAATTACTGAGAGTGTGAATAAATTGAAGTGTGCCAGAGAGTTCAAATACGACAATATTGTGGCCAAAACGTGCCTGACATATTTCGCTTACGTAGGCGCATTGAAGTAAAACTCTACTACTGTAGAAGTTCGCGATCGGGTAATGGTAAGGCGAATTCCTGAGAGTTGCATTGAACGAGTGCCAAAGCTTGCGAAATGTCGGATTGGCATGTGAACCATGTGAACGCACTAGCTCCCTTCGCGCATCCCTAGCAACCCGTAAGCTTGGAGCTGCTGATGGAGCAAGTAAAACAGTGAACAGTATTATGTATAAAAGATTATGAAATGTTCAGTGATATAGCTAGTTCGATAGTAGCGGCTTCAGTTGATACCCTTGGTATCGAAGGTAGTAATGAATGCTGTTACGTAGTAGGGATAAACGATAGGCAAAACTCTTTGAATAGTAAACAAATCCTTGGGATTTTCTTGGGTACAGTAGCAATTTACATCTCTTTCGGCTGGTGTACATTTGCAGGTATCTCGGATTTCACAGTCAAGCATGTTTGATGAATTACGGCACAAATGCGAGAAGGAATAATCAGAGGGTATCATTGCTAAATGTTTGGAGTCTAGTAGAAACCGAGAGTTCAAAAATGGTACCGGCGTAACAGCTAAACCTGTAACGGAAAGATCCAGAGATAGTTTTGCGGTCATTTGGTCGTAGAGTCAGGTAGAACGTGTGAGTTTTGCCTTGAAAACAATAAACTTTGTACGATAAAACTACATGTTCCGACCAAACAGAGCATTGTAAAACTTCAAATATATCGTTATTAGAGGTTGTTTAAAAATTCTGTAAAAGAGACACCCCGACAATGGGTAACCACAGGTGCGACTGTGGTTACCCAGCGTCCCAAAATCCGCAAGATTCCGAGAATATGTAGTTTCAGAAAAGGCGTTTGATTCTGGTAATTCTTCCACTAACGAATTTGGCTTGACTTCTGCACATTTCCGACCTATACAGGATCCCATATGTGCGCATCGTTTTCGTGCTTCTATCTTAGTGCGAACGTTTCGAGTATAAAAGATAGTTTCAGCTTTGCATTGCAAAGTAACGCTATTGAGAGAGATTTTTATCTGCTAAATGACTGAACCGTTATATTGAAAGGAAAAACAGGCTTCTCGTGACATTGGATTGATTTTCATGATGCGATTATGTATGCTAAAACAATTTGCCTCATATTGCGAAAACTGAATGTTTTCCAAATCTATGGTGAAAATTTGCTGACAAGGTTGCGATGGTGATAGGAGCATGACAAGTGAGAGTACTGTAATGATGTTAACGAAGATAGACTGGCGAAAACGCGTCTTATAAGCAGATAAAGTTACAAGAGGTATGGTATCGGGAGATTGCGACGAGAGGCAGGAGTCCGAGCAGTTTAAATACTGTGGGATATGGGAACAGCAGCGTTGAGATCTACGCCTGCAAAAACATAAAATTCCGCAGTTGATTGCGAGAACGAGATAAGAAATCAGAATTATGACTGCAATTGCGGTCTTTGGCCAGCAGTCTGGATTGCTGATCATCAAAAGGCAAAAATTGCAGTCGATCATTTTGCAGAAAGGACTAGGAGGACAAATTATTGTATTGAGTTCCGTCTGAGATGAACGTTTCACCTTTACGCGGATTGCATCACACGCTTGCAGGAAACATGAAGCTCATTTCTGATTCAGTTACTTGTGTTTCGATACAATGACTATCTGCACATATTTGCATTTCGCTAAAAAAAGTGAGATCTGTTACGCAAATACCGCCTTTAATGCAGTATGTGTGAAAAGTTTGGTTCGAATGTAGTTTTTTGCTTTCCACCATTGGTGTTAAAGCGCAAAGAAAGAAGTAGTACAATTGCAAGCGTTGAAGACATTGTTGTCGTCAGAGTAGGATTTATCAGTTGTACGTGTTCTGTATAAGTTAGTGTTTCTTAGCCTTCCGAGGTGGTTGTTGTCTTCAAATCTTCTGCTCATGCTCGTTCTCAGCAATGTTATGAAAGGAGCTCCGATGGAATGCAGTTGCGCGTCGTCGACGCATGAGAGCTCTAGCGGCACAAGCATGTTGATAGAACGTTTCTTCAATGTGCCTTTCGCATTTTTTACTGTTACTGTTCGAATCTTACCTTCCTCGGCTAATTGAATGTCTTTGATTATGCCTAGTTTCCATTGTGTGCGAGGGGCATCATTGTCGATGAGAAATACGACTGCGCCAACATGGGGAGTGTGGGGCGATGCTCGTTTCTCTGCAAAATCAGAAGGAGAATGTTGTAAAACCTTAAGATAAGACTGCGACCACAGCTTCCAAAATGTTTTGAGCGATTTTTTCGTTTCCTCGAGCAGGCCAAGTGCTTCGTCTCTGGAAGACAATAGCTTGAATTCTGGGTCATAATCCGTGAATATAAAGGGTGGAACGATAGCGTGGGGATGTAAGACGTCGATTGGTCTTACGATAGTCGCATCGTCTAAATCCGAAGAAACGTAGGTGAGAGGACGACTATTGACCATTGCTTCGCATTCGATGACAGTTGTGTGAAATTCTTCATCTGATACGAATTTGTGCTCCATAGTTTTACGAAGGCACGATTTAATGCATCCAATTAATCTTTCATAAACTCCTCCTTTCCATGGAGATAACGGCGTTATGAATTTCCAGCTATTTCGTGATTATTTACGAAAGTCACTAGTTTGTCATTGGTGTGGTTTTCTTGGAAGAAGTTACTTATGATATCGTTGCCCATTGTAAACGTAGTAGCGTTATCTGAAATAGTAGAACGTGGTTTGCCTCCTCGACCGATGAAACGAAACGGAACGCAAAAACAAACTGAATAGCAATTCAAATCAGTTTTTAAGCCTCAGTTGGCTGGTATCGAGGTTGTAAGCTGTCACAACGATGCCTTGATCAAAACTTCTAGCGCCAGGAGGGACTCGAACCCGCACCTCCCTCTGACCGGGCGGGAATGCTCTACGCCTTTACACCACTGGCGCCGTTTGATCGAACGCAACATCCACACCTCGTGGGACCGATCAGCACCCACCCGTATATGGGATGAGCTGGCCGGTGATATCAGCATTGATCCAGTTAAGCTGATGGTCTTGCTAGAAACAATTCAAATCAGTTTCTTTGAGCCTCAGTTGGCTGGTATCGAGGTTGCAAGCTGTCACAATGATGCTTTGTTGCGATCAAAACTTCTAACGCCAGGCGGAACTCGAGCAAAACAGAATAGCAGTTAGACCCATGACTATTTCGAGATGTATAGCTCTGGTAGAGAGCCATGTAAGAAGACATATCCAGCGCTTTTCATACTGGTTATTTTGTGTGTTTACGATAAAGGGCCCAGCATATTCCAGACCAACATGTTCAAATGGTCGAGAAAAGGAAACTCTTTCGTAGGGAAGTGAAGGTGATTCTGGGTATCGGAAGGGGCGACCTTGTAGTTTTTTACATGTTATGCATTTGCGCGGAATTCTTTTTACCAGTTGCCTTCCTCTGGGGATCCAAAACTTGTGTTGTAGCTGGGCTAAAGTACCACTACCACTTTGGTGTCCACACTGTGTATGAAATTGCAATACGATTATGCGACTAAGAATATGGTGTAGACTAAGAAGGACAGAGTGTCTGGCGTCATAGCTGAGATGTGCCTTATCAATCCTTCCTTGACATCGTAATAGTCCATGGTCCGAGAATAGCTTTAGGTTTTTGTACAACTTGTCAATTCCTAGATAGAAGTCTTTATAATGGTCTCAGATGAGAACAACTTCTGCAAGAAGTAAATCTTTTGCGTTAATTGTGCGATTGAATGCGGTACAGTTCGTTGCAGGAAGATAAGTAATATTCTGCTGGTGGTAACTTTTGGTATCTCTAAGAAATGTTTGACGAACTTGAGAACGATTGTGGTTGAGCGTTTCAGCTTTGTCCAATTAGAAGGACCATAACGAAAAACTGATTGCTTTGTTTGTGTACTGTGGACTAGGAATTGCATTGCGATTTCGGAAGGATCCCATATTATTTCAAAGTTTCCGTTCGTTGGTCATGAATTTTCATCTAGCTGGAGAAATGACGGCTTATTCCAATAGAAATGATCTTTCAACATAGTGCTGCTCAGCCCCCTAGTAGCACAATCTGCTGGGTTTTCGTGGGTGTTAAAGTATGACAGAGAGTAATCAATATTTATTTCTTTCCACAGTGCAAGTTTTGCTCTTATTTTACGGACACGATTATTCACAAAGGTTCCAGAATTTTTCCCGCTTTGAATTTAAGAAAGTGCTATCATACTGTCGGAGAAAATTCTGGTTCTGTTTATAACGAAGTGAAGTCCTTTACGAATAAAGTCTGAAAATTCCATTGTGACAAGCATTGCGAGTAGTTCTAGCTTAGGTATTGTTACTGTTTTGTTGCCTAAAATGGTACTGACTGGGGCTAAGCGATATTTCGCGCAAAGCAAATGAGTGGATACGCTGTTCTCCTGGATTTGTCGAATATAAGTGCACGCTGCATAGGCGTTAGAGGAGGCGTCTGCAAATGTGCAAAGTTCTATTACTCCTGCTTTTTGCATACTCATAAGTCTACGAGGAAGCGCTTTCGAAAATTTGGAAGCATCCGAACCTATAATTGACCATTTTGGCGTATCTTCAGGTAAAAGAGGCTGGTCCCACTCGTATTTTTTCAGCCACAGTGTTTGCAGAAAAATGCGAGCTGTTATTAAAAGAGGTATAAGGAAACCCATGGGGTCAAATGTAGTATGAATTGTTTTTAGTACGCTACGTTTTGTGGGGTTATCGTTGACGTTGCTACAGGGCATTTTCGACTCTATGACGAGTTTGTCCTCGTTGGTATTCCATGAAATTCCAAGGAACTTAGCCGTAGTTGCGTTCGACTTATCTTGTGATTTAAAGTGGAATCGAATGTCTTCATGGTTTGTTACAAATTCTCTTAAATTCATCGACATATTTTCGAATATTAGTTTACTCTCGTGGTACATTTGAATTGCAGCTTTGATGTGATCTGCCAACAAGATCATATTGCCCACATATAAATTTCGAGATATTTCGCTGCAGAGGCTTTGCTGCTGATTACGATCGAGCGAACACTTTATGGACATTGCTAAAGGTGAAGAACTTGTCTTGGTGCCGAAAGGTACTCTTGTAAACCTTAATATGCGTAAGTTATTCGGAGAAGGAGGGAAATGTGTATCTTTTAGCCATAGGTCGTGTCTCTTCCAACTCTTATAAATAAATCATATGAAAGGCTTTTTTGACATCACCTGCTATTAGGTAGTTTCCGAAGCCTATTCGTAAAAGAATCCCTAAAAGGTTAGGGAGAATGGTCGGTCCCTGAAATAATACGTCGTTCAGCGGTAATTGTCCCACTCGTTTCGAACTTGCGTCAGTACTATCTTCACTTTGGTCGTGGAACTAGTAGGCTTTAAAACTGCTTGAGGTGGGATATAATAAAAAGAGCGATCTTTACTTGTGCGCTCGTTCGGAACGTCTTCGACAATTTTACGATTGAGCTGATCGTCTATAATACCACAGTATTTTGACCACAAATCCTGTTTTTTATGCAACGAGTTATAAAGTTGATGTAATCTACTAAATGTAAGCTTATAATTGTTATCCAGGTCCATTTTATTAGGCTCCCAAGGTAACTGTACAAAAATTCGTTTATCTCGTATTTCGATGGTGTCGTAGAAGTGCTTAAGAATTTTTCCGTTTTCTTCCGAATCTGAAATATTATCATTAATTCCAATTCCATCGAGGTTCCACATGAGCAACAAGTCAGGCAAATCCTCTGTAGGAAATGGGATACTCATGAGAGTGCGAGTAGTTTCTGCAGTAGAGTCGCAAATTGACCCTGCGATAACATGTCCAAATATAGTGGGGATTGCATGAAGTCCCGAAGGAAGCCTACTGGCTGGTATTTTTACATCAATAATGTTGTTGAAATAATTAATACCAATAAGAATCCGTTACGACAGCGGATTTTCCAAATGTGTCGGAGACTTCAACTAATATTTTACGACATTTACGCTTGTTGTTCAGCAACAAATATGGGTACTACATAGGATGATGCTGGAAGACAGGGGAGGCAAAGTCTGTCTACTAAAGAGTCTATAATGAAGCTTCGGCTAGCACCTGTGTCAATCAAAGCGTACACGGTCCTAGAATTAAATGATCCAGTGATATTCAAGGTGGCAATCATTAATCGTGAAGTAGAAGGAGTATCTGCATGAGTGCGATCAGCATAAACTACTTCATCATCGGAGGTGTTTATATCCGTTATGGTTTCTTCTGTGTCGTTTTTAAGGAGATATGTGTTGGAATAACTCAAGTGTGAGAGGAGTAATTGTGCGTAAATGGCGTAGGAGTGCGGCTCTTTCTATACATAGGTGGAGGCGTTTTAGGGCGTGCATTGCGTCTCTCCCGTGAACTACTTCTATTTCCTAAGGGAGACCCAGAGCTGTGCAAATGAGGCGATTGTGAGCCTCTTAAATGCCGAGTTTTGCTGCGTTAACGGCGATTAGGGTTAGAGCACTCAAGGAAGCGTTTTGTATTAGTACTTTGAAAATTTCTAATGCGACTACTACTTCTGCTTCTACTAGTGGCATTGCAAAGTGTGACATTATGCGATCCTTGGCAATATCTACACCATGGCTTTGGACAATGCGTGTTGGAGTGAGCTGATGAGAAACACTTGAAGCACTTGTTTAGCTTTCTAATTCGTTCTCTTTTTGAGTCCACTGTCTGGTACCTTGCACAATTGCGAATCCTATGTTGACCTTTGCATGCATCACACTTGACTGCGTTTGTAGAATGAGTCTGAGCATGTAAAAGAGTAGTGGGTTGCAATAGTGTCGCGCGTTCGGTAAATATTTGTGTCACTTCATATTTTTTCACTATTTTCCGAACTTCTTCAATAAGACTATTCATGGTCCAATTATTAGTATCTTCATATTTCTTTTCGAGTAACTGGCGCTGTATACTTGGAGGAAATTTTATCTGACATTACTCTTATATTCCCTTGCGTCTATATGACTCTTAGAACGTGAGAGTGGACTAATAATCGCCATAATATCGTTGACTGTTGCAAGAAGTTGCGATGGATTTTCTGATGATTGTGGGATTTTGTTAAGTTGATTTATTAGAAACTGAACGTTTACTTCGAAGTTTTGGAATTGACCCTGTAGTTGCTTTATGGCATCTTTATAGCTAGATGCTATTCGAGGTAGATACTTTAAAGCTCTGGCGGCTTTCCCTTTACATTTATCTAGAAGAATAGTAAGCTTTTCAACATCTGTGTAAGGTTTCTTATGAATCAGCTCCGAGAATATTTCCCAAAGGAGTTCAAATTCTGTTTGACTTCCGTAAAAATCGGGGATACGAAGTTCATTTTTATACCAATGGGACGGAATACCTTGCGATGTAAGAGCATGGGGGAATGGAGAATGAAGACTGCGTTACAGGAAAGCTTTGAATAGGGCTGGAAGAGTTATTTTCGGATTGTCGTATTCGTCTGAAAATAAAATGTGCATCCCTTGAATTTCAAGTTTCATACTTCTCATTTCAAGGCTTTTGATTAATTGACGAGCTGCTTCAATGGTATCGTCACCCTTACGTTCTGCCCAATAATTTTCGAAGTCCTGAAGACAGTTAGTGGTTGGCTCGTTCGCTCGTTACTATCATCCTTGCGAAGATTAGATAAGGTTTCCCCATATATAGTTACAACTGCTCCGACACGCCTAACGGCGTGTCTCGCACTTGCGCGCTTCGCGAGACTTTGGAGCATTGCTGACCTATGGAAAGTAGCTTTTGTAAAACATAGAATTCGCTAACATCTAGACCTGGTGCGTACTTTATCGGCACCATACCGGCCAGTAACGTCATTGGTTTGTGCTGCGCACTACTTCTGTCCTTCAGGTTGCTTCTCCGTAACCGTTCTCATGCTCAACAGCTAGCATTTCCAGATATCGTTGACAAGTCTTCCGAAGCCAGGTTTCCTCTCACTCGTTTCTTCTTACTGGATCTAATTGCTGGTCCGCCTTTACTGGTACCTCCCCCTTTTTAGCTTTCCATCCTCCTGGTCTCAACTCCTGGCCCACTTCTTTGTTTCCACTGTTGTCTCCCTACTGGTCTCTTCTTGCTGGTCTTCCTGACCTGGCCCCTGCTTCAGGTTGTTTCTTTCATTCCTGGTCGCTCTCCTGGTCCACCCTGAGTTCCCCCTTACTGCCCTCCTCCAACACCCCCTTAGTGGTCCTCCCGTGCTCACGGCAGACGTCGGTGGCACGTATTCAGAACCTGGACGCTTGTTGCGCGACGTAGGGACACGTCTTCTGAATCCAGAAGCTTAGAAGACCCGTCTTCCGTGTTCATAAGCTCAGAAGCGCGCGCAGCCGCCACTATGTCAAGCATGAGGAGGCTATGCATATGGCAGATTCCTTGTTCTCCGATGAAATCCCTTACGGCTCCCTTCTTGTTAGTTCCCGTCCTGGTCCAGCCTCTAGGTTCCTTGTTCCAGGTAGATTCCTCCCCCACTCGGGGCCCTCCTTACTGCTCTAGCCACATTAAGTAGCCCTCCCACACTCACGACACGACGATGGCGAGCGAACGTTCATTGAGCGACATCGGTGTCACATTTTCTAAATCCGGTTTCCCTTAATGGTAATGGATCCCTTTGCTGATCTCACTTACTGCCCTCTCCCCTGATTGGTAACTCTCTACTGATCCCTCCTTATTGCCTAAACCCTTCTCGGTGCCTCCTCCTGGCCTGCTCCTTTGTTCCCCCTATCGACCCCCCATCCCGATGCTTTCTCCAGGTCACTCCCTCCTGGTCGCTGTCGGTTCTCCACCCTCGAAGTCCCCTTCTACTCTGACCCCTTTAGTGGTCTTCTCATGCTAATGGCACGAAGTCGGCGGCACTGCTTCAATCTGGACGCTCAGAAACGCGCGTAGGTGCTGTTGCGTCAAGCAGTGAAGGACTACGCTTCCCCTGCTGCAGCAACATCACACGTTCAACAGCAAATTTCGCCCGCGCTGTAGATGATGAGGCGTATCTCAGTTAGGTTAGATCACTCGAAAGACAAACTCTTTTATATATAGGTGATGATGATGATGGTGATGGTGATGGTGATAGGTGGTGATATCTCACATACGTTAGATGATTCGACCGCCCTCGCTGTAGTTGATGCGACGTACCTCACTTCGGTTAGATCACTCGACCGCTCTCGCTGTGGATGATGCAGCGTACCTCACTTACTCTTTTATATATAGGTGATGATAACTTCACTTCTTGATCGTGCGGTGGTCTTGAGCGGTTGTATTTGGTTTCTCTCCTATAACCAAACTACGATTTCAACGAATCTTCGCAGTTCGTCTGCTTCGCGATCGTGTAATGCTACCTCTAGCGACCTCTTCGACTTCTCGAGTCTCCTTGTGGCAAGGACTAATTATACAACACAATCGCCACCTTCAGAGGTATATTTTTCTTCTCAGTAATGCGGTCGGGTTGACATGTTGTTCTTCTTCATTCATCCATGCCGTCCGCACGTGCGTCCACTGTTCCGGTTAGGAGGGTCACGCGATCCTCCATAAAAACAAATGGCAAGAATGAGGGATCAGCTGCCGACCGTTTGTACGATATGGCAACGAAGCATGACTTGCCACCGTACATCGCGCTAGTCTTCGAACTTCTAAATGAGACCCGCAACGAAATGAAGGAGTTGATCAAGACAAACAGCGATCTACTCGCGGAGATACGTCACCTCAAAGAAGAAAATTTGCTGCTCAAGCAACAGTTGACCAATTCCGTTGCTCCTAACGTAAATGGTGCACCTAAGTATGCTTCTGGAGCGTTTCATGCATCGGAATCTGAGATTGAAATGAAAAGATCAATTGCTTTGTCGAATCTCCCTGAGTCTTCTGATAATAGAGCATCTATAAGGATTTGCCATTATGTGTCATGTGTCAGACAATTTTTTGATTATCTAGATATTGAGTGCTTTCCTACCGCAGTTTATTGGATGGGCAAACCCGATCAGAACCGTCCGCGACTTATTAAAGTTGTGCTCCCTCCATCTAAATTCCAAAGAGAGGCGGTAAGGCGGGCTCCTCGCCTGCGGTTCTTGCCTTTGTGTATGGGTATCTACCTACGCCCTTCCTTATCAAGCGAGGAGAGGGATCGTAGGCGTGGGAAAGGTCTTGCCAGGATGGGTCAGGCTAACGTTTCCAGTCACGCTGTACCGGCGGGGAGGGAATCGCAGTCTGAAACCCATCAACTTGACCTTACCCAGGATACGCTACAGTCAGAGCTCAACAGTTCCCTGGGAAACTGATGAGTTCTCCTAGGACTGCTCGTACCCCGATCTTGTGTCTTCTTTCAAATATTAGGTCAGTTGTCAAAAATTGCAATTCTTTGGTTTTCAGTCTTTGTCAAAAAAGGTATGATATTGTAGTCTTAACTGAGACTTGGCTTACACCTATTAATGATTTAGGCCCTCTCCTAGGTATAGCCAATAGCAAATACGTTGGCGATAGGTGAGGTAGGCTTGAAAAAAGATGGTGGTGTCAAGTTGCTCGTAAAGAGTTCCTTCTACTACGAAGTATTTTTTTGTGAATCTGTCAATGAGGCATATGAAATTTTATTCTGTGATATCGAAATAGATACACAACCTTGCCGTTTCATTGTCCTTTACAGAGCTCCGAGCTGTAACACAAGTTCGTCCGTCGACCTTGTTTAAGCCATAAGCGACTTTTGCATTTTTAGTGGTCCACGTGTTCTTTTAGGAGACTTCAACCTTCTTGACCTGTCTTCGGCTAACCTTGGAGTAAGCTCCAAATTATTTCAAGATCTCTTCGATATCCACGGCTTCCAGCAAGCAGTGCATAAACCTACTAGAAGAAACTCTATGCTTGATCTCGTGCTATGTAACTCCCCAAAATTGGTATACGATGTAGTTGTGGGTCCCCCACTGGGAAATAGTGACCACTCTGCTTTTGTTTTTTGTTTGTTATATGTTATTGTTAGAATCTTACCGCATGTGATGCCTTGTAATAAATAAATAAATAAATAAATGATAACACATTCCAGTTTTGTTTCGAGTTTCGAGATGGTGCTTTGTATAATATTTTTTTGAGTACGAATAAAAACGTAAAATTCTTTACGAGCTGAAGGGAATTTCCAACCCTCTCTGTACGATTCACACTCTGAAATGATGTGTTGGATGTCATTGAGGTGACGGGTCAACCTCTGTTTAGAGGTCGCAAAAGTGTGCTGTCGCCCTGCCATGAACAGTAGTAAATGGCTGAGCAAGAGCGTAATGAAACAATGACCGGATAAGAAGTCAACGTATGAGGTGAACGGTGATGAGTGTGAGTGAGGGTCAGCCTCTTTATGTAATATCGGTGGGTTCTTCGATGAATCACTAGAATGTGGGCGGTGCAGGGTGAAGTCGAGTTGAAATGTAAAGTCCGGAATACGAAGTAATCGGCGAGATCGGTCGGTGTGACAACGACTACGAAAACCCTTGTTTAATAACTGAGTTTGATCGAGTGTTCCTAAAGGAGATAACGAACATGTGTGAGTCCGAGCTCTCCTAGTCTTAGTTCGAGGCCGTGAATAAGTGCTGAAGCATATGCAATTATGGTAGCGCCTTGTATTCTTTCCCAATATGAGACGAATTCTTGTGTGAGTTGCATAGCCATTTCACTGTCTTTGAAACTTAATGCGTTGAGTTCTCTAAGAGTCTCATCATGAATTGCGCTTATGTCGTTGATCTTAGATGAGTCTTGTCTAGTGTTGACAATACGTTGGCCTTTCTTGTGCGTATAAAGGTCGCCAGTTCTTCTCTTTCGGCTGGGAGATCTCACCCTTGACTGTACACTCGGCAGTCTACAAGTATGGTAGTGAGATCGATGAGTCGTCTTGTAAGACGTTGCTTAACCATAGGGAAGTTAGGGATATGATTGTTATAAGGCATTAACCACGATATTAGAAATGGATGCTATGTAGGAAGCACTTCAGTAGCAAAGAAGAAGATGAGGATGAGGCCATGCGCGCTCTTTTTATAACCCTTGTGCAGATTCTTCCACAGATAATGTGGACAGGAATGTTAAAATTTGGACGTCGCGGAATTGCTGCGTTACTGAGAAAGTTATTACTGTAGATGAAAGCAGAGATAGTGTGGTTGCGGTAGGTATGCGGCGTCGCCGTGTGAGTCACACTCCAGATTTCGCTCGTAGAAAAGCGACAGTAGAGTGGGGCAGCGTGCGCTGCAAAGTGCGCGCTGCATAGTTGCGAGCTGTGGATGAGTCACTTTTACAGCGACGGTTCGTAGAGTACGGTATGTGATCATGTCATCATGAAAAATCCTCTCGAAGAACGTAAAAAATGGTCTGATCGAAGAAACCCTCTCAAGAAATGGCCTCGTGTAGAAATCATCGAATCCACTGCTAACCTTGCGAGAACTTTGAGAGTGACGGATCCAACCAAGGTAGTTAGCTGGGACTAAGTTATTCTTCTTGGTGGAATCAGTTGGGACTGTTTCTGAGTAGATAAGGCCGTCTTTTAAAATTTTTTACGAGGGATAAGTTTATCGCATCAAACAATGCTTGGCAGTCCGTGACTACTGCAAGTTAACGAGGGTCTTACTATAATAGGACCACCGGAACGAGACTCTGGGGCTCAGTAACCCTCGCACGCGAAAAACGGCGAGTTGGTCCACAACCAACCGCTGTTCACGAGCGTCCGACTAGGACCGCCCGACTGAGACTCTGAAGCTCAATGGTCCATTTTATTAGAAAAAGGGTTCCTACATTTTTCTCATATATGCTCGCTATAATCGAGCTGGGGAAATGTAAAGCGATGAAAGAAAAAGATTGTGCAAGAGAAGAAAGTGTCGCCAGCCAGTTGAGATCGTAGGGTCGTCACGCGTTTGGAGATCATTAAATGGTGAGGGAGATGGTCACGCGACAAGATATGATAAAATGACTACCTCGGAGCTCACATTTGTTCGAAGGATTCTGTTAGATAGCATTCCCGGCCGATGCACCATGTACAAACTCCCCTTGCGAGTTTCTAGAGCATCGTGTGGCCGTCTTGCTACAAAACAGAACACCTCAGAATAAACTACTTTATTTGGTTAATAGGCTAAAGCGATTGTTAGAGAGAATGTCGATCCGGCACAATGGAGAGAGGTGAAGTGAATTTCAAGATGACTTTCGAAAGTGGTCCTTAGCTGGGTCCCGAGCCGGAGGAGGAACGTAGGCTGCCTCGATCCGTCCGTCGCCGTCCGTCCGATCGTCGCTCGTCCTCCTCGTCGTGGGCTTGGCCCAGCTTAAATACCCGTGATGAGTCACGGATTCTCCTGAGTTCTCCTTGACAGTATCGTGACTGCGATGAGTCACAACAGTGCGGCCTCTCGGCCGCACAATAACTTCTCATCATCAAATATAGCTGCCACCTATGTCATGGTTTCCTCAGGAAGAACATCTTAACTACGTCGATTAGGGCCAGTTAGAAAAAAAAGCGAAAAAATGGACGACATCCACAAAAACGTTTATTTGCCCAATATCGATTGATGGCGATCGACAGTTCAAAACCGAACTTCAGATTCGCGTTCAGCAACCTCGATTACCTCCACGGTTGAAGTTTCGTGCCGCTTGAACGACATCCACAAAAATCGAGAATATCGATTGCCTTCTCTGCTGTCAACGCCTCCCGCCGATGATCATCTAAATGTCCAGGCACGGTTGCCGACGTGTTCGGCACGTCTACGGTTCGGCGTACACGGTTGCCGACGTGTTCGGTACATCTACTGAACCGCCAGGCAACCCCCACTCCAGTTGTGACGGACGGAAACACACGCACACACACACACACACACACACACACACACACACACACACACACACACACACACACACACACACACACACACACACACACACACACACACACACACACACACACACACACACACACACACACACACACACACACACACACACACACACACACACACACACACACACACACACACACACACACACACACACACACACACACACACACACACACACACTGCTCCTTTATACATAATAGGATGTTCTGCTGTGGCGCTGCGCCAGAAAAGCGCAGCTTTACTTACAGGCCGCTCGAGTTCGGCTCATCTCGGCTTACCCCACTTTTCACCTCTCTAACGCTTCAAGGGCTGCTGACTTACAAGGGAGGTCAATGAACTTCCCGTGGCAATTTTAAAAGTACCTATATAGGGTTGTAGGGCGTTGTCTGAGAAGCACCGCAGTGGTTTCCAAATTTCCTGCGGACATCTGGGTAGGTCAAAAATCGCAAAAAAACTATTTCACTTCAATACGGGCCGATAAAGCAGAACTGACGCCTGGAACTGCCATGTCGTGGTTAGAATCTATCCTGCGAAAGATTTGGGGCTGGAACAATAGCGGAATTACAGCGATTTCACAATTTGCTTGCTAGCCGTACAGTGACCGAAATGGAACATTGAGGTGCGCCGCTCACCACCAACGGCGGAGCGAGCGGATGGCCGAGTGGCTGTGGGGGGCGGGCTTTTTCCTAGTTGTCCGGAGGTTAGCACACGCAGTCTTGCAACGAGGCTCGGGTGCACCCATCCAACAATCCTTACAAGGAAAGCCCATGAACTTCCCCAAAGATTCTCAACGACGCCTATATAGTCTCGCAGGCCATCGGACGAGGATCGCAGAATTGTGCTTCGTTGTTGCTACGGGTAACTGGTTGGTCCGGAAATGGCAAAAATGGTATCACTTAAGAGCGGGTTGGAGAGGGATAAGTGCCACCTGGAATGATGGCCCTGTCGTGAATTGTTTAGGCTGCTGTTTACGAATCTGTCACTATTTTTCTAAATTATCACTTTGCTTGCACTACTTTCCATCAAAGGTTGAAGTCGAAGGTTGAAAAATAAGTCTGACAACATTGGAGAAAGAAGCGATGTCACTAACGTGCACAGCTTTAGTCACTCATATCTACCGTAACCTACCGCAAGCGACCGAAATTTCAAAAATAGATATCATATCCGTGATCAGCATCCCAAGTAACTCCCTGAGCGATGTTTCAGCGAAAATTTTTCTTTCGACCTCTCCTCGACCTTTGGAGTCGTGAATGGCAGCAGTGCCGGTTATTCTGCGTATACTCCTTTTACCTGCACATATCCATCGTAACCTTCTGTACTCTATCGTTTCACCAAAATTGGTTGCCAAATCGGTGCTCTGCATCCCAAATAACCCTAAAGATGAATTTTGGACAAAAATTTTTCTCGACCTCTAGAGTATAGGGAGTGAGTGTAAGTGTTCCTATCTGCAATGCCCCGACCCGTCTACTGTAAGTGTATACGAGAGTGGTGAGGAAGAAACACAAAGCAAGGCGACCAATCACACGAGCTGGATAAAATATGCAGTACTTGGGAACGGTTAGCTGAAATAGTGAAAGTTGAAGAATAAAAAGCAGTTATGAGGAAATCCGGAGAGCAATGAGCTTGTCTTGATGATGGGTCAAATCAGTGCTCGTCGATCTTATTCATGAATGCGATGACAGTAAGAAACCTTCCAAAAGTATTTGAGAACATACGGCGCTATCGCTCCACGCAACCAAACCAGCTTCATCCACATCTGACGACAAGTTGAAAGCGCGGTTAGGACGCGAAGAAGGTAAACTACCAAAGCCAGAATGTAATCTTCATTTGCAAGAACGCTAACAATCCACCTAGGGACGCAGAAACACACCCCAGAATCAAACCCTCGAGCCTCTCCTGCAAGTCCGCCTCGCTATCCACTCGTCCACCCAGTCGCTGCCGACTGAATCGCTTGAATGTACACCGCAGCATCGTCTAGAAAACGTAGGAAATTACTATAATCAAGCTTTAATTTGAGCTCCAAACCTTTTGTAAGCTAAGTTCAGAGCACGACAGGGCCTATCCAGGTGTCACTTATGCCTTATCAGCATGCCCTGAAGCGGAACCATTTTTTTTTCCATTTTCGGACCACCCAGTGACCCGTAACAAGAACGAAACACAGTTCTGATCCTCGTTCGATGCTCTTCAAGACCATATAGGTCACGTTGAGAATCTTTGGGGGAATTTGATGGGCCTCCCTTGTTAGTCGCCCCAATCCCTGGGCCAGAGAAAAGTGCTGACTCGATGGATCTCCCACGTCATTGACGGGCAGCATGCGGTTCACCCGAGTATCCTCATTTCTTCATTCTGTGTCACGGAAAGAAGTTTCTGGAAGACCTTTAGAGATGAGAGTTCGGAGCTTTACGACTCAGAGACGCATCGTGCCCTATGGCTTCCACCACAAGAAGACACGCCATAGCAAGCCAAAATGTGCCTTCCCCGAAGAAGTGCCTCATTTTCTGTTACTGAGATTCACGAGGAATTTTGTAATACGAGTTGCTCCCGCAAGGGCACACAGTCGCCAGTAGTTTGCACGCCAATCAACTTCAGAAGCTGGCGAACGCTATTCGAGGAAAGCGGCCATAACCAGCTTCCGTTCACCTCCTTCGCGAAAACGCTAGGCCGCTATTAGCTAAATAGACACGAAAAATTGGAGTAGCTCGACTGGGACACGGTTCGCCACCCTCCTTATTCCCCTGATATTGCCCCTCTGAAGGTCGCTTATTTCATCTCCACAAAGGCGAGATTGGTTGGTTTGGTTTAGAATGAATTGGTTTAGAAGGTCGGTGTCCCTTTTTTTGGTAGGCAGGAGTATTGTTATCCCTGACTTCACGAAGAGCCGTTCGGAGCATTTGTAAGCTCTAATGCAAACCTCCAGAAGATTTTATTCCAGAACTGTTGGCGAGTTTGAACCTCTGGTGCACAAAATTCTTAAGGTAACTTGGAAGCTCATAGGTATACAACAGAAATAATATGTCATCTTGATGTTAAGTGACATTAAGATTCTCCGTCTTACTTCACTGCAGTCAGCCGCTAACTTTACTTCCGAATTAGAGGTAAAAAACGACCAAGCTGAGCTTAGTGCTATCGTCCGCGTCATAGCGTCATAGAGGACCGGTTTAGCAATCGTTCATCCTATTTAGATGTGATTCGCTTCTAGTTCCAAGGCTCGCTGTTGACGAGCTGGAAGGTTTGGCAACGGTGACGTTATCCAGTCGTTGGGGAAACTATACCGTAAGACCCTGCATTATTTGATGAACTTCTGTCGGACAGTATTTTATGGAAAACTGCGACATTACAATTTGGCGAGCGCAGGATAGCAGTTTTACGTTATTTATCCGTATATGTGGCTACATTTGCCGCTCTTCTACAAAATTTTGACCCAAACCCCGCATTGCGCCTCGGGATGCTGCTCAATTTTTGTTCGAAGCATTTTACTCTGGGAGGTCGTGCACGCATTTCTGACGCACGTTGTGCAGCAATAGGATCACATGTGCGCTTATGAAGCGCAGTTTCGCAGATGCTGTAAGCTTTATTCGAGGAACAGAGCACAGAGTGAAGGATTCATGGTCCACGTATGCTTGCCTGCTAGATGACTTCGCTCTCTCTGTATCACATAGCAATGGCTAAGCAGTGTGAACCGCAAGAATCTCAAAGCAGCATACATTTAGGGCGCGAGTACCGCTGCATCTTTCTTTCTTTCTGCAAACCCACTGCAGAAGCGCAAGATGCAGCCTAGTGTAGCAACAACAGCGGCATCCTCCGCCTGCGCATCAGCCGTTACTCGGCGAAGTTTCCACCACAGTATATACTCGACCCCACCCGCTCCCCTCAGTGAGAAGGCGTGCCGCCGCAAAAGTGTGCCGCTTCTGTTTTGTTAGACGCACAGAACGACGACGACGACGAAATGATATTGTATACCCAGCTTGCGCATAACGAATAAGTAGCGCTAATCATGACTATCACACAGGAATGTCCTTTTTTAAGAGCTCGGTCTATCTACTATAGTTGTGCTCGGATGACCTATTCGAATAAGCATTCGAATGATTTTCATTCGAATGCGAATATTCCAATTCATATTCAAAAAATCGCGTTTTTCGAATGCACTCGAAACTTGTGAGCATTCGAATCCATTCGGATGTTCGAAAAAATTCGAGAGCACAACTATACTAGTTATATCACTACTACTACACATCTTCCCAAGATATACAAAAACAAATACGATCACAAACACAAGACTCTCTCAAGATAGCATTATCATCAGCTCTGCTCAGTCGAACGGAAGCGATGCAGGTAAGATTAATCCCCATTGTGTTCTCTGGTTTCTCCTTCGTCCACAACCACCTCGACCTTGTCTCCGACGCAAATCACTACTCCCTCGGCTTGTTCAGCTCGCGAAGGTTCATCAGAAACTTCTCCGGTGTGATTAGCTGGTCCGAACCTACGAAAACAGCAGATTGAACTTCCACGACATACACTCCGTGGCGCTCAAAGCTCACCTATGATCACTTCCCAAGGTTTCCTTGCCTGAGTCACTTCGTACGCGACACGCATCTCGGAGTACGTCAGCCCTCCGATAACGAACACTATCAAACGAGGACCACTGCGATGCTGACCTAGCTGAGCACGTTCTTTGTGCCACTGTCCATAGCGTGCCGATGTCGCTGCCCTGCAACGACACTTCCGAAACTGGAACTGAACACTGAATTCCCTGTTAAAACTACCTGTACGGATGTTCTGCATGGCGGCCGGCGAGGAAGGGAAAGTGCTTTGTGTCTAATTTGTCATCGATGGCATCCTCCATAATATCCTTCAAAGCGGGGATCCAGCGGGACGACTGATACACTAGTTCATGCGGTCGCTCCTTTCGTACAGGCGTCCATACCTTCTTTCGTCCCTGCTAAACGTGGGCACCTGTGACTCTTCCTACTCGTGGAACAACTAGAACTTACGTCTGTTGTGATATTCAGTCCTAGGAATGCTGCGTTGGTTAGAGTGCATTTTTCAGCCATGGGAATGTTGGCATGTTGGAGCAGCTTGTTGAGATTTTCATCACTGATACCTGGAAACACTTTCTATGGCACTTCAGCAGGAAAACATACATAAAACAAACATACGCAACGACCGAAGAAGACGACAGCGCTGTGGTGACTTTGACCACGCAGCTGCAGTCTTCCCAAAGAATTAATCCAGACTCCTTTGCAGTCCCTCTCGCACATCAACTCGTTCTTATACAGTAGTGTGTCATAAATGTGGCTGAACGTGAGAAAGACCAAGTACACCAGCTCTGAGCAGTGCACTAGACCGATCCTAGACTGCCAAGGGGAGGCGATCGAGAAGGCGAAAGAATTCCGCTACCTTGGAAGTGACGTATCTGAGGAAGGAAGTGTGGAGCAGGCGGTCAGGGGAAGGATAAATGCAGCATGGCTTAAATGGAGGGAGTCCACAGGAATCCTCTGCGACCGTAGGTGCTCCAGGACACTCCAAGGCAAGCCATATAGAAGAACAGTAGTGAGGTCTGCTCTCCTTTACGTCAGTGAGTGCTGAGCCCTAGGTGAAGCGCAGTAGCGGCAGCTGCACGCGGCAGAAATGAGGATGCTCAGGTGGGCTTGTGGATGGAACCGTCGGGACAGAGTACGAAATGGGGATGTTACGGCAGTGATGAAGACAGCCCCGATCCAGCTGAAGGTGAGGGAGCAGCTCATGAGGTGGTATGGGCACATCCTTAGAAGACCAGAGGATCACCCCATCAAGTTAGCCCTAAATTTCGAAGCACCTGGAAAGCGTCCGAGAGGAGCCCCAAGGAAAAGGTGGAAGGACGTCATCAACAGAGATCTCGCCGAAATCGGCGCCACGCCAGACGACGTCCTTGATAGGATGAGGTGACGACGGATCATAAGAACAGCGGACCCTGCTACTGCGCGGGACTAAACGCTCAGGAGAAGAAGACTATTTATGACACACAGTAGTGTGTCATAAATAAGCTTTAGCTCTTAGCCAAGTAGATAGCCAATCTTATGTTGATGCACAGCGACTGAGTTCTAAAGAAGACATTCCTTATACACGGGGGAATGCAGTAAATGACCTCATAACGACGCATATAACCACATACAGGGTGCGCAATAGATATGGCCACTCAATAAAAAGCGAATTACTCATGAGGAATTGATCACGAAACGGCGAAACTTCATCAACGATTTACTAACAACCTAGTTAACAAGCAGAGTGGATATCATTCAATATAGCCTCCACTGGAATAAATGACAGCCTTCAGACGCTTAGGGTAGGACTCAATGGCGGCCTGCAGGATTGCTTGTGGAATTGATTTTTTAGCCTCTTTACCGCGAAAATATGCGGATTTTGACGGAAGGTGTTGAAAACAAGAGAGGAAGGAAAGAATTGTTCACAGAAGCTTCTCTGATGCTTTGGACTGGAGTCTGCCCCACAGGATTATCACAACGGGTCTTTGTTGACAAAGGAGCCATGATCAATACCGATATCTACCTTAACGATATTTCGAAGGAGTTGCTTGCTCACGTGCACATTGAAAATTCAACATAGACCTTATAACAGGACGGCGTACTCGCTCACAAATTCAAAATGACTCAGTAGTAGTGCGCGAGGAGTATTCCCAGCTTCCGCCGTGCTTCTGAATGGCCAGCAAACTCGCCAGGTTTGAACGTTGTAGACTACTGCATTTAGTCTATTCCGGAGGAAGATGTCTGCGCTAAATTGCACACTACGATTCATGGTCTGAAATCCTCTTTGGAAAAAGCATGGATGGAAATTCTGCAAGCAACCCTGCGTGCCGCCATTGAGTCCTACCCTAATCGTCTGAAGGTTGACATTTGTGACAAGGTAGGCAATAATGGATGGTACCCACTGCGCTTGTAGACTAGTTTGTTGGTAGATTGTTGACAAAGTTTCGCTGTTTCCTGGTTAACTCCGCATGAGTAATTCGCTTTTTATTTATATATGGCGTACCCTGTACAGGGTGCGTAAAAAGTATTGACGCACCTACTTTTTGATTCAGCTCCAGCTTCTCTTTGTACCTATCTAGGTTTTTGTGTGTTATTTTTGTTGTCTGTATTGTGCTCAAAAAACACTCAGGAAAAAAACTGAAGAAACATGATCGTCGTCGTTACGGTGGCTCTTTTTTGTCTGTTTCCCAAAGAGCTTAGTAGTTCCTTAACGAGAGAATTAAGCTGTGTTTGAAATGGTGGATGAGAAAAGAGGTCAGCAACCCAAACGCCAGCCGCGGCTCTGTCATAACAGATGATGATTACAAGATGTTCAAGCACGATAACGTTCAAATCAAAAATTGTCAACCTCTTTCTCATAACGGCAAACAGATAACGCGCGCAGGTGTGAACAGCTTCACAGGCGAGCACAGCTTAAACGTGAATCCGCTGGATTACTCTTTCTAGGTGATTTTGAAGAATGAGGTCTGTGCTACTTTCAACAGAAGCGACCAGTCGCAGAAGGCTACCCTGTTCGAAGCACGGAACAAAATCCAAGCGAATACTTGCGGCGCGTGCTCATGAATCTTTCCGTCGTTTTCGCTCCTGTATTCACAGTAAAGGAGCCAATGTCAACTACGAGTTATTCTATCGTGTTTGCAAGATCATTTTCCATATTTCTCAAAGTGAATATTTTAAAACTTACTGCGCAATACTATTTCCACAACCGTCATTTAGTGCGTCAATACTTTTTACGCACCCTGTAATATGCCCTAGCACATCCATGAGTCAAATGGGTAAGGTCCACAAAAGGTACCGTAAGACTCTCTCGCACGCCTAGCCAAGGTTGTGTGAACATTCCTTTAGTGGAAGTATTCGCCTCAGGTTATACTGCCAGGTTCCACATCACTTCAGATCAGGTCAAGCTCTGCAGGTCTCCCTCACCCAACTTAAACTATAAGATATTCAATCATGTAGTTCACGGTCTAAAAATGTCGATGGAAGCACGAGTTCCTGTGCTACCTTAGCACAGCACTCCTTATGCTTGGGCTTAGGAAGAAATGGCGTTCTAGCGAGTTGTTTGTAAACGTTCCATCCACCTTTTTCAGGTTTGGTGAATGCGATAATGCAGAATAGCAGGCCAAATAGAGACCATATGCGAACCTGTCAGTGGCTGTGGAAGAAATCCAACACCTCACTTCGACGATGCCAAGATTTATAGGAAAGTCGACACCGTCATCACACGATTCTCTTTACCTTCAAGACGAGTAGCTGCTGACTCAGAGACGCGTATTCTTGAGTCTACGAGTACGGTTTCGGTATGTCAAGCACTTTCGGGCTCTAACGTGGTCAAAAAGGATGGATGGAAGCTGACAACAAATCCACCGATGTGCTCGTCGAGACCTTTCGATGAATAACTCTTGTTCTCGAACTCTATCTACGGGCGTTAGGATACTCGAAAAAGCACCGGGAAGAAATGAGCCTAACGGCAGCCTTCAGCTATCACAATTAGCTACGAATAGTAGGACCCCAGTCACAGCAGATACATGCACCCCAACGCAGTAGCTGCATAAAACGCCGATGCGTCAAGAGCCTCACCGTTCTTGTTGAGAATGTAAAGAAGAATGAGTCTTAGCCGATCCTCGGTTTTTACAAGTGGGTCAATCAGTAACGGCACCATCAGCTTCATTGGGTCCCGCACACGTTCGCCATCCGCATCAAGCTGCGTCGCCAAATCCTGAAGCAACGCCAGGTTTGAAATAAAAGGCGCTCAATTTCCCACAAAAAAAGTACCTGCTCAACCATACACAGCTTGTCAACACCGCTCTGGTACTGGCGCATACATTCTTCAGCCAAATGAAAGTGTGTGCTAAACACTCGAATAGAACAGAGGAAATCGGTAGCGAATGACTCGCAAAGATGGCAAGCGTTATGAACGAAACCTTACGAACAAAAAAGTTATCCATTACAGAACGAGCGGGTCGCGCATAATGTCCACCCGATTTTAGTATGAATTAGCAGCGCTAAGTCACTACATTCTATACTGAACAGTTATTCTGAAAGATCCCCCAGAAAACGACATTGACGGGAAACCGTAGCTTTGCAGCTCTAACTTCTGACTTGAGTCGTTGTTGTTTTAGTCAACTAGTAGCGCTAGAACGCTTAATAGGAAACGAACTTTCAGCCTCACCTGAATTTGTTCAACTCCTTTTGATGTTGCGGCATCTTCTTAATCATCATTGAGAGATCTTTGATCGACTTTGAGTCTGCTTTGAAACCAGCTTTCCAGTCGCTGAACTTCTTTAGACCTTTCGTCACCTTAACCACTAATGGGGACGTTAAGAAAGAATAGATAGGAAGCTTCGTCGCCCTTGATTATGAAACATTACCTCTTGCGAAACAACAGCAATGTGTTTGTGACGGATATCGACCCATAAATCATCGTTTTCATCCAGGAGCACCTATACTTTGAGGATGATACCGTGCTGTCATCAAGACGTCAGATCTAGAAGGATCACACCTCTTTCTCTACACTGTCACCTCCTTCCGTCTCATACCGATACACGTCGTTCTCAAGGCCAAGTAAATCATAGGCCATCGCCTGCAGAGTCAATTCATGAAGAAGAGGAGTCACTGCATCGAATCCGCGATCTAGGAATGTGCGAAAACGAAATCGAGTGCGATGCGAGAAAGCTAGAGCTAAGCATTACCTATGATTAGCAGCTGACTGCGAGCCTTATCTGCTCCCTCTCCCATCGTGGGATCATCTGCTTTGTAAGCATCCAGCCTTTGCTCAATGAGATGACCGAGTTCTACGTTGCTGTCAAAGTCTACGCGATAGCTGAAATCATTTACTAATAGCCCCCGAAAAGAGGGACGGTAAGCGTCAGTCTACGTCAAGCTTTCTCGGACGCGCTAGGCAGTGCTCCCTGTGCGTGCGTCCCTCGTGTGACGGAAATATGTGAGGCATCACTCAGTTCGAATGCGTCATTCTCAGATCGAATTCTGCCCTACGACAACCAATATCTCCGGTCTCACGAGGTCGATACAATCGCGTCAGTTCTACCAATGAGGAAGTCAAACATTGGCTTAGTCAATCAATGGGTATCAGAATTTAGTGTACACGCAAAACGTTCCCTCAAAGTGCCTAAATTAGACGGAGTAAAAACGTAACGAGTAGCTCATAAACACGTGATGAATCAATGTTAATGCTACACTGATGAGCTCTCACTGCGTATTTGGCCCAAACCATGGATTCCGAAAGCCACCCGAACTAGTGTGCCGTCCTCCCAAACAAGTCAGGCCCTAATTCGGTAATCGCGCAATGATGAAACGATCGATTCGCTTGAACACGTAATCGAACGAAAATTAATCCGCGGTGTGGGCGAGATGTAGCACAGCTGCGGAATGTGCCAAATGCAGCCCAAAAGAAAACCAAAGAAAAAATACTAACCGCAGGGAGGGGTACTCTCCTAGTGTGGCACACAGTGTGGCTATCTGCTCCGCAATGCGCTCCAGATTAGAGGTCAGCCCTCCGGGCCTCAGAGGATTGTAGTACAGAAAGAAGGTATCAGGTGAATCCAATGTGTAAACCTGAAAATGCAATGGCAATAGAATAAGAATGTTTAAGTAGAAGGAATAACCAACCTGGCTTTCATAGGGGGTGAAGGCGATGTTGACTTCCTTCAAGGTTTTGATATGGCGAGCGGCAGCGCTGCGTGACAGCTCAGAGAACAAGATATCGTTGCACGCCTCGGTGAAAAAGACATGCGCGCATCTGTACTGATTTCTTGTCGTGTAGTCTGCGATCAGACGGTCAATCTGAAGACGACGCTTGACATATGACAGCAACGAGAAACGACGGACTCAAAGGTCCCCGATCACAACAGACGACATTTCGAGCTTCACAAAAAAGCGCTTCGACGGACAAACTCTGACGTAACCCTAACAGATTAGGGCAACCAAAAACGGCAACAAATCATGGCCAGGAGCCGTGAAACCCGGAAACAGGACGCGAAGCACGTTTGCGGAGGCGCACCACAAAGGTGGACATCCTGAACTCTGATGATTCAAATGGCCATCCCGGCACCTGCTGTAACACTGCCCTTGCACTTACATATGCATCCCAGTGGCAGCTCTAAGCTTAATAGATAGTGCCAATTTCACTGGTCATGGATGAATACCAGAGAGTCAGACGAAAAAATGATGGTTCTAATGGCCATCCCAGCACATGCTGTCTACAGCATTACGGAAATCCGCACTAATTTCGATGGATGAATACCAGAGAGTAATCTGGGACCCTTGCCAGTGTCGAACGATATTTTATGCACATCAAAGTTAAACCGCAGCGAACTACATCTAGAGCTGAGAACTAACAGCAGGATACACGAGCTGGAGGAAAAAGTTATAAAAGAGGAGAGCGATATCTTTTTTTTTGGAATGCGCCACGCAGGAGTTCTTCTTTTAGTTCTACAGGATATGGTGAAGACAACTTGAATGCATGGTCTATACAATATACTTATACTTATTTGGTCTATACAATGACTTGCGGTGGCCAGCCGATGGACAAGTCAGTGTTTGATCCTTCCTAGACGAGTTTGGTTTCCATTCATCGACACCGGAGTAATGGAAGGCTAGGACGGGGTGGGCGGGGAATTCTAAGCAAGAAGGTTGACCCGAGGTGGAGACGACAACCGGCACCTCCTATAGTAGAATGCTGCAACTTCATCAGACAGTATCAGCATGGCGCTTCCTAGATGTGAGATGTTTACCTCTTCTGCGCAGTTACCGGCTCTAGAAATTGTCCTTCGTATAGCATAAAAGCTGACATCTCCACGCTCAGAATTGCATACAATGCGTGGTTTGGTGGTCTGACAGAAGACTTCTTGACAAGAAATCGTCAAATCAAAAGATACAGAAGTCGCTTTCTTTATGTGCATCGGTTGTGCTTTTGGGTTCAACGCACGATATTGTTGTTCAACTTCATCCCTAGAAGCTGAGAATATAACTTGAATATGTAATAGTTCATCATTATCCGGTTTGCCGTCATGACGAAGATAAGAAGTCGAAACGACTTCGGACTTGGCCGCTGATAACACGAGTTCAGGACACTGCGCCAAGGTTCACAATAGTAACTTTCAACAGATGGCACTCACCGAGTCTTTCGTCGGAGAAATGAGATAGATGGCCTCCAAGCTTGGAAGCGGCTCTCGCCGTTTCGTCAAGTCTTCGACTATGGTGATGCCGTCTGCAAAGCGAACACAATCTCAACAATCTGATTATTTAATGCGGAGAGATCATAACAGGCCGCTAAGCACTGAACAGGAAGAACTTAGCCCGGAAGCTGAAAGAGCCGTCTTGGAATTTTGCGCAGGACAGACGTTGCACGGCTATACTACACCTGACCATTTCACAAATAATAAGTCAGGCTGAGGGTAACGTTAGCATCAATAAATCGTCCACGTAAGTTTAGTCTTTGCGTTAGCGTGGAGCACTTTGTAGATGCGTTTGCGCCATTCGGGGACTTGCGAAGACCGCTCGATGGAAAAGCCTATGCTCTCGATCCCAGACAAGTCCATACCAGCGCGTATAAGCAGGAAGCTATAGTCAGCTGGCCTTGGCTCGAACTATGAAAAGGATCACAACGGTTCCTACTCGTGCTCCCGGTGTGACATATCTCTGCACGAATCACCTGAAATCCGCTTCGAAGAAATTCTGAGCATCCTGAAAGAGCGGCCACACAAAAACGACAGCCACTTAATTCGATCACTAGGCGATTGCATGACTGGCAGCATCACTCAGAAATCGTAAGGCAAAGAGGAAGGAGCGCAAGGACTCGCACTTCAAACTGGTGCAGGTGCTTCATTATGGCGCTGATTTACCCCATGCGGCTTCCTCTACCCTTGCACGGAACATCGTTACGCACTGACCAGGCTTTCAGAGAACGATTGGCACCGGATGCTGAGAGGTGAGATTGATGTTTAGCAGGATAATGCCATCTAACAATCTAGAAGACTAGCAAGTAAACAATTAAAACAGCTGTTGTCAAAGGCGCAACAAAGAGTAACGAGCCTTCCATGATGTCGTGCATCTTGCAGCACGCAGACAGCATACGCATCGACAATCGGTCGACGACCAGTGCGTTCCATCCCCTACCTTCCGGCTTCTTCAGAGGGCGAATGATTTCATTCAGTAATTCTGAAAATGCATGCACCTCAGTGATATCCTAAAATAATATAATAAAAGCCATGGCATTAGAGCGACGGGGTGGTTCACACTTCATCCCCGATAACGAAAAGAGGGCAAAAAGTCCAGAAAAGTTCCATACTACACGCCAGCAACCAGTCCAGAGGCAAATTCCAGATCTCAGTCGTGGTGTCTTGTACTGTCAGATACATTTTTGGAGCAATCCTAGTCCGAAGAAGTACGAGCATCTATCGTAGTCGGAGTGTGGCACCATTAAAAACGCGAAACAGACACAAACAGAGCGGCCTCTCACGGTAATGAAACTGCAAGGAATCTCTGGTTATCTTGTGAGTGTTTTCTTTTTATAAAATAACTCACTTACAATTTCACAGCAGTTGAAGAAAAGGCTGGAGGTTAGTAAAGTTCCCCATCTCTTGCACTACAATGGAAGGTCGGTGCTACAAAGTAAACAGGACGACGGCGAAGGGGGACCTCGGCTAAAACTCTGCAAGATGATATGCTCCAATATGTTAGATTACCGTGTTGTCACTAAACACTCCCTTCATTTCAGTTTTTTCGTCGTTTTCGAACGCACAGGTGAATCCCGAAATGGGACATTTCGTGACGGAGTGAAGAAAAGCTTCCTTAATTGGCTGCTGTAGTCATGAAGTTGTGACTAAACCTCCCAGGAGTTGTCCGTCAAACTGAAGGAGGTTTTCGTACAAAATGGGGAGTTTGCTGCGATGAATAGACCCATAAGGTCATTTTGTTGCACGACGGAACCCGCACCCCTTACGGGGCAGGATGCGGTGTCATTACAGCACATGTGTTGCTTGATTTCATGCTTGCATCCATGGAATTGTTATTGCAATTACCTACCAGCACTCAGAGATGGTATCGAGATGAGCCGGATGGTGACATCAGCATGGAACCGGTCTAGCTAAAAGCCTGCGGAAGAAGCAATTCAATTCATTCTCTTTAAGCCTCACGTGGACGACAACGACGTTATAAGCTCCTAGAGGCATGGCTGGCACCAGTAGCGTGCAATTTAAGGAAAATGAATAGAGTAATTGCAACTACGAGGTCGTTCGCGAACTTCAAGCAACAGGAAGCTGCTTTTAATGGTTAACGGTGCTGTTATTGACAACTTTTGTCTCATTTTTAAGTTTCCTGATCGTACTGCTTATACTTCTAATGCTTCTTCAGCTTTTTCGCGCTAAGCTAGGGAGGGGGGGGGGGGTCACCGTGGCATGCTGTAGCACGAACGCGTGTTGCGAAGTTAGATGTAGCCGAACGTTAAGGCGTCTGGTATACTCCGAGTCGCTCCAGCGACTGGTCGCTGCGATATTGTTGCGCGGTAGCTACGCAGCTCGTAGCTACCCGCGCAACACTATCGCCGCGACCAGTCGCTAGAGCGATTCAGAGGTATGCCAAATGCCTAATGTACTGCTATCTCCTCCTTACGATCACAAATCCCCTTTCATTCGCCTCCACATTTTGGCCAGAAAAGAAACTCCAGGATGTAGGTAATCATAACACGGGTCCGAGTCGGGCCACATCCCGGAGTCTTCTTCACTGTCCGAATGTGTGCTCTCCCCGGCGCCAGCAGACGAAAGCGCAGAACACAGCAGAATCATCGTTTGCCCGCTTTCTTCACTGACAGTATGTCTCTTTCTCCTTTCCGCGTTATTGAAGTTTCTCGAAAGGCAACTCCGTCCAACCACCATGACGCTGCTTCCTGTTCCGAAGTGAACAACAAACAAAAACTGTCAACAAGCATGGGGAGCGCTTCGCGAATAGTCGGAAAGGGCTAAAAATGCGAGAAAACCGCAACGAAAGGATGAAAGCGGCAGGGAGCTCGGAACCAAGGACAGCTCGGCAAGTCTAGATAAGGGAGATCCACGCTCGTTTTCCTCCATAAGCCCCATGCGACCTGTCGGGAGTCTTAAAACGAAAACGACATGTGCGGATACACCTGCGGCGCAAATAGCGTCGGGTGGGCGGTCACCATGCCAGGAGATCCCTGTGTGCTTTTTGAAACCGAATTTCTTCAGCAGTGGTGTGTTTCAACCCAGATAGGCCATTTCTGATGTAACTGGACATACACGTGCCTTCTTACTAACGGGTACAACCACTGACCTGAATATGGGTGCCCCCCCCCCCGAACCTATTTGCGTCACACCTGGGGCCAAATTCATCAACCGCCTGTTCATACTTCGCGACAGCAGCGACAAGAGCGCAGCGCGCGGAAGTATGGACAGGCACCTGGAGCGACAAGAGCGACAAGAGCGACTGGGGCGTCGGGCGTTATGCGGTGTACGTAATTGCACCATAACGTCTACTTCGTGGCCTAAAATATCAAGTGAATAGAGGTCTTCACGTCTAACTTCAACTTCAACTGCATTAGTTTTTGGGAACTGAAACAGACACAGGCAAACAGTTATTTAGTAAAAAGTTTCCGGAAACTGAGACAAACACAAGCAAACAGACATATTTTTAGTCAAAAACGTTGTTAGAAACTGAAACAGACGGAAGCGAACAATCATATTACCTACATCGTCAGTCTGGCACTCAAAATAGACACAAAGCCCTCCTTACCTTTGTATGAAGAGCGTCCGAACAGGAATCGTTTCCTTCCAGCACTAGTTCGCCTTCCAGCACTAGTGCGGTGTAATTACGTACTCCACACTCCGTTCGTCGCCCCAGTCGCTCCCGGCGCCGGCGCGAAGTATGAACAGGCGACAAGAGCGACAAGAGCGACAAGAGCGACTGGAGCGACTGGAGCGACGGCGCCGGCGCTCCAGTATGAACACTTTTCGGCGGCGCGCGCTCGGTTTTAATCGATATGCATGTTTTGCACGGGCGACTAGTCGCTCTTGTCGCGAAGTATGAACAGGCCCTTACCGGCCTCTAACGGTGAAATACCGCCAAACCTGATGCTTATGAATGTTATATCAGCGGCACTTTCACCGTTAGGGGCGGAAAGCGGTTGATGAATATGGCCCCTACTCTGCTAGACCTGCCGGATGTGGATTTGGAGACTTCTCTAGATGCGCCAACAAAACAACGCAAGGAAACCGAAGTCGAGAAATTTGACGATGTCAGAGGAGTGGCGTTCTTCTCTCTCCCCTCCCCCCCCCCCCGCCCTTTAAACAGAGGCGTTGCAAAGATCTAACGATAAGTCTCCACCATCTCGTATGGCAGCTACTGGACTCTCGAGCAAGCCCAGGGGGTTTGGTGGGCGGGCCAGGGGTAGAACGCTCGGCCCCCTGACGATGTCACCAGAGATCAGTGTCAATCGATCGAGGTGGGAGAAAGGGCTCGTTATCCCGCAACCGTTGCTCGATATCGCAGCAAAGACTCGCCCTCCCTTTGGCGGACAACCCGTCGCTGCGTTGAATGTTCGGTTGAGGGTAGAGAGTGGCAGCTAGTCAGCCACGTGCTCTCAGACCTTAAGATGACGAAGAAGACTTTCTGCTTGAACGGAGCTGCCGAAAACAATTGATGAAGCACTCACTGTTCCCGACAATCTGCTTCAGCGACATGCCGCCGGAGAGCTGCAGAGTGAATCACCGACTGCTCTCCAGAAACTGAGGCCGAACAGCGACTTCTCACCAACCTGAAGCAACCACCATCCGACGCCCAGACCCGACCAGCAGAGCTAGGCTGAAGCTCACCCACTACAGTGCGTAGTACCGTCGAGGTGACTACATCATCTGCAGAGACGTGGCGCATCCACGAACGGAGGCCGGCTCGCCGTCGAACCTGTGAAGCGCCGGGATTCACGATGTGTCGTCCGCAGACTCGAGCTGGCTGGCGCGCCATTCAAACAGCTGTTCATTTCGAGGCCGCAGCATGTCGAGGCCGTTTCCTTGAGAAAGGCGGAACTTCGATTGATCGGATACAGAGTAGGCCGATGAGCAAAAGTTGTGGGACTGGTGTACGAGGGCTACAAACGCCGCTAATGCGGGAGACAGAAAAGGGCGGAAAAAGGAACTTCTACTTTGCAGAACAAAACGCGGGACGAACAACGACACAAATCTCTGGATTGGAGTCGAATGCGTGGGAAAAGGAGCCGAAACAACAGCACAATGAAGTGCAATAATATGGGAACAGCGGCCGAAGGATGGGTAGCGAGCGCGGCCCAGGTTGACTTTTTTCGACGTCGAAAACTCGGGACTCAGGCAGGGAGACTCAGGCGGCTACAGGGCTTCGCGTTTCGAATCTCCACTGAAATGGCTCACTCTCGTGAGCTGAATTTGGCTGCGGTACGGTGGTCTGCGGCCTACTCGAAAATATGGGATCCTCGCGCGATTCTTACACCCGGCGCGGCTTTGAGACCGCCCTCTCGTTCGGCCCACCTTACTTACCTAGGCCTGACATGTGCTCGCCAACCCTGGTCTTACTAAATGTCAGGTAAGACTAGCTGGGGACCCACTTTCTTATCTCTTCATACAAATGCTTTGCAGCTGCCACTTGTATGCGAAGTAGAACTAGCAAACTGATTCCGGACTTCCTGCTTCGATGAACAGCTTCCCATCCAGTTCTCGAGTGTTGGCCGTCATGGGCACTTGATCTACTCCTCGATCGCGAAGTCTACCGTCTGCCACAGCTCCATCATCTTCCTCCACTGAGCCTCCTTAGTGATCGGGGTCCAAGCAATTACTATTCGCCCGCCCAGCTCGACGTGCCTTCTCATGACTGCCACACAATCCGATGAAGGTCGTTTTGAGAATCTCGACGGCCACTTCATTTGACCTTCATGGTTAGTTTCCCTCGGACGGAAAACGTTTGTGGGTGCAACGCTAGGTTGATAGAACCGCAAGGCTATCTGTTTTTTGAATTGAATTTCCTCGAGAGTCCGGTAATTGCGTCATTTGGTATTCGGCGACGTCCAGGGGCCAGATCCATCACCGATACCGCTGGAATCGTCTTACCGCGGATTCACCATATCGGCATACGTAGTATGTGATACAGAGAGATATAGAGATACAGACACGACAACTGATATATCGTTACCGGTCGGTAAGCGGTTGATGAATCTCGAACCAGGGAGGTGATAATGAACACAGAGGAGGAAAGCAGCTGTCCCAATAGTGCTAACCACTCCCGCCCGAGCGCGCCGGTTTGCAACGATTTACGAAATAGGTACACGCCCGACAAGGAGAGCCCTTTTGCGATGCAATTTTTACAGGACGTAGGGTCCCGTGTGGGGAATCCAAAACCATAGTTGCTCTTTTCGGAATGCTCTTCAGTGTTCGAAAACAAAAGCGTGTGGACGCGTGAGCGCGATGTTTATGACGCCCCGCTGCAACCCAGCCCGATGTGGTCGGTTAGCGTATCGGTGGTGTTGTAACTTCACAAGAACATGATTGGGTACCATTCCGCTTTGCACTGGTGTTTTTGCATTTTGCGATTTATCGTCAGTGGGACACTGCTCACAAACGGAATATATACCCTTCTATCTACCACCTGTTCAAAAAAAGGACAGTTTTTCTTTTTTCTCAATAAACTTGTTAATGACCTATTTGTTTTACACCACACCAACCCGTTACTAAGGTCAATTCCTTCTGTTCGCCAGCTCTGCTCAGAAGGTGCTTTACTCACAATCTTCTGACTAACGACCCAATCAAGCGGTTCGACTCATCACTCCACTACATCGAAATATTCCATTGAACTAGCTTATCCTTTGATAAATTAGACCAACCATCGGAGCTCACATTAACCTTTCACGAGACGCGCGATTTTCAGGTGACTGTCACGTGGGACAGCGTGCATTTTCCCGTACGCCGATTATTTGAATTATTTTATTTGTATTATTTGTTAAATAGATCAAACATAGTTGGAGTACACCCAATACTTCTAGGCAACTTTAATGCAAAAATCGGATCGAAGGAATACTTGAGAACTCTGTCGGACCTAATGGGTTTGGTAACAGAAATGAAAGGGGACAGCTTCTCACAGAGATGTGCGAGAAATTTCGATTACGAGCAGTGGTTCGTAATCGAAATTTCTCCACAATTTCTTCTTCAAAATACGCAAAGGAAGGAAGTCGACGTGGCGAGCCTCGGGTGGAAGAACAAGGAATTGTATCGACCACATTTTTGCATGCCGACATCTTCAATTCAAGAGCGTAAGAACACGAACTATAGAATTCGAGACGGATCATCGTTTACTTAGAGGTCTGCTTCAGTGTTCAAAATTTACAATGAAGAAGGAATCGTAGTTGTTTTGATGCTAGTTTGTACCAAAATAGAATCTCGACCATTTGTCCTACTCTGTTACATTCACCTTCCAGTTGATACGGCGAACTTTGCCACTACATCAGCAGTGCGGCGAACGCCGCAACAAAAACGAGAGCACCACAGCTACCTATCAGTGCGCGCGGTATCACTGATGAAACATCGATAAACGCTGAAGAAGAACAATCCAACAGCGGTCGACCGAGTTAGCTACATAGAAACACGTAATTTGCTGAGGCGAATGGTAAAAGATGATATCCGCAAACACTATTGTCAACTCGTTGAGAAGGCCATTCGATCAAACCGCACTCTCAAAACGATTACACATGAAGCATCGATTGGTAGTAAGCAATTGTTCCAGTTGAGGAACGAGCAGGGGTTCTTGTGCAGAACCAAAGACGTGATTAGCTCGGCGACGAAACACTTCTACGAGCAGCTATACGCATCTATGGTTACTGTCACATATACTCCAATTAACACGGATATTCAATGCCCATTATTTCTACAAGGTAAAATAGAGGCAGTCATCAAATCCATGAGACCAGGAACAACCCCAGGACATGATCGTATTGCTTCGAGATGCTGCAGCTAGGCACAAATAGTCTTGTTCCACTAAGAACTGAATTCTTCAACCACTGTTTGTGCACACTATCCGTGCCCAAGGGCGCGTGTAGCGCAGTCGGAGGAGGCGCGACTGTCGCGTGCACCCGATACCAGGTTCCTGGTTCGGATTTCCCGGCCAGGCCAACCAAGCCTTCCATCCCTCCGGGGTCGGTGAATTGGTACCAGACTTGTCTGGGAAGGATGAAGCGCTGACTTGTTCATCGGCTGGCCACCGCAAGTCATTGTATGGCCAAATACGCATTCATGTCGCCTCCATGACATCCCGTAGAATTAGAATGCGCTGGCGCATCCCAGAAGAGATTGAGTAACGCCGACCTTTATCCTTTTTATTTATCCGTGCCCGAGAAGCTGACAGATACCGTAACCGTACTTTACATAAAAAAGGAGACCCACTTGAGCTGAAAAACTACCGTCCAATCTCTCTTCTACCTGTTTTATACAAACTTCTTACGAGAGTAATTCTGAAACGACTCGAACAGATATTGGGCGCAGAACAACTTCCTGAACAAGCTGGTTTTCGAAAAAAACTGCTCCACTATCGATCATCTACATGCTGTAAACCGAATACCAAACACCTCTCTTCTTAGCATTCATTGACTATGAGAAGGCCTTTGATACAGTGGAAGTGAATGCGTTATGGACGGCCTTCAAGAACAAGGAGCGAATCATCAACTTATATAACTGCTTCGTGAAATCTACTCAAAAGCGCAGTCTACAATTCGTCTCGGAGGAACAGGCGTTCCAATAAGAGTTTGTCGAGGAGTCCGCCAAGGTGATACAATTTCATCAAACTATTCATTCTACGTTGGAGCATATTTTTATATTGCTGGAAGATCTCTAATACTATTGATAATGAATGGTCTCGTCAGATTATGGAGGGGTCCGCCTTCCAAACGAACAATAGGACGACCTAAACCTAGACGGCGCGATGTATTGCAGAAAGCTTTTAGAACATGCAATTGGCAAGAAGAAGCAAGAACGAAAGCGAAACGCGAATGGATCATTCTAATGAGATGCCGCATATTGTAAAATATTGAAAGGCATATAAATATAAATATTTGTTAAATATGAAAAACAGTAACAAATGAATTTTCCCTAGGACCGTCTTGGCTGTAGACATTAGAGGACTCATTGATTAATGTTTTACTATTAAGTGCTTGATAATTTTCCATGAACTGTTTTTCTAATAGTGTCCGAGACACCATCGAACTTTGTCCCACGGGGCAAAAAAAGTGTCCGATGACATCGTCGGACAATGTCGTGAAAGGGTTAAACTCTGCTGCAACGGTCTAAATACAAGGCAAAGTCGATCAGATAGCGATCGCTTTCTCTAAATAAGTGGGACCAGGCTCTCGTATTCATTTTCTGAGCTGAAAAACCAATCTTGGTCGCATTCTTCTAGCGGAGAGAATAAGTCTGTCGTTCGTATCTACTACCTGAACACCGAACCTCCATTATTCGTTACGTGGAGCAATAGTGTATCACATTCACGGTCATATTCTCTAATGAACAAAAAACACGACTCGTTCTTATCGCTTGATACAAGCTCTAAGAAATCTAACTACAAGAAACTAGGATGTGATAGTAGCCACGTCATTATCTTACTATGTATGATTCAGTTAATGTCACGTGTCCGTCACAGGGAAGAGGAGCAAAGCCAAGGGATCCCATTGACAGGGCGGCGTATGCCAGACGGTCCTTCTTTGAGCTGAACTATGAAAGACTGCGGACGAACTCATAAGCCTGACGGCGGATCACTCAAGTTTATGTTATGTTGAGCGGTCAGCGCGTCAGGGTGTGGATGAGGGTCGTGCGCCGAGCGGGATTCAGAAGGCGTACTGCAGTTGTCGTCCAACGTTCGTCGGGATTCAGAAGACGCGCCGAAGATGTCGTCCAACGTGCTTCGGGATTCAGAAGTCTAAGGGGACTAATGAAGGAGGGCCTGTATTTTCTCTCAATATCGTCCAACGTGTGTCGTGATGCAGAATATGTGTCATAGACTCGTGACAACGTTGTGACACCTGCGTCGAGACTGTGCGAATGTGCCACAGACGTTATGCAACATGCGTCCGGATTCAGAAGACGTTATGCAGACGTCTCTTGAACCACTACTACAGGAATCGAAGGAGTATTACTGCCGTTGGACTGTAAACAGTACTGACCTTTCGAGCAATATCGATTAACTTTATTTAAGTTTCTGCAGATTAAACCCTTCGGAGTGGGATTCTCACGGTCTGTTTCTTGCCACGTAGAGAACGGCTACTTACTGTGAATAAATTGCGTACATGCGATACAGGGTGGACAGGCTTCATAGGAGCAGTTTTGAAGGTGCTGTCCTACCATATTTCTATGTACTAAATCCATTTCTTTCCCGCAATAAAAGCAAGGCCTTAAGAAGAAACGAAGACGGTCGGGTATTCTATTCTGGGGCTTGGGTGCAAAGCCTTCAATCAGAAGTTTGGCGGGCGCTAGGCTAAGTGATACTATATTACAAGGAAACGTTTATTACGTTGAGTTGCGAAATGCTCGGTGATTTGCTATTCCTCTAACAAAACAAAGCTAGGTAGCAGCAGTTAGATTTCAAGGAGCTGGCCTTTTAAGCCAATGCGGCATAGGACACAAGGAGGGAAAATCATACATGTTGACGCTTTAACAATTATTTATTTATTTGTTTATAACGGCACCTTGAATGCACTCATTAAAAAACAGGGTGAAACACAAAACAAAGCAAACCAGAAACTCGAAACAAAGCAATCTGCGCAAATGTGGTTGATAACGTTGATAACAAAGTAAAAGCATAGAATCATTATGCATTGCAATTTCGTATTTTTCGGTAATGTGCTGCCATTAGAAAAAATCTATTTAAATACAAGGAGCCTGAGTAGTCATAAAACAATGAGAATAGAAATAATAAGTCCATTTCATTTAATATAATTGAATCAAACAGATTTATTGTTGTGTAGCAATGCAATTCTCAGGCTAGTCAATCAGTATGCACCATGGCGTGATTCGGAATGAATGAGGAGATCACTTTCGAGCAGCTAAAAAGAAGGAAGCGCCTAGTGGTCCGGACTTAGTCCCGGTCATAACTAGGACATCATTACGCTTCCCTACAATGCTGCTTCCATGGGAACTGAGTTGGCCTAACCGAACTTGCAATAAGACGCTGCTGCGTAGTAGAGACGTATGAAATATTTATCCGGAAGAAACAATATAAATATTTGATTGAGAATAAAAATATCTGGAGGTTACATGGACTCCTCAGTGTCTAGCATATGGACAGCCACTAACATCAGAAAAAAGAATCATAGCAGTCAAATGACTCAAGAAACAAAGCGAAGGGAAAAAAAGAAAGAAACCATTAAATTTTAGAACCGTCCTAGTTCAAAAAGGAAACTAGCATTAGAAATTTTGACAATCAGAAAGAAACAGGCACAATGACTTAGTGAACAAAGTAGAGGCGAAGAAGAAAAACAGGGATTAGGTTTCTGGAACACGAATCACTAAAAAACGCAAAGAAAGTATTATTTATTTCACGGAAATGAGTTGACGGGAGGACGATGCGCACGCCTAATTATGGATGCGAAAAACCCAGGGGTCCTGATAACAACGTGTCGAGACAACGCTTTGCTATCTGGCACTGGCTAATCTAGGAATACTAGAGTCGATCGAAATTCCTCTACAAGAAAACACACTGTGTCATCGCAGCAACCATGTGGACTAGAAGCTGAAAATTGCAAGAATTACATGACACTCTACACGACTTACGGCGTAGCACACGAGGACCTGAAAATACATATTGGACTTGAAAATCCTGAATATTTAGTAAAGAGAGAATATCAATTTTTTGAATCTTCTTCGAAATTCAGAAACACTGCGAGACTTAAGAATATCCTCTGGCAGCAACTGAAACCATCGGGCCGTATCACCTGTATCACCTGTCGTCCCGTTGATCATCGACTTGCTCGAGCGGGCGCCAGCAGCGTCTCCATTCGTCCCTGTCGCGTGCCAGTGTGGTCCAATGGATCCTCCTCGCTCGAGGGACACGAAGAGCGTCATATCGGTCGTTCAGGGCTTTCACGAAGAAGTCCGACCAACGTGTTGGTGGGCGTCCTGGTGTTCGTTTGACATCCCGCGGAATCCAATCTGTGACGACTCTCGTCCAGCGGGTGTCTGCGAATCGCATTACGTGGCCGGCCCACCTAATTTTCGACGACTTGGCCCATGCGACAGCGTCTCTGATCTTCGAACGTCGGCGAAGCTCGGAACTCCGAAGACCTTCTCTCACTTGCGTGAGTCGTGTCACTCCGAGCATCGTCCTCTCGATTCCACGCTGCGCGACGCTGATCGCGTGTTCATCCTGCTTTCGTATAACCCAGGTCTCTGAGACGTATTTTAGGGCAGGAAGAACAGTGGAGTCGAATAGGTGGGCACGGAGTCGGACGTTCTTCGTTTTCTTCACGACTTCTTCGACGCTCTTGAGAGCTCCCCAAGCCGCTCGTTTCCTCCTGCTCAGCTCTGGTGCTAGGTCGTTGGCCATGTTGACTTCGCGATCCAGATACACATAGCTGGAGCATTCGGAGATGTTCGTTCCGTTGAGCGAGAATGGGGCATCAGAAACCCATCCGTTCTTCATGAACATCGTCTTCGTAAGATTCAGCTGCAGTCCAACGCTTCCACATACACGATCGAAGTCGGCCAGCATTCGTTCCGCTTGACTGATGTTCGGTGTTATGAGCACGATGTCGTCAGCGAAGCGAAGATGGTGCAGTTGCCGGCCGTCGACCTTCACTCCCATGTCTTCCCATTCTATTAGGGGGGGCCAAAAGTAATGAGACACCCCACGCCGTGTCCATATATCTCGTGGCTGGAGTCTGGTTTCGTGCTTGTTGTATTTCTATGTTTGTATGCTACTTAATGAAGCGCATCTGAAAAGTTACCACTTCCGCCCTTTCCAGAAGCATGCCAAAAACCCCAGCCTGTCTCATGCCGAAACCCCAGTCTGACGACTCGACCTGTGTCGCGTAAATCTCCCCCAATTCCCAACCCCGAGCAGCCTGGGCTCAGTATTCAAGCAAGATGATAAGTACGTCTTCTACCTTAACCCTGCCAAGCAGCGAGTCTGGGTGAGGCCTGGTGAATTGTTACCGACCTTCGTTCGGCGAGATGTTCACGGCGAGAAGCATCTTTGGAGCTTTTGGGTCTGCGCCCATGGTTCGGTTTACCGGAGGCTGTTTCCCAAGAGCACCGCGATAAACTCCAAGGCCATGGTGAACGAAATAGAGAAGATGGGCCGGCGACTCGCTCTTATTCATTCGCAGCGCTTCAAGAAGGTTCTCCTCTTCGACTACGCCGCACCCCATCGGGAACAAGTAACCACGGATAAGCTTGGCCAGCTGGGCTACGTTCACATGCCTCACCCACCGTATTCGCTGGACATCTGTCCATGCAACTACCACTACTACTTGAGCCTACAGGACTTCCTAGTTGGAAGGGACACAAGAACCCAAGCAGTCCTTGACAGCCGTATCGAGCTGTTGATCAACACCAGGCTCAAGCAGTTCTGGAAGGATGGGATCAGGAAGTTGGCTGAGCGATGGCAGCAAGGTCCTTGCCCTTAATGGCAAATACACTCCTCAGCATCGTTGAGTTGTAATTGAGTTATGAGGAGATAAAGATTTTTTTTTCATTTTGTCTCATTACTTTTGGCCCCCCCTAATAGTTCGCGCATGACGTTTTCGAGGGTGGCGCTGAAGAGCTTCGGGGATATGGTATCCCCTTGTCGAACCCCTCTCTTCACGTCAATGACGACGTCGTTGTAGAATGGTGAGATCTTGGTCGTGAATCCACTGTAGAGCTCTCGAAGGACTCTGATGTACTCAGTAGGAACGCCCTGGGTGAGCAGGGCTTCCATGACCGCTTCAGTCTCGACGGAGTCGAATGCCTTCTTCAGGTCGATGAACGTAAGGCACAGCGGCAGCTTGTACTCTCGCGACACTTCGATGAGCTTCGTAATGGTGTGTATGTGGTCGATCGTGCTGAATCCTCTCCGAAATCCTGCTTGTTCGCATGGCTGTCCTTCGTCCAGCGTTCTGCTAATCCTATTCAGGATGACTCGAGTGAACAGCTTGTAGACTACGGACAACAGTCAGATCGGGCGATAGTTGCCAACGTCGTGCACGTCTCCCTTCTTGTACAGCAAAACGGTCTTGCTGGTCTTCCACTGAGATGGAACCTTGCATTCGGACAGGTAGCGTGTGAAGAGCCGCGCCAAGGTGTTGATGAGCGCTGGCGGGAGGTTCTTCAGGTGTTCAGCTCTGATCCTGTCAGGACCGGGTGCTGTATGTTTCTTCACCGACGAGATGGCGTGTCGGATCTCGGAGGGGAGAACAGAGGGGACGACGTATCCATCCTGCGGAAGATGGCATGGGGGCAGGTGGACGTGGCTATCAAAGAGATCGGAGTAGAAGTCGTGGATGACTTTCTCCATGGTCCTTCTGGAAGAGGTGATGGTTCCGTCAGGACGTCGGAGAGCGGTCATCTTGGTCTTGAAGTTGGCGAAGTTCCGGCGGGCATTGCGGATGCTCAGCCCTGCCTCTGCTGCTTCAGCCAACACTTCCGCCCTTCTCTCCTTGAGATCTTCCTTTGTCGCCGCTCTGCATAGCTTTGCAAGCTCGGACGTCAGTTGGTAGTTGCCTGACGCTCGTGCTGCTCCACGCCGGCGTATCAGCTCGAGAGTTTCCGGAGACAGGCGTCTCTGGGTGGTCTTCAAGCTCTCGGCTCCCTTAGCACTATCGTGGAGATGGTGCACGAAACGATCGTATTCCTCGTCGACGTTGTCCATGACGGCATCTTCCCAAAGGCCGACAAAAGAGGTGTAGAGGTCCCAGTTGATGGTCGTTCTGGGACTCCTCTTCTTGAACTTCGCGGCCTTCTCTCCTTGACGCGAAAAGCGGAACCTCGCGCGAAGGAGGCGGTGGTCCGATCCCGTGTAGAACTTGGGGACAACGGAGACATCGGTCAGGCAATACTTGCGATTGAAGATGATGTGGTCGATCTCGTTGTGGAACTGGCCACCGGAGGATTCCCAGGTCCATCGTAGGGAGGGAGGCTTCTGGAACTGCGAGTTTCCATGGATGGTCTTGGTCGACATGATAAACTCAGACAGCCTTTCACCTTGCTCGTTCCACTCCAAACCGTGGGTTCCGATGTGAAGTTCTTCCGGCGACCTTCGTGGCCCGATCTTGGCGTTGAAGTCGCCGACACTCACCTTGTAGAAGGTGTGATCTTCCTTATAGAACTTCTCCAGCTCCACGTAGAAGGCCTCGACGTCTTCGTCGTCGTAGTCGGATGTTGGGGCATACGCGACGAACACAGTCAAGGCTGGCACGGAGCCACATCGCTTCAGTCGCAGACGTCCGATTCGGCTTGTCAGAGACTCGTACGAATCGATGTTCATGGCCAAATGCGTGTTGACGAGGACACCAACGCCGCCTACTCCCCTGCTGTCGCATGCTCCGAGGAACAGTTCTTCTCCGGAGTCGTAGGCGGCGTGTAGGGGGTGCTGTCTTCTCGTCTCGGTCAGTCCGATGACGTCGTACTTGATCTTCTTGGCTTGCATCATCAGGTCCTCGACGGATGCTTCCGACGCAAGCGTGCGGGCGTTGTAAGTACAGATCGTCATCCTAGTCCTTCTCAGTTTGCGCAGCCTGGTTAGGCCCTGAGATTTTAGCAGCCTCTCCGTACTCGTCCTTCCCATCGCTGCAGAAATGGGGGCTCTTTCGGGCTCAGGGGAATGAGGCCCTTTAGTGCTGCTGTTTTTGACTTGAATACACACGGGTAGCTAGTCGGGCTCTGTCGTGCGGGCGAAGAACTCCGGGCAGCCAGCCAGACTGCCCGAAGGGACGGGGCGAGACTTAAGGCGGGCTCGAATCGCCTTACATGTACTCCCAGTCTACCGAGTGCAAGCTTTTGGCCGAGCCGACACAGTTACAATCCGCACAGTCACGGACACATCCGCGCACACTGTGCACGAACATGCCGCTCCCACGCACAAGGAACGCATCGACCCGACACAGCAGGAGCAAGGAGTCCATCCCCTGCATCCCACCTGCGTCTCTGGGCAGTACACGGTCGCATTTGGTTCGCGTTTAATTCCCCTATCCACCACCCGGGAACGCGCCACATGGCCCTGCGACAAGCGGCCCGAGATCCCTCTTAACAAGAGAGCCCGAATCGGGCCGTACGATAAAAGAAAGAATTGTGGACATTAGACCAGTGCCGCCTTCTATGAGGAGGCAGTCAATCATGAAAGTATTTGTACGGCCTAAGGTAGGTCTGAAAACACATTACTTGCTAGGTTTAAGCTTATATTCCATCCGTAGTATTCTAAAACAAAGGACGATGTCATGATGAACTCTGCGATACAACAGACTCTTTAGACAGAAATTTCTTAGCCTTGTAGTGTAGCTTGGTAATGAGTTGTGCTGTTTTGTGTTGAGATCCTATACATGGGCATCCTAGTACAGGTCTGCTGCGTCTTTTCGATTTGAGTCTGTAGCCTTCTATTTCCGTGAGGATTCCATAGCTGACAACAGTACTCCAATCGTGGGAGAACATAAGCTTTGTAGAGTCTCATAAAAATGCTCACGTCGTTTGAATATATATTCTAAAAAGAAAGAACAAACTACTAAAAGCTTTACGAACGATGTGATTTATGTGTGTTTGAAATTTGAGGGATTCGTTTATTAGAACACCACACCTGTATATCATTTGCAAAAAATTGAACCATATCGATGGATAAGTTTTCAGAAAGTCAGGAAAGTCGAAACAATAGATAATAAAAAGCAGGGGTGATATTACTCTACCCTGAGGGATCCCGCTCAAGCAATGGTAACGACTCGAGAAACAGTTATTTATTCTGACCCACAGGTGTCGATCTGACGACTCAATTAGGGAAGGACATGAAAAAAAGAGTCGTGAGAGATAGCGGAAGGGAGCCTGAGCCGAGGTGGAGTCGGCCGCACATTGTTCTGACTTCTGTTAAATACTGATACTTGACGACACGAAGGGAAAGCTGTGATTTCATCTCATAGAACCTCAAAGAGGGGAGCCTGCAGAAAGCGTGGGATGTACTAACCAGGGAAACATCTCAGGTCAGGGTCAAGCGCGGGGTTCGATTTTTGCTGAAAATTTACGAGCCTTCCCCTCCGAAGCGAAATTCGTACGACCCCTCTCTTTCTCCTCCACTGTTTTATTCCTAACATTTCTTGATTTCTTCAAGGTTTTATGCGCATTTTTAACCCCATAATAGGTGTGGGTTCGACACAATAGAACAATAAAAAGAGGTTACTGAACATTACATGCTTTGATAGCACAATAAAATTCTTTAAACTTTTGCTTGCTATTTTTCGTCACTCTAAAGTAAAGGTGTTCTGGTAGCAGTCTTTCAGTCATCACTGTATCACTGTTCAGTTTGTGCAGGTTTTTTTCAGGACGTCACGGATGAACACGACACATTTTTTACATCTGAAGGAGCGATTGTGCTCTAAAATTATATTATATAAAATTTCGAGTGTCACTTTTTAACGACGAATTAAGTGCTCTTACTAGATTTTTTTGAAGCGCTCATCGAATCGATCACGGAGCGGCAAACGAATGGTGGACAATGGAATTCCTACGGAAATAGTGTTTTGCCATCCTAAGGAAGCATAATAAAAAATCAAAATGAAGCCTCGAAAAACCAGGCCCTGTGTATCGTCCAGCAAAGAAACAAGCTCTTCACAGCGGTGACGGAGCTGCAATGAAGGTATGATTCGGATAGATCGCATACAAAATTCTCGTTTTTCATGAAAAAATTATTTTTTAGCCGAAGCAGACCACCCATAAGGACAAAATTCAGCCACAAAAGCTCAAAGTTTTGATCAATTCACTGTGAAAAAAATCATGATTTTCTGGATCGAGCACGTTGAATCGACCTCTGGTCGACTTTGCATCAACGTCATCGGATCATAAAATTGAACGTTCACAAATCGGTTCATGACTTGGTAAGTTTTTCGGATTTTGAAAAATTTTCTAGATCTTTCAAAATCTGAAAAAATTTATTTTTTATTTCTTTTATTTTATTATGTGAGAACAATTTTCTAAGAGATGAGTTTTTCATGCGCGGTGGACGGTTCAATTTTTGTGCGAAAAAATCAGTGACTTCACAAAAATGCTCATAACTCGGTAAGTTTTAAGAAGTTTCAAAATTCTGCTAGCTTCTCTGAAAGTACATAAAATACGCTTTCTCGCTATGTTAGTAGCGATCTCGAAAAAAGCTTCTTGTCCATTTCACGAAAATTCGTACTTTTTTGATTTTCGGAAAGCAAGCCGAGATCTGACCAATTTTGTAAATCCTAACGCGGTCCATCCTAATCATGTTTTCATCGCACTGGAGAAGCTTATTTTTCACTGTATATCAAGCACGACTTAAAATCTATATAGTACAATTCCACTCTCCGTCGTCCTGTCTTCCAAAAGGCAGAAAAATTCTTCAGCGAGGAGTCCATCCATCCTTCATTTGCGATCGATCATGTCAGAGAACGCAGTAGCCGCACGTAAGCTGCCGTAACTCGGAGATTTGGGGCTCTTGGGAAACTCACAAAGCTTTAGTAAATGTGTTTTCAATGCTTTATAAAGAAGTTTTAAAAGTAACATCTTCCATTGTGATTTGGGTCGATATTTTTTCGGCGTATGACGCTAAATCGAGACGTCTGATCATATGGAAGATCGTTGGGGAAAAACATAGTTTTATCACTGTGTGTCAAACGAGCTTTTAGTTTTAAAGGGTACGATTTCACTTTCTGATGCTGTTTCCTGCAGAGGAGAGAATTTTCTTTTCGAGCAAGTCCGTCCTTCGGTTGCCATTCCGTCATCGATCCGAAGAGCGCTTCGAAAGCCTTGTAGAGAAGGTTGTCCTTAGTAATCGACACTTGAAATTTTATAGAGTGCAGTTCTGGAAATAAATGCCGTTCCTTCAGGCAGAAAACTACCGTGTCCACGACGTCCTACGAAAAAATAAAAACTTGTCATTGATTCTAAATCTGCAGACAGGAGATCTTTATTTTCACTGCGCAATAATCGGCATAAATTTTTGTTTGATATTCAATCCTATTTTTTAACTCCAGGAAGTGCAAGTGCTGTATATCTCCGCATTGTCGAAGCCACACCTGGAAAGAACAACTTATTTATAGATGCAAACATCTATGAACGTGATACTGAAGAGAAACCTCTTCCAAAACCGAAAGAGTACGACCCCCGTCGATTTCCGAACCTCAGGCTTGACCCTATCACAGGTGTACGTCGGAACGGCGGAAATGGATAGCACTGTGGGAATCTCCGCCCTTCATAGAAAAACATGTTCAGTTTTTGCTAGGAGCTTAAGGAGGTAGAGGTCACCCATGTTCATGACGGTCAACACGTCCTCGTTGCTGTGTTTCTCGTGTTTTGATACAAGGAAGGCGACGAGAGACCATACCGCAAGCGGGCGGAGGGGTTAGTGGGGCTGCTCCATGGATGGAAGTTCGGGGGTTCAATTCCCGTCCGTCATCTTTCGCCGCCTCCCCTGAACCAACACATGTGGCAAACAGTGCGTGTGCACGTGCTGACCATGGATGTGCTGAACTTTTTTTCGGGAAAAGCGAAATACGGAATACGGAACAGAAGAGCTCAAAAATGGGCGGAACCGGAATGCGAAACACGGAACGGAAAGAGTCAAAACACACTACTTCATTTAATTCGTCTATATCCATGGTGGTAGTAATAAGCAAGTTGCCCTTAACAAATTTAAGAAATGGGCAAGGCAATATGCAACACTTTTCCAGCAACATATAGCAATAAAAAGCTTGCATTCGTATCATTGATAAGATGACTTTTCGAACTTTTCAAGTGCAACAAATCGAAGTTTGTGCATCATATATCTGCAAATAGGAAGATATTAAACGCAACAAAGCCAGCTGACGGGTGAGATCCCAGAGATTTCTCCACACATAACACTTAACCGGTCTTATTGAATGTCCCGAATCTATTCCAATTTGAAGGGGCAGCGCTAAGGTTACAGTTACGTTCAGCACCCGTTCGCATGGGTACCATATCATTTGGCAGCAGCCGAAGATCTGGAACAAGCTCAAAGGAAAAGTGGAGAGACAAGACACTACATGCCCTCCTCCGAATAGCATAGATCCAAGGTCTTTTATGGAAAGCAATGCTAGCAACCTTGGAGTGCTTATAGAGTCCTGAAATGGAATTCGTTCCTGTCATTTGCTCCAGGTTAGACCGACCTAAGATTATTAGGGAAAAAGATAAGCATGGTAAGGAATCTGTAATCTGATTCCTGGTTCAAGCACTCACGAAACCTATCTGGCCTTATACTATTCGGTAGTACATCACTTCAAGAAAAGAAAAAAGAATCCGATTACGTTATTATACTGCTTTAAAATCAGGATGGACCACTTGTTTGAATGCAACACAATCACAAAAAGGTTAACCTCTTTCTTCAGCCTTTCGTTGAAGTTCAAGAAGTAAATGAAGTCAGCGCACAACAATCAGTGAGTGATGAGTCACCATTTCCGTTCCTCCTTCCGGCCCAAGAGTGAAAGAAACAAGGAACGGAACGGAAGCACTAAAAACGACTGAAAACCGGAATTCGGAACACGGAAACGGAAATTCCGTACATCCCTGGTGCTGTCGCTGGAACTTGAAGGGTCCCTAGGCTCTTTAGGTTCAAGAACCCAGCAAAAACAAAATACTCTTCTCTACTATATGAAAAGTGGTGATTCTTGCAGTGCTGTCCATTTCTGCCTTTCAGACATACGCCTGAGACTCTTCTCTGAAAAGGTTCGGGGCACATTCCGACTGTGGCTCCTCGAGAGAGGTTGCTCCCAGTGGAATGCTCAGAAAACGTCTAATAATGGTATAGACGTCAGTATCCCACAAATCTCAACAAGTCAGTTGAAATGCAAAAATGCAGCAGCGAAGAGTAACCGAACCCCGACCTTCCTCGCATGAAGCAGCCACACTTCCACTGCGCTCCGATCGGCTTGCCTATAGGGCATCGCGGGCGTACAAGACCCCCGAACTCGTGATGCACCGTATTCCATTGAGACTTCAAGGACCCCATAGTCCTTGCGTTTAACGACTTGGCAAAGGATAAACACATTTTGCTACTAATTGAGGGGTGGGGATTCCTCCTATATGAGTCGCTCCCCCAGTTCAGACATACGTTTTAGACCCTTCCCTTGTGAAAGACAGACTGGGGAGCTTCAACCTTTGAATTGCTGCCACAATTGCATGTTTCCGTGCTCGCGGAATTTCTCCTAGCATCGTGAAAATGTTGGAGATCATCGCGAAAGGGGTACTATTGTACTTTTGGTACCCCACTTTATCTTGTTCAAAATAGGTCTACTAGGGGTAATCTGCCATGGGGAGAACGAATATCATAGTCGTTTATTGCGGAAATGTCCTATAAGCCGGCTATATTAAGTTGGAATTGCCCAAGGCCTTGCGAAATAGCGCGCGCTGGTAAGAGACGCAGAGACTCCGCCCCCTGCCAACACGCATTCGCGGCCGTCTCGGGTGGGGGGGGGAGGGGGTTACCATAGTATGCCTTGGCGCGCAGGCGTAGCGACTAGATACTCGCAGCGAATTAAATGCAGTCTTATCCCCTCGTTTCGATTACAGATTCGGTCTTATTTTCTTCCGAATAGGGCAAGAGAGGGACCTCTAGGATGAAGGCAATTTTATCACGGGTGTCCTAGTGGGCCCACAGCCCGGAGTCCCATCCCCTGTCTAATTATGTGCTCTTCTCCGCGTGAGCGAAAGATAGCACACAACAGAGCTTTCAAGCCTTTTCGAGATTTCAAGGCTTATGCCCTAACCTCTGCTGCAGGCTAGGGGCGGCGAAATAGTGCGCATCGTTAGGAGGAGTAGTCTCTGCGTCTCTTATCAGCGCGCGCTATCTCGCAAGGCCTTAGGCAATTAGAGCTTAATATAACGGGCTTATAAGGCATTTCCGCAAAAAAACCACTATGATATTCGTTATTCCCATGGCAGACTACCCCTAGTAGACCTATTTTGAACAAGATTAAGTGGGGTACCAAAAGTACAATAGTACCGCGAAAGGTTTAGATAACTCACGGCGGATATCACGCGCGACAGTTACGAAACTGCTGATACTGCGTTCATCACGAAGCAGACGACAAAATGTTCCCGATGGGTAGCAGAGTGATAGAATCTGATACCGAGAGTAAACTGGGCAGAGACGCAGGGTCGCCGCGCGAGGCTAGTTTTGCCTCGCGCGGCCACTCAGCGTCTCTGCCCCATACTTAAAGTTAGGGCTGCCGCGTTGCCGCAAAAGTGTGCGGAGAGCTTTAGGTGGATAGCAGATCCAGCGGCATAGCCACTTCTGCAAGTTTGCTTTGCACGTCGGAGCAGTGTTTCTTCAAGAGGGGAGTAAAGCGTTAAGGTCTCCGCACGATAATGACAATGCATTGACCATGGAGCGGGCTACAAAGCTGAGGATGACTCTCTTCTAAGCGGCAGCTTTGCCTCCCGCGAGGCAGATTTGTTGCTTGAGCGTGCCGCCTTGTCGCAAAAGTGTGCTCGCAGTCAACTACTAGAGAGACCACGGAAGCATTGAAAATCGGTGCTCGCTACTCAGTAGGGGGCATAAAAATATGGCGAGCTGCCAGCGAGATAACGATTTCCGAGGTATCCCTCGTGATAATCGCTGTGCATTCCGGGATGTTTTCGAGTAAGTCTCATTGTTCTAGAGAAGTGTCATTGCGTCAATAGCTTACTGAAGAATCGTTAATGCTGACATTTTTGTTTTTACTCGCAATCTTCTGGATTCAATTTGTGTATTGTTCAGGCAAGGTAAACTAATTACACACTTTCATTTATATAAAACAGCTGTTTCAGTAGTAGTAGACAGAGTTGACGAACAACTCACAAGGGAAGGATACTAGTTGACTATTGGAATTTGAGATGTGATGCATACCACGGAATATGGCTTCGAACGACACCGATTTCGACTATGCGTTCCGTTTCAGCCGCGCGCATCTGTGAACGGAGTTATGGGCCATTTTCAGCATGGCTCCGAGCTGAAGTAGCCTGGAAGCTGCGCAGCCGGTCGAGCAGTGGTGGCGCAGGGTTAGAGAAGCGGCGTGATGAGACGTGGTGGGGTTTATGTTTCGACTCCACTGTGATTCAGGATTTTCGAGCTTCCTAAAAAAGATCCACAATCAACCAAAGCTCTATATGTCAAATAGCGAAGGGTGAAATCCCAATCGAGGGGGAGGAGCAGTCCATTATGAATTGTTAATGGTGGCTACGCATCAATACATACAACATGCAATACAACATATGAATGCTTAACTTACCTGATCCCCTCCCTAACAAATGTCCGAGTGTTACGCTGAAACACTAAGAAGATTTCATTATGGGACTATGCACGGTTCCGGGGGGGGGGGGGGGGGGGTGGGGCTTGATCCGTTTAGACACCAAGTGGATTTTGGAGAATTTCCAACGCGTTTGCTACACGTTTGGTACATGTCATTGAACGCAAACACTATTACGTCAGCTATTCTGGACTGGTAATTCACGTCCTCCACACGTCTTTACACGTAAACGTGAAGAAGTCAGTAGCGGGGGATGCAATCCTGGTTGGTGGTGGCTCTCAAACAATTTCCCGACATAGCGAAACATAATGAATTGGCAGCAACATGTAGAAATAATGAACTACGCCAACCTGGTTGCTCAGAAGGACCCAGTTTCCGAGTTCCTAGTCGAGTGACAATAACCTAAAGAGGACCATTTTCGGTGCAAATCTAGTCAGGAGGATCCTTTTATTAGATCTGCACCGAGAACGTAATTTTCAAGCTTCTAAAAAAATGACATCAGCAGAAAAAAATAGGCCAAGAAGCCATCAATCAACGTTTTCGGCCCAAGCAAGGCAATGTAATGGAGGTCCTAATCATTTGCAAACGTACTGACCTAGCTCACAGGTGTTATGCATACATTCCCAGGTTTTCTGTGTCATTTGTTCTGATTTCGTTAGCGCAGTTATTTTTTAAGGAATGATGAGTTCAACATATTTGGGTTGACCATGTAGGACAGCCCTGCACAACGTTCTGTGTTGAAGGAAACTTGAAATTTTATGCAGCATTAGTGTGTTCTACACCAGGCAATTTCTGATGTAATTGGACATGCACGTGCCTTCCTACCAAGGCTAGCATCCACTGAGTCCATTGTGACCCTCCGAGCCTGTTTGCCCACAAACCCGCCGCGAATCCGTGGTACGGCCTTTGCCGGTGGTAGTCCAATGGGAAATGGCTTTGCGTGGTACTCATCAGCTGGCAAACTGATGAGTACCACGCAAACACTGATGAGTTGGAATTTACGCGTAAGGACCGTGAAAGACGTGTATTGCGCCAGTGCTGCATAACTGCAATGACATGTGAGACACGTCGAGCATGAATGAGAGACAATTCCCCAGAGTGGACTTGGTGTCTAAAGGGATTTAGCCGGGGGGTGGCACTACGCACTTGTAATCCAAAACTCTATTTGCTTTGGAAAGAAGTCGCAAACCGCTAAGCACTAATTGATTAAGGTAGAAACATTGCTTTAACATGTTTTTGTGCTTTTGTAGCATTGTAATTGCTCCAGGGGCCGAATTCATCGACGACTTACGTAACTTTAACGGAGAATTGTAAGCTTATCAAGCGATATGGTGAGCGATAAGCAGCGTTAAAAGCTCAGATAACGCTGCTTATCGCTCACCATATTGCTTGATAAGCTTACAATTCTCCGTTCAAGTTGCGTAAGTCGTTGATGAATCCGGCCCCAGGTTTCTGTTCAATTTACTGTGTTTTCGTTACTTCCTCCCTCGACTGGGAAAGCAATTTAGAAAACTGATTTTGGTATTGGAAGGGCAGCGATTGATAACGTAAGCATATATATCACATGTATCACCTGTCGTCCCGTTGATCATAGACTTGCTGGAGCGGGCGCCAGCAGCGTCTCCATTCCTTCCTCTCGCGTGCCAGAGTGCTCCAATGGATCCTCCTCGCTCGAGGTACACGAAGAGCGTCATAGCGGTCGTTCAGGGCTTTCACGAAGAAGTGCGACCAACGAGTTGGTGGGCGTCCTGGTGTTCTCTTGACATTCCGCGGAATCCAGTCGGTGAAGGCTCTCGTCCAGCGGATGTCTGCGAAGCGCATTACGTGGCCGTCCCACCTAATTTTCGACAACCTGGCCCACTCGACAGCGTCTCTGATCTTCGAACGTCATGAAGCTCAGAACTCTGGAGGCCTTCTCTCACTTGGGTGAGTCGTGTCACTCCGAACATCGTCCTCTCGATTCCACGCTGCGCGACGCTCATCGCGTGTTCATCGTGCTTTCGTATAGCCCAGCTCTCTGAGGCGTATGTTAAGGCATGAAGATCAGTAGAGTCGAATAGGTGGGCACAGAGTCGGACATTCTTCGCCTTCTTCGCGACTTCTCCGACGCTCTTGAAAGCTCCCCAAGCCGCTCGTTTTCTCCTGCTCAGCTCTGGCGCTAGGTCGTTGATATTGAATTCGCGACCCGGATAGATGTAGCTGGAGCATTCGGAGATGTTCGTTTCGTTGAGCGAGAATGGGACATCATAAACTTGTCCGTTCCTCATGAACATCGTCTTCGTAAGATTCAGCTGCAGTCCAAAGTTCCCACATACACGATTGAAGTTGGCCAGCATTCGCTCCTCTTGGCCGATGCTCGATGTTAAGAGCACGATGTCGTCAGCGAAGCGAAGATGAAGTAGTTGCCGGCCGTCGACCTTCATTCCCGTGTCTTTCCATTCTAGTTCGCGCATGACGTTCTCGAGGGTGGCGCTGAAGAGATTCGGGGATATGGTATCCCCCTGCCGAACCCCTCTCTTTACGTCAATGACAACGTCGTTGTAGAATGGTGAGATCTTGGTCGCGAATCCACTGTACAGCTCTCGAAGAACTCTGATGTACTGAGTAGGAACGCCTTGGGTGAGCAGGGCTTCGATGACCGCTTCAGTCTCGACGGAGTCGAATGCCTTCTTCAGGTCGGCGAACGTAAGGCACAGCGGCAGCTTGTACTCTCGCGACACTTCGATGAGCTTCGTAATGGTGTGTATGTGGTCGATCGTGCTGAATCCTCTCCGAAATCCTGTTTGCTCGCATGGCTGTCCTTCGTCCAGCGTTTTCCTAATCCTATTCAGGATCACTCGAGTGAACAGCTTGTAGACTACGGACAGCAGGCAGATCGGACGATAGTTGCCAATATCGTGCACGTCTCCCTTCTTGTACAGCAAGACGGTCCTGCTGGTCTTCCTCTGAGATGGAACCTTGCACTCCGACAGGTAGCGCGTGAAGAGCCCCGCCAAGGTGTTGATGAGCGCTGGCGGGAGGTTCTTCAGGTGTTCAGCTCTGATCCTGTCAGAACCGCGTGCTGTACATTTCTTCACCGACGAGATGGCGTGTCGGATTTCGGAAGAGAGAACAGAGGGGCAGGTGGACGTGCTATCGAAGAGATCGGAGTAGAAATCGTGGATGACCTTCTCCATGGTCCTTCTGGAAGAGGTAACGGTTCCATCAGGACGTCGGAGAGCGATCATCTTGGTCTTGAAGCTGGCGAAGTCTCGGCGGGCATTGCGTATGCTCAACCCTAGCTCTGCAGCTTCAGCCAACACTTCCGCCCTTCTCTCCTTAAGATCCTCCTTTGTCGCCGCTCTGCATAGCTTCGCAAGCTCGGACAGCTGGTAGTTGCCTGACGCTCGTGCTGCTCCACGCTGGCGTATCAGCTCGAGAGTTTCCGGAGACAGGCGTCTCTTGGTGGTCTTCAAGCTCTCGGCTCCCTTAGCACTATCGCGAAGATGGTGCACGAAGTGGTCGTATTCCTCGTCGATGTTGTCCATAACGGCATCTTCCCAAAGGCCGGCAAGAGAGGTGTAGAGGACCCAGTTGATGGTCGTTCTGGAACTCTCTTCTTGAACTTCACGGCCTTCTCTCCTTGACGCGAAAAGCGGAACCTTGCGCGAAGGAGACGGTGGTCCGGTCCCGTGTTGTAGAACTTGGGGACAACGGAAACGTCGGTCAGGCAATACTTGCGGTTGAAGATGATGTGGTCGATCTCGTTGTGGAACTGGCCACCGGGGGGTTCCCAGGTCCTTCGTAGAGAGGGAGGCTTCTGGAACTGTGACTTTCCATGCTGGTCTTGGTCGACATGATAAACTCAGACAGTCTTTCACCTTGCTCGTTCCGCTCCAAACCGTGGGTTCCGATGTGAAGTTCTTCCGGCGACCTTCGCGGTCCGATCTTGGCGTTGAAGTCGCCGACGATCACCTTGTAAAAGGTGTGATCTTTCTTATAGAACTTCTTAACTTAGAAGGCTTTGTCTTCTTCGTCGTCGCAGTCGGATGTTGGGGCGTACGCGACGAATACAGTCAACGCTGGCAGGGGCCCACATCTCTTCAGTCGTAGACGTCCGATTCGGGTTGTCAGAGACTCGTACGAATCGATGTTCATGGCCAAGTGCGTGTTGGCGAGGACACCAACGCCGGCTACTCCTCTGCTGTCGCATGTTCCGAGAAACAGTTCTTCTCCGGAGTCGTAGGCGGCGTGGTAGGGGGTGGTGTCTTCTCGTCTCGGACAGTCCGATGACGTCGTACTTGATCTTCCTGGCTTGCATCATCAGGTCCTCGACGGATGCTTCCGATGCAAGCGTGCGGGTGTCGTAAGTACAGATCGTCATCCTAGTCCTTCTCAATTTGCGCAGCCTGGTTAGGCCCTGAGATTTTAGTAGCCTCTCCGTACTGGTCCTTCCCATCGTTGCAGAAATGGGGGCTCTTTCGGGATCAGGGGAATGAGGCCCTTTAGTGCTGATGTTTTTGACTGGAGTACACACTGGTCGTGCTAGTTGGGCTCTGTCCTGCGGGTGAAGAACTCCTGGTAGCCAGCCAGACTGCCCAAAGGGACGGGGCGAGACTTAAGGCGGCCTCGAATCGCCTTACATGTATTCCCAGTCTGAGTGCAAGTCTGAGTGTCGTGCACCGAGTGCAAGCTTTTGGCCGGGTCGACACAGCTACAATCTGCACGTGCGCAAACACATCCACGCACACTGTGCATGAACATGCCGCTCCCACGCAAAGGAACGCGTCGACTCGACACAGCAGGAGCAAGGAGTCCATCCCGTGCATCTCACCTGCGTCTCTGGGCAGTACACGGTCGCATTTGGTTCGCGTTTAATTCCCCTGTCCACCACCCGGAGGCGGGCCACGTACGTGGCCCTGCGACAAGTGGCCCGAGATCCCTCTTAACAAAAGAGCCCGAAGGCTCTCTATCGAGGAAGATCCGTGGAAGCATATATTTATTTATTTATATTTATATTTATATTTATATTTATATTTATATGTTCTGGGGCATGTTGCATTTTTTTAGAAGTTGAAATGGACTGCCCGCCCCGGATTGGGATTGCACCTAGCGAAGTTTGAGCGAAATCGATCACCGCGACCCACCACCCATACCATTTGGGCAATCAGTGCCATAAATAACCCTCTCTGGCGAGTTTTTTTTTTCGACACGCGGGGTCGGTAAGGGCAATACTGCCGACTTATCTTTCATACATACTATGTTCTCACTAGCTGTTGTGTTAGCGTGTCTTTGAAAGAGTTCGGTCCTTCCGATACTTCACGCGTTCCTAGAAGGCAGGAGAAGAAGATGACCAGCGGTTTCGCATCCATCTTGCGAGATGCGGAATGCGGGAGCCTGCGAGATGCGGAATGCGGGAGCCTAGGCCGTATCTTCTTCATCCTCTACCTCGATGCTCCCGCATCGAGGTAGAGGATGAAGAAGGCGGCACATCTTCGGCAGTCCGGATTGGGATAGTTTTGCCTCGCGCGGCGATTCTGCGTCTCTGCCCTATGCTTAAAGGTAAGGCTGCCGCGTGGCCGCAAAAGTGTGCGTAGAGCTTTAGGCTTCGCTCGAGGTGAGCGATGGTATGACCTAAGCCTACCATTGTGTTTTGTTGTTTGTTTCGCCATGTTTTGTGCAACCATTCATCATACATTGGATCTCCGAGCTAGTATGAAGTTGTCAGTATGGAAGCGAGTCCTTTCTGGCGACGTTCTCCGTTGCGATCTGGCATGGAGAGCTTCGGTTGATCGTGGCAGATCATTTTAGGAAGTGCAAAAAACTTGCATCCCAGACTAGTCGAACATGAACCGCCCGTCTCTATCTCTGCGCCACCACTGCTCGACCGGCAGCGCAGTTTCCAGGCTTCTTCAGCTCGGAACCATGCTGAAAATGGCCCATAACTCCGTTCACAGATGCTCACAGCAGAAGCGAAACACATATTTGGAATCAGCGTTCGAAGCCGTATCCAGCAGCGATACGTCTCATCTCAATGTCCCATGGTCACCTGGTATCCTTCTCTTGTCAGTAGCAGAGAATCATCTCCTAGTTCTCTTTCTCGAAATGGAGAGTGAAGCAACCAGAAACTCCGGTTTGGCGCTATGCGAGTTAGAGCTGCACTTTTGTGGTTATAACTTCTTGATGCCTTATTTATTACTAGAAATTAAAATTTCAGCACGGTGCTAGTGTATGGGTGAGCCACCGCTAGTGAAATTCAAGATGTTATAGGGTATATGCAGAAAATATTCATGCCTAACAAAAAGAGGGAGTGAAGCCCCCTCCCAACAACCTTCATTGCACCACCGTTTTTTTAAAAGGAAAATTAAGATCCTTCAACAATTTAGCGTACTTTAGCAAAGACAAAAGACATAGAAGAAAAGGCAGATCTATTTTAATGGGAGGGGACATCGCTCAGTCTTTTTGAGCGGGACAGATAATTGAAGATTCACCGCTTCAAAAAGACGATGCAGCAAGGTTGGCTACGAGAGAGCCTTTCAATAGCGGTGCCCTCCGACTCCGAAAAGGGGTGTCGCAGAGTGTGTACGAGCGTCATGAAGCAGTGCGCGTCGGCTCACGCGGACGTCGTGGCATTATTTCGACAAACAAATAACGCCATCAACCATGTGATGTGACAAGGCATTTCCATAGGCCGGCCTGTCACAAGGACCTGTTGCCTGCAATCGAGTGTCCGTATTTAGCCTAGCTCGCACAGCGATTAGTTTCCAGAGGCAGCATGGGGATGAACGGACATCACTACCGATTCGGATTGAATACATCAGGCCGAATATCCGAAAACGGTTGAATCGGAACCAGTGTGTAGTGTATCCCCTACAGGGGCAGGATTAATCAACGACTTGCAGCAGTTTAACAGAGAAAATACAGCCGAAGTCCCTGACAGCGCGGCCGCGAAACGTTTCAGAATATCGCTTGATAAGCCGCGCTATCAGGAATTTCGGCTGTATTTTCTTTGTTAAAATGCTGTAAGTCGTCGATGAATTTGCGCTCAGATAGGTGTCGTCCTAACAGCAAAGCATTTTGATGATTTTCCAATTGTCTGAATTGTCTGACGAAACAAGATGGGAACGACATGAGCGATTCTCCATTGGAGTCTTACATGAAAGCGAGTGAGCATCAGCAGAAGCACGACAACAGATTTCGATTACTAGATTCGAAAGCTTCGAATTAACGAGTTCTGTTATGAAAACTAAAGCGGGGACGGATTAGAATTTTTGAGCGCGAAACTGGAACTAGAGCGCGGTTTCATTAAACCCAGCAGCACAGGTTGGGCTACATCGTCTTTCTGGCCTCTTGATAACTTTCTCGTTTTTCTCCACAGTATGAGTTTTGTTCTATATTTACAGTTGGGCTATGCGCTTTCCTCCGTCTCAGTGGGAGGGGGGGGGGGGGGGGAGCGCAGCACTAGGTAAGGAAAGGAACTCCTGGATGTGGTTCGCCTAAGCTGCCCGTGTTAAAACTGTTCAAATCGGTCAGCCGGAGAGCGCACAGCAGCTGCGATCGTCTCCACTGACGTGATCTACATAGCTCTTTACAGAAGGGTAAAGATGAGGAGAGTGTTGATGAGCATCAACCTCAAGGTCAGACGCCTAAGGCACCGCCGACACCTCAAGCTCCGAAGCCGCCAGCTGTTGCAGGAATGGCAGGTGCGTATCTTAACGAATGTTCCACCTACACCATTTCTTGTATCGTTTGAAACCTCTACCTGATCGGTTTGCCTCATCATCCTCCCTGCCTTGTGCCGGAATAGCCCGCTGCGATCCTTTCGAATGAGAAGACCGAAGGTCGTCACAGCTCTCAATCGCGTCATGTCCAAGCAACTCCACCAGGTATCCTCCGTCCTGACATTCCGCATCTCTGAAACTCCAGTCAAGCCTGTCGTCTAGCGCATGTGACGAATCCGAAGAAGCTTGACCAACGCGTTGTCGAACGTTTTGAGGCCGAATTCATGAATTACATCAGCTAGGGTTATACGGCTCGACGATAGAAATTAAAACATTCCCAAGAATTCACAAGAGCGTGGTGGTGGGTGAACGGTGGGGTGAGATTATTTCATTCATCGCATTATATTATACAAGTGCTCCGACACGCCTAACGGCGTGTCTCGCACTTGCGCGCTTCGCGCGACTTTGCACCATCACTGACCTAAAGAAAGTAGCTTTTGTCAAACTTAAAATTCGCTAACATCTAGTACCTGCTCCGTACTTTGCGGCATCAAGCCGTCCACCACTTCGGTACCTTTCATCATAGACATTTTCTGCAGACCGTCCAGTAACATCATTGGTTTGTACTGCGCAGTACTTCAGCCCCTCCACTGTTGACACGTCTTCCGAATCCGGGCACCAGCTTCCCCCTCACTCGTTTCTTCTTTCTATGTATATCTAATTGCTGGTCCGCCTTTACTGGTCTTCCCCCCCCCCCCACCTTCCTGATACCAACCCCTGGCCCAATTCCTTGTTTTCATCATTGACCCCCTAGTGGTCCCTTCTTGCTGGATTTCCCGCCCTGGTCCCTCCTTCAGGTTGTTCCTTTCCTTCCTGGACGCTCACCTGGTCCATTCTAAAGGTCCCTTACTTCCCTTCTTCACCACCCCTTAGTGGTCCTCCCATGCTCAAGGCAGACGTCAGTGACATGTATTCAGAATCAAACGCCCAGAAACGCGCGCAGACGCCGCTGAGTCAAGCAGGAGGAGGCTACGCGTCCTCTGCTGTAACAATATCCCATGTTGAACGGCAAACATTGCCCGCACGAGGTACGCAGAGGCGTACCTGGCGCGGGTAAAGTTTTCCGTTCAACATGGGATAATGCTGAGTTCTGCATGCGGCCGGTCGTCGTACGACGACGATGAGACCTCTGCTTCCTTTCTTTTCGATCTTCTGAATCCAGACGGTTGTGGTGCGACGAAGGGAACCCGCCTTCTGCATTCAGGGACTCAGAAACGCGCGCAGACGCCGTTGTGTCAAGCAGGAGGAGGCTGCGCTTCCTCTGCTGCAGCAGCATCTCATGCTCAATTCTGAATGCGATCCGTCGTCGTAGGACGACGGTGTCTCCTCTTCTGACTCCAGAAGGTTGTGGTGCGATGAACGGAACCCGTCTTCTGGATTCAAGGACTCAGAAACGCGCGCAGACGCCGTTTTGTCAAACAGGAGGAGGCTACGTGTCCTCTGCTGTAACAACATCCCGTGTTGAACGGCAGACGTTGCCCGCGCGAGGTACGCGGAGGTATCGCAAGGGGTTCCATGAGATTGCGCGTGGTTCCACGAGGCGTATCCCAGCCAGGTTTCCAACCTGAGTGAGATACGCCTCACCATCTACAGGGCAGGGAGCTAACTCAATTATATAGTGGTAGATCATGAATACCAAACTTGCCCACTATCCCCTGTTGGTAGATTTATCCATTACCATTAACCATTACCTTATCAATCGTGAATCCCGGCCTCTGGTGTTCTTTTCACACTTTGCGGAATCTAGAAGGTGACGGCTCCGGTGCATCGAAACGCGTTACGTACAACCACCTACTATGCCCCTTTCATCGCGCAGTCAAAACAACCCCTACTTTCAGGCGTGCCGTTCGAGTGCGCCGAATACATTGCAAACAGAAGCGCCACAATCCATCGTCTACGCGAAAATATTTGCAAGGTGCCCGATCTTCTCCTGCAGGAATTAGTGAAGGAATTTAGAATAATTGAACTCTTGAGGATTATTTCGAAGACTTCGAAATGACTTTTCAGAGTTTTTAACTGAATCTTCAGAATTTTCAAAAACGGACGTCAGATTGGTAATCAGCGCACCAAAGAACCCCTAGATGATTTTGGACGAGGAAAATTGGCCAATTTCGAAAATATCGATTTTCGACGGCGTCATCGTCCGCGCAGGCTCGGTCACGTTTTCGATGTAAATTTGTCAAAAAAGTCGATTTTTCTGAAATTGGTCTAGATTATCCTCATTCGATAGAGCCTTTCGTGCTGAAGCTAATGGTGGCATGTCGAAAACGCAAACATGGGCCAAAGAAACTTTACAGCTCCCGTCCGCCGCTCTAAAACAGCAGATGGGGCTAAGGCAGTTTATGCAGCTGGGTAGCTGTAGCACGTCATCGTAAAGTGTCTTTAGTGCTCTGCTTGCTCACGCATTTCAATGCCGTTAGGTTGCCTCGCCTTCCCGCAGTGGTCCACTGAATTCGGAAGAAATGCGTCGCACAGGCCTCACCTGCATTTTCACAGGGCTGTAACTTAGTCCACTCACGAGCTACACCGTTGCGCTTCACGTCAAGAACCTTGTGCTGCCTACATGGTCTTCGAGTTGCAGTCGGAAAGATTCGAATTCGAACTTGATAGAGATATTGTGCTACAAACCTTCGAACTCGCCCGCGCGTGCATTTGCGAGCAGTCGCCCCACTCAATTGATAGGTTCTCTATACGCTTTATTCACAGCGTAGACTAAAGTCACCCCTGGACAAAGTACAGCAATTCCTGAGTAGGGCAGCCGAAAATTTCTGATAAAACTCCACAAACGCTCACTCTACAAGTTGTCACGTCCACTCGATTAAAAGGTTCGATTGTATACGCATTGTTCACTCCGCACCCCAAAGGCTAGCTGGACACCCTTAGAGCAATTGCGGAGTAGGGCGGCTGGCTGGAAATTTCTGATAAAACTCCACAAACGATTGTTCTACAAACTGTCCCCTCCCCCTCGATTGAAAGTTCGTTTCTTAATGCATTGTTCACGGCGTACTCCAAAGGCTGGCTGGACAGCCATAGAAAAATTCCTGAAAAAAGCGGTTGGAAAATTCTCCAATTGATAACATTCTCTAAACGGTTCGAAATAGTCTCGTGGATTTCGCATTTCCCAGTAAGAGAAGGTAGAAGCGCAGTGGACATGCGCTTGCCCACTCGATTGATAGGTTCGATTCTGTATGCATTGTGCACGGCGCACTCTCGGAGCATTTCTGGCATGGCAGGGCACTGGCAATGTACGCCATGCTTGAGTACTCCAAAAGCACGCATGCCTTGGGAAATAAGGTGTTCTAATCGCAAAAGCCTGCCCAGTCATTTTTTGGGCCACCCACGGCGAGAATATGAGTGTTCTGGTAGAGTAGTACACATGTTTGTGTAGAACTCGAAGATGCGAATCGAGCGGTGTCCACTTTTTTTTTCCAAAAAAACCTGAAACCGAAGGAGTTATGAGCGTGCGACGGTTTGCGACGGCATTCGTCGCAAACGGCAGTATTGACCGTGCGACGTGAGCGGTATTTTATTCTATCCCGGAAATTCCGCACCAAACTCTGGAAAGTCAGATTCCTCAAAATTATCTTAAAGGTTTGAAGTATTCTAAATACATATCTTCGTTAGCTCCAATAAGCGAAGTTCGGAGCACATTGTAAAACGCTCATCTTTTAGACTGACCCCATCGTTTTTATGCACTCTAGGAGCACTACTGACAGTGTTGGATAACTAGGGAGTAAACCATGCTTAAGAGGCTCCAAAAGCATATACATTCTGGAAGAAATCTGATCCAATCGCAAAAAAGGATGCTCGAGTTAATCTTGTTAAACGCGCAGGAAGTCCTGGTTGAAAGGTGAATGTTTACGCAAAACTGTATGGCCCTCGGAAAAACCAGCCAAAAAGGGTTCACGCTTTTTGGTTCTCTCGGTATAAAAGACAGTCTCACAGATCCTCTGAGGTTGGTAGGGATCGAAACTGCGGGTCCTTTCATGCTCGCATGAATTTTAACATTAGTTGAATGAGCATCGTGCTCCGAATCATCGCTGTGCAACTCTGAAAACTCTTCGATTTTATTGAATGCTTCTCTAGTCACCTATTCTTCTGTCTACATGGAGTTACATGGGCGTGGCCATGAAAAATTTATTATGGAGGTAAGCATAGTTGGTGTGTTGTGTTCGTTTGGCTAAGTCTCAGTGGCGAACCACATAAATACTGCTCGTTTCCCATGAATATGCTCGTCGTAGATTCGTCATAGGTGCAGCACGGTCTAAATACAAATCGAAGGCGGTCGGCATTCGCCCATCATGGCTCATCTAATTGCAGGGTGCTTTCTTGAAGTGTGGGCATAGTGCCCACGAGCTTAATGTTTGATAAGTCATTGAGATTGTCACAAGGAAGCTCCTTTACTAACGGTATGGGAATGTATCAAACTACACTCGGTGCACTCGGTTAATCAGACGCTCCAGCCTTTGTTGGATGTTTCAATTTGGCATGTGGCTCACTGTTCGTGCACGATATGCTGAACCAAGGCGCGTGGTAGCACAGCCGTAGGAGGTACCTGCTATCTCGTGCTCCCGATTCCTGGCTCAAAATTTCTGTCCGTGGTCGCTAAGTTGCTACCAGGCTTATCTGGGAGGGATAAAACACTGAGCTGTTCATCGACTGGCCACCGCAGGTCGGTAGCGGTAGTCATACGGAAGTTTTGTTCTTGTCGTTTGTTTGATCGGTATTCCTACGCGTGAATCATATTCGCAACTTGAAGTAAATAAACAGATAAATAAAGTCATCGTAATAGCCAAAATTCTAGTTGCCTCCATATCCGGAGAGGTAGAATGCGTGGCGTATCCCACAATGAATTCGACTAACGCCAACCTTTATCTTCTATTTTCATGCTAAACGGTTTTTCCTAATTAGGTTAAATGAACTTGGTGACGTCGATTGGCCCAAATATAATAATTAGTGAGCAGAATGGTATGCCACTTCACAACCGGCACTGGTTGATCGTCCCCGACTTCGGGTGGAATCATTCAGCTATCACCCTTCTGTCAGGGTAAGCCGGTCACTGATGTCAGCATGGAACCAGTTAAGCCGAAGGGCTTGAAATGAATAGTCGACCCCAAGTATATATGAAGGAGTGTATGCTACACTTTGGTGAAAGCACTACGCCGCTTCAGTACCAGATATTTCTATGAAATGGTCAGCTTTGGGAATGAGGAAAGAGGTGGCAGACACGTCGAGGCCGTCGAGGCTAAAGAAGAAGGCAAGAACACGACTAAGGTCTATGTTATACTTCGCCGACAACAGTGTCGCCGAAGTATAACACAGGTCTAACTTAGAGAACTGCGAAGATATTGCAAGAAGCTGCCGTCCTTCCCTCAAGGAACCTTTTTTATATTGGTTGATTTATGTATGCATGCACCAAAAGGAGGTCTTGCGCAGCAGTAAAAATTGGGGTATGCATGCACAACCAAAATGGGTTCTATCCGTCCACTTTGCAGGCCAGAGCCCTTAGAATCGCATGGCACAAATATGGCGCGATGCGTCATCCAAAACATCTGCCAGCAATCATCTGACACTAATAGGTTTACTCAGAGGATGTCAGAGCCTATAAGTAACGCTAAGCCGCACAATAGAAAACTGAGTCTCCATATGCTTACAAATACAAATAGGCTTAAAAGCTCTGGCCCATCAACTAAACACTGTAGATCTCCCCACGGTTAAATCTCATCCTTGAAGTGCCTTCTGAAAGAAATTCTTTTCTCCATTTTTTAATAATAACAATGCTCCGCAGATAGGAGTGCTCGATGTGTCTTTACTCTAGTACAATTTGCTCTTTTATGACGGCATTGCGGTGAGTATCTTGTGGTTCTTGATTTCAGGAACCTACGATCCCAACTACCAAACTTTAGCAGCTGTCGGTGGCGACGTCTTTGGAGGAGACAAGAAGCAAGCTGCTGCTCCTTTTGGGGGTGGCGGTGGTGCACCAGGCGGTGGGCCAGTTGCTCCGAAGCCTGGAGCAGGTGGAATGGCTGGTAAGAATAGTTGTATGAATTAAGACCTCAACCGTGCCTCCTTCTGATTGAGGCAGAGCAGCTGTATCTTCAAAGTCTCATTTCCGTTCCATGAGTCCTGGACATGTATAGGGATGAGTGATGCGTGATCTGTAGAGTTGATACTTATTACAAGGTCCACCAACGGATGGGTATGATAGAAGAGGAACACAACTAAACTTACAGCAGCAACCAAACGAACCAGACCGCGTGAGCGTGAGAGAAAAGGGGTAAAATCGCGCACTGCAGGCATCCGTAGAACCAAATCGGATGACCTTCCTGACAGCGACAACGCTTCTCCGGACTAACGAACACAGGCGAACTGCACATATTGTGGCGTCAGAGGTGTTTCCACATAATATCGTGCAGCTCTTGTGCTTTGCGAAATTCTCGTGCTACCTTGTGTCACTTGTTGTCATGGATGCTGCCCTTCTTCTTCTAATAACTGCTTTTCATGTCCCGTAGTTAGTGAACCATTATAATGGAAACACGTATGACAGGGAAGCTCTGCAATTTGCAGTAAGAAAAAATAAAAAGGACAGATTGAGACGAATCAATACTTTCGATTAGATTAGGGTTGGTTGCTCTTTGTTAAGCTCCAAATTTGAGGATTCTAGTGGAGTCCGTTCTATATTTCTCTCCGCGATTGGGTACTGCCACTTTATGCAGTATCACGGCCCTTGAATGCAAAAACAATTTCTACTTTTTGTTAAAAACATTTTTGGAATTTTCTTAAATTAATTGTTGACTTAAATAAGAAGCTATCCATCAATTATTTGTCCTCACGTTCTATTAGTGGTAGCATTCAAGAGAGATTTTGCAGGAACTTACGACCCCAACTATCAAACCCTTGCTGGTATCGGAGGAGACGTGTTTGGTGCAGACAAGAAGGCTGCAGGTGGAGGAGGCGGAGGAGGTGGAGGAGGCGGCGGTGGTGGTGGACCGGCTCCTCCCAAACCCGGAGCAGGTGGAATGGCCGGTAGGAGACTTTTCACGAATCGTTTTCCATCTCAAGAAAAATAAATTCAAAGCGCTTCTCACGAAAAGTGCACACATACCTGCAGCTTGACTTAGGATGATTTTTGTTGAACCACTCCAAAGTGAGCATTTGCTTCGCCTCAGGCCATGCACAACATCGTCGCTGTTCACGTACTTTCACCCCATCATTGGTGGCCAATCGGAGGTGGCTCTTTCCCACAAATAGCTACTGCCTGCGTTCATCCGTATACAGGATGAACCAAAATAACGTGGACAAGACTTTTTCGTCATAATTATAAAACAACCAACAATTCGAGAAAACGACAAATAAATTACAACAATGCAAACATTAAGGTACATTATATTCAAGGGTTTCGAAGTGGCCTCCCTTGAAGCGGATGCAGAGGGCCAAACGTTTCGCGAAGTTTTCGGCGATGGGCCGCAGATGATCAGGAGACAATCGTCCCCACTCTTGGCTCAAGGATTCCTTCAGGGACTCAAGACTGCGCTGTCATTTGAAGCCGACCCTAGCCTCTAAAATGCCCACACACTGTTCTCCATCGGATTCAAATCCGGAGAATACGGCGACCATTCCGAAGGCGTGACGAAGTCGGGGAAATTGGCGTTGCACCACGCCTGCGTACCCGTGCCTTTTCGCCCTATGTGCCGGAGCAGAGTCCTGCTGGAACGTCCAGTGGGCATCAACGAAGTGCTGCTGGGCCCAATGAAGAACTGCGGACTCAAGAACGTCTCGCTGGTACACATCTTTGTCGATTTTCACTCCTTTTTCTACGAACACTAGGGGAGTCTTGCCGCTTTCACAGATTCCGCCCCAAACCATGACCGATTGTGGGTTGTGGCGGTGCTCGACGACAGCAGAGGTGCTTGGAGCCTCTGCGGACCAGATTCCATCATTTTGGTGATTGTGCTCCTGCTCCACGGTGAACAGCTTCTCATCGGTGAACAGAATCCGTTCCCAGCCACGACCAGAAGACCTTTGAGTTGGCGGCATCGATCGAGCCGTATTCGCTTGATCTTGTCCGTTAAGAGTTGGGCTTTGTGCAGCTTATAGGGCTTGAGGCCAAGTTCCTTTCTGGCTATTCGTAGCACGGAACTTAAGCTGACGCCAATGTCACGGGCGACGCTTCTAATGGAGACCTTCGGATTTCGATCCACCCGGTTTTTGATGATTGCTTGGATCCTGGTTGTGTTGCCAGTCCGTCTTCTTCCTCGTCCTAGACGATCATCTTCACGTCCAAGCTCCTTGAAGCGAAGAATTGTCTTGGAGACCTTCGGTCGGGCGACATGGAGCAAGCGAACAATGTCGCATTGCCGTTTTCCTTGACGATGCAGCTCCAAAATTGCGGCGCGCAGGTTTGACATCTTTTAAATTACGCTCGGCGATCCGAATTCAAATTCGAACGACTACATCTAGTAGAAGGAGATGCGCCAAAAAAGATAGCGTTATTGCCATCGCGCTACGGATCGATATTTTTGCGCGGGAAAACCCCAAACTTTGACCACGTTACTTTGTTCCACGCTGTACCTGTGTGGTGCACCCGGGGTTCTTATTCGTTATTCCCTTTTGCTTAACCATTTCTAAGAAGCTTAGAACATCAGTGTACAGCAAGAGCGATACCACTCTGAACAAAATATCGAATTTGGAAGAATAGTAGTTCCATGCGGATGTAATTACCAGCACTTCAGGCTGTTCTCCATCTTTCTTAGAGTGCTGCATGCATCCGCACGAATCGACCACGAATTTCAGCTGTATTTTGGCCCATCCACGATTTCCCTTTTTGGATTGTCTTTTTTTGTTAAACAAAACTAGTCTAAAACGAATAAGGAAACGTTTTTGACTCATTTTGAAAGGAATTCTACATCAGCAAAGGCCTTATAATACCTAGATCCACCTTTAGGCGCCTTTTATACTCCCGCCGCGGCGCGGCGCGTCAATTTGGGAAGCGGCGCGGCCAGTCGCACCGCGCCCCGAATTTGATGCGCCGCTGCGCGATTGCAGTTAGAAAGGGGAGCGTCAGCGACGCGCGGCCACGAGCTTCTGCGCACTACGGCCCGTGCTCCGGAAACGGTCCATGAGTCATTGAGGGAGCAAAACACAAAGGATTCGTCTGGCTGATCAGCGCAATGCATCTTGTCAATGTTTGTCGTGGGATTCCTATTGGGAGCGACGAATCCTCTCTTAAGCCTGGAGTCGAAGTCGTTCGCTCAACCTACGGTTGAAACTGGTGAGTGTGGTATTGAGTCGAATCCCCTGCAATGCAAACGGCTTTAAATCACTCTTTATTTTGCGATATGTACGGGTCCAAAAGTAAACCTACTGGAAGGTACTCATCGTCGAGAATCACTCAAAATTCTTTCTCATATGGTCATTCTGGGGTCACTGTGCACTAAGCATATCTTTGGCGTGGTATATGAAGCTTCCTGAATGTCTACAGATCTCCGTTCTCTTCCTAGGTTACAGAAGGTACGGGCTAAGGTCATGGTCACCGATTTCGCCCAAACTCCCTAATCATGCAAACCTAGCAATCGTCTGTAACTTCAAAAAACGATGTCAGACTCGTGATCAGCACCCTAAATACCCCCTTCTCCTTCCAAATAGGAGAAGTTTGGTCGAAACGGTGAAATCCCCCACACTACACCGAGTTTGCCGCGGCTGATCGCACCGCGCCGCGCCCTTCCTCTCAGCGGCGTGATTCGCCGAATACGTAACCCAAAATTCCGTCAAGTGTGGTGTTTTGTGGCGGCGGAGTATAAAAGCGATGCGGCGCCGCCTCGCGCGCGAAAATCGATAGCCATGCCGACCATCACGCCGCGCCGCCGGGCGGCGCAAGTATAAGGCCTGAGTTATACTCCCGCGGGAGCATCCGCGGAAGGGCGGGAATCGCGCCGAGACTCCTCACCTGGCCAATCGCCGCGCCTCGCCACGCCCGCCTCCGCCGTGCACCATTGGTCCGCGGACGTTCCGCGGATGCTCCCGCGGGAGTATAACAGACGCCTAAAAGGCGCCTTACGGAACTGACTCAGGTCGATTTCGCAACCCATTTCAAGGTCTTCGGCAGCTTTGGCGGACTGCTTGCTAGGCCCAATTTTCACGATAACTTGTAGAAATGCTAAGCGACAGATAGGCCTACGATGGCGATCACGGATGCGAATTGTAGGGGAGACATGGGTAAAGCACTGTCTCCCTATCTGTTTCACAGCGGAGGAATTGCAGACAGAGCGAACAGAAAACAACTTCGATAATCGTTGTCTTTCAGGGACCTATGATCCTAACTATCAGACACTGGCTGGGGTCGGTGGAGATGTGTTCGGTCCGGATAAGAAAGGTGCAGGAGGAGGCGGTGGCGGCGGCGGCGGAGGAGGAGGAGGAGATTTCAAACCACACGCTCCTGCCAATCCAGTGAATTTTAAAAATGCTTCTTGAACGTTATAGATGTTATACAAAGTTAAGCGTGATTTTGTCTATGAGCCTACAGCGTCTACCATAACCCAGCCTGCTTTCTTGCTAAGGAAGCAAAGCACCTTGACAAATTTTGTTAACCACTGTTTTGATCGGACTAACTAGATGGACATGAATTTTTGTTCCTTTCATAGATTCAGAATAGGAAACTGCTGTGGAATCGGTGATCGCAAACTTCAAATCTTTCATTCCAATGTTAAACCACATTTCTATTGAAGCAAGGCAAGGCAGCCACTTTCGACCCGAACTACCAAACACTGGCTGGTATCGGTGGAGACGTATTTGGACCGGATAAGAAGAAAGCCGGTGGAGGAGGCGTCGGTGGTGGCGGTGGAAAACCGATTGCTCCGGCAAATCAGGTGCGTGTCTTCTTGGAAAGTATACTTAATTCTTGCCATTTTAACTGTATTTTGAGACGGTATTGCGTAACAATCGAAGGCAAGTAGGGTAAAACGATTCAAAAATGTTGGGTGATTTAGGGAGCCAAAGCAGGCACATATGATCCGAACTATCAAACGCTGGCTGGAATCGGTGGAGATGTGTTTGGCGCGGACAAGAAAGCTGCTGGAGGTGGAGGAAAACCGCAAGCACCAAAACCACCGGCAAATCTGGTGCGCTATTCTGGCTGTTTCGACTTCCAGCAGTCAAAAATCCACTTCTACCTACTTGTAGCCTGAAGTCCTTTTTAAACATAGTAGCTTTTTTGAAAGTCCACATTCTGCAGTGCAACTTTCTTTCCTTCCCTAAAAAAGTCAGCTCAAGTAGATCAGCTAAAATTATTGTAAAAGTATTGTTCTTAAATGCTGTATAACCTTGTAAATTCCTAGCTTGCTGTTGCGCTAGGTTCACATTGAGCAGCTAGCAGGAGGACAGAACACAGGGCGGTTGCGGATTGTTGTGGATTGAGTTCGACCTTAGGATAGGCTCAATCTTTGCATCCCTTGTGACCGATAGCAAGTGGACGATAGTTGGAAACAATGAAATGAGTACTTCTCATTTACAGGGTGTGCGTTAATTATGGGTCTCGGCGAAAATTTGCGGATTTGAACTTTGAGCGGGATGTTTTTTCCTGAAACCTAAGTGCCACTAATTTGTGTTTTGTTTATAGTATGCTACTCGGAAAGCTTTATATACATTCTTCGCATTCTAGACTACGGTTAAAGCTCATAGGAAGCCCGCCGCCATAATCGGTCTGCACCTGGAAGGTAAAACACAATGTAACGGTTCAAGGAGCTTGCAAGTATACCGTTGAGGGAAGGACGAGATGGAAAGGTTTCTGTTACAACTTCTGATACCATAAAAAGGAGTCGGGAGAAAAATTCCTCTCGCTCAATGAAGAAGGTGGGAAAGAGGAATTCATCAGCGCTACCTCTGTAAAACATTGTCAGAGCGAAGCTAGGACTCGCCTTTATCGACAATATGCGGCACATTTCCTTTTGGCCCAAATGAAGGACGTCCGGCTGAAGAGAGGCAGAAGACTTCTGGGGCGTTCTGCAGATGACACTCACCGCCGGAGCATCGTTTTCAGTGACGAGAAATTTTTCACAAGAAAGAACCTATTGTGAATCTACAAAACAATCGGATCCTCGCAGAAAATAAGAAGCAGGCCATTTCTAGAGTAAAAGTCATCGGAAAAACTGCACAATCGAGCTCTGTTATGGTCTGGGGTGTGATAACCTCAGATGGGAAGACGCCATAGTGTTCTCGATGCTGAAGTGAAGATAAATTAGGAAATGTACATGAAATTCGTCCTGGAGAAAGTTTTGAAGCCATGGTCCATTTCTCACTTCGGAGACAAGCCATAGTGCTTTCAGCAATGCTCTGTTCCTGCACACATGTCGAGTTTCGCCCAGCAGCGGTGTTACCGCGAGCTCCCACATTTCGTCGCTCACGAAGAACGGCCAACAAATTCACTGAACCCACCTGGCTTTTCGGTCTGGTCAGTTTAAAGCACAGATCTTAGCTACGAGGTACAAAAACTTGGATTCGCTCAAAGCTGCACTGCGAAAGAGTGGAATGATCTCGATGAGGACTGCCTGCGTGCCACCTGTGACGCCTTCGCGACTCGTTTGAGAAGCAGCATACGCGTGTGAGGAGGGCACTTTGAATGAAGATCGTTATTTCTAATTTTTAAGGACCTTAGTAAAGATTTTTAAGTGTTTTCTCTGTTTTGAATCGTTTGTGTTACCATGACACTGTGATTATTTGAGGCCCATAATTAATGCGCACTCTGTATGTTGCTATTTGGAGCAAATTCATATTCAGAACACTGTGCATCCATATTTAGTAAGATTATCATCAACCTTGCCCACATTTATCCGTGGTGTTGATATTGATGTTGATCTTTATTCAGCCTAGGTTTCGGCGTAGCCGCCTTCTTCAGGGCCTGTAAAAGGCAAAAGGGGTTGGAAAAGCTACTCATCCAAGGATCATTTCATGCTATAATATCCGCAGAAGTCAGCAATAGATTGGGACGAAAGGGGAGTATTGCAACCCCACTACCCTTATGATAACAGCGGAAGAGCTGACACCTCCGAATGGAGGAAGACGTGCGTGGATAAACTCTCCTTTCGGTTCACTCCTCCAGGAAATTTCTGGTTGGTCCTCTCCGGGGTCAAGCCCACAGAAGTTCGGGCCAGCTCCAGGATTACGGCCACCTGCTCCTCTTTACTATACGTAGATTATGGGGTTTTTGAACGCAATCCACAGTCCCATCATCTTGTGTTCTGGGATCGTGACCACTATCCCACCCGCTGGGTCATCCAAGTCGTCGTTGGAAGACAACAAGGCAGCTGTATGGAACATGCTCTGAACAGTGACTCTTTTAGTACTGAGTGGAGGTGCAGAGCGGAAGTTTAGGATGATATACTTACTGGGTTTTCGCTTCCGCCTGGTTTGGAAGATGCACTGAAACGTGTTTTTTTCAAAGGAACGGCAGCCACTGAATCGTCGGTTTCTCCTTTGTGAGCTTAATACTGCTCCGCCTGTTGATTGAGGAAATCGAAACAGGTGTCAATTTCGTTGTCCGTAGTGCATACGATGAGGCAATCGTCTGTGTACCGACAGTGTAGCATTCTAATACGGGCCTCTATACTGTTGTATTTTGGACATCAAAGCTATGACTAGCACTGGAGTGAGGCGCTGCCCATGGTCTGCCCTCTGACATGCCTGCTACACTCGCTGGACTACTTCAAGATGTTGTTTACATTTTTAAATCATAATAGATTTTAAAATGTTTCAATCAGTGTATGTATTGTTTCCATACAAGTAAGCAAGCACTTGCATCTTTTCATTCTTACGCTAAAGAGTCCAAAAATATGAAAGATCGGCGATAAAATAAACTTCTTAATTGTAGTTTAATAGTGTTTCTCGACTTTAGATTGTAATAAGGTCTACTAAAGGTGAAAATTTATTTTGATTCCCATGGAAATATTCAACAATTTAGGGCGCGAAAGCCGCTACATTCGATCCAAATTATCAAACGCTGGCAGGACTGGGAGGCGATGTGTTTGGAGCCGACAAGAAGAGATGAACAGTCTTAACCTGTACAATTTGGATAGATTGTGACATTGAAATGACCGCTCCTTAACTGTGTTTCCATGTGCGCTGTGTACTAAATACGTTGCAAAACGAATTCAACACTTCACCCTGGCGATCTCGGACGATTTCTGCGCACTGTTCGCTGGAAACATTCATATCTTTCAGGTTACTCATGAACGATCGCCGCTATGTGTTCTTTGGAAGGCCTCTAGATCGTTCTCCTAATGGAGAGGTTCATTGAATAGCTATTCTCGAAAGTCGATAGGCGATAGGCGATAGGGCATACAATACCGTTTGGTTTTTGGGCGGAATAGACCAGAAAAAACCGTCGTTTCCGCCGCTTTTCCATAACTCCCTTCAATGTGCTTTGAGCAGAAAATAATTGCAACCATTTGAATTCACTCTGGATGATCTCTCCAATTCAGTGGTTCTTAAAAGTTGATTCGATGACCTACGTAGCCTCGACGGTGGCGGCCTCCCCACGCCGCTCGAGATAATTGCCACCACCGGAAATCTACCTAGCTGGGGCCGGATTCATCAAAGAGTTACAGCAATTTAACAGGAAAAAATTACAGCCGAAATATCTGAAGCGCGGCTTATGAAGCGATATGATGAGAGATAAGCTGCGTTATTTGACCAGGAAAGTCTCTCAAGAGTATGTCGGAACTGCGGCAAAGAATACCATTGTGAGATTCTCCACCCTTCAAATAGTAGGAAGGGATGGTCCATTTTTGCAAAGTCCTTGAATCCATGGAGCTAGGGACCCTCAAAGTTTAATATGGGATGGCCTGCACTCGCATGTAGGTTGGAACGACAAAAATGAATACAACAGTGTGATTCTCCATCCTTCAATTAGTAGGAAGGGATATTCTATTTTTGCAAAGTCCTTGAAACCGAGGAGCTAGGGACCCCTGAACACACAGTACTAGTACTGTATTGCACTGTCAGCATCTAACACGTTGGTGCGTGGGGTACGCGGAGATAAGGAAGTGGTGAAAGACGTGTAGGCAAGCAACTCGGTGGCTCAGCGGGGTGAAGGCCCTTCGTAGGCAAAGTGTCGGATGTTCGATTCCTTGACCTCGGAGTAATTTTGCATTTTTAGTGTTCATTCCTTGTTTGGCATCAATCACCTTCCCAACTTTTCCTATGCATGTATTCCACTACAAGCTGAGGAGTACGTGTTCAGTGAGAGGTTTTCATCAGCTGCCCCCACTATATGCGACACTTTGTGTTTTCTGCTGATTTTTGATAGGCCCCTTGGCTACATTGGCAATGAATTTTCCCAACTAGGCATAAATGAAGCAACTAGAAGAGCATATGATGGCACCACTCAAGCCGTGAATGGCGGTCTAGTCAATCTCATGTCATCTAGCATGTGTTCCACATGATCAAAGAAGGGCAGCCGATCGTTGCACAAGTCCAGTTATAGCCTACTGCCGTCGAAGGTGTGCAACTAGACATACTGATGATGACGGCCTGATAGCTAGAATAAAAATATCCAAACTTTGTTTAAGGGGGTTATCTGGGGCGCTGATAGCGATTTTGATATTCATTTTTTGAAATTTCATCTGATTACGGTAGTTTTGCCCATGTGAACGTGGTCCCATAGTAAATTTTGAAGGCCCACTGCTCCTTTGGTTCAAGGACTTTACAGAAATTGAACATCCTTTCCTACTATTTGAAGGGTGGAGATTCTCACTGCGGTATTCATTTTTGCAGTTCAAACATACGCCTGAGTGACTTCCCTGGTAAGTTTATCGCTGTGGATTCTCTGCCAAAGTTATGTAAGTAATTGATGAATCCGACCCCTGGCCAGAATAAGCACCTTTTAAGTGAATTTCTCGACTTCTGTCTGTAGTACGATCTGAATGGTGTACCTCCTCACAGCTGGTAAAAATTGTGATCATTTTGATCAATCCTTGTTAAGTTTTCCTCATATGAGCGGCCAGATTTTTGGAACTCGTCCGATTTCGTGGGCTCCCACTTGGTCTCGGCTTCGTCCATGAAATCTCAAAGTTCAGTGCTCAGCAGAGCAAAGGATAGCCCACAATATAGCTCAGAGAAAGCGATAACAATAAGGCGGTTCGAAAAGTATCAGCTGCCAAAGTCACCGGAGGACGGTCAGGAGGTACACCCGCCCCCTACTGGGGGGTGTGCGATCTTCCTCTCATCCCCCTTGCTCACCCACCCCCAACCCCCTAGGCTTCACCGAGAGTCTAACGGCTGCCTTACGAAACCTTTGACACGTAAACAAAAGTTGCCGGTACGCAGAACAGCGGCTGTACCTCCTGACGCGCTGCCAAGCCACCTATAGGATAAATTGTTCATGGGAAATGTGATTTTTTGCCAAATCAAGTGGACGATAGAAGCCTCGCATTCAGATAGAAGACGGACCGCAAAATGAGAGGTTCACGGTAGGGCTCACCATCCATCTGTGGTGTTCTTGGCTTGGTAGTAAACTGTGACACATGTAGACAAGCGGCCAAACTTCACAGGAGCCGTTAAATGACTACAGCACAAAGTTGTTCTAGAATGGAAAGCGTTCTCAACCAGAGATTTCTCCAGTAAATGCTGCGTCGAATAATGGTAGCTTCTAAACTTTTTATCATTTTAACCATTTTCTGAAGTTCTGTGATTGCTCGCTTGACTGTGGAGTGCGGTCCGAGTCACGAGATTAGGGCGACCGTCGCGCTATCAGTGTGGTAACCTCACGTGACCCCTTTGACGCCTAATGCTGCCCAGCAGACTACCGCCTCTGATGGTCCTTAAAGGACCAGACTGCGCCGTGCACTCGAAAAGCTCGTTGCGATCTTTATTTGATTGATAGTACAAATGCTGCTTACATAAAGCATCAATATAGGGGTATATGTGTTCTTTGCAATTGCTATGCTGCATCGTTTGAAAGTGTGAAACTCCATGAAAATCGAAACGTTGCTATCATTCGAAGTAAAGTAGCTACGTCTTGGACGAGGGCATGGCGCAATCTCTTTTTTGGCACTAAAAAAATCGCTGCCCTCCTGTGCTTTAAAACAAACTATAAACCTTTATTTTCCCACAAAAGTGGGATTTTGTAAAATTAAAAAAAAGTGTTCACTTATTGACGTCATCCAACATGCGCAGGGATTCAAAAGGCGCGAAAAATCGATATCTATGACGACCATCACGCCGCGCCGCGTGGCGGCGCAAGTATAAACCAGGCCTTACTCCGTTCACTGAGCGCACAGCAGAAACGGAAAAGATATTTGCAATCAGCGTTTGAAGTCGCATTCTGTTATATGCAAGCTCCTATGGTTACCTAGTATCCTTCCCTTGTTAGATTTTGAGTTTATAACATTAACCAAGCAGGATGTTTACTGGATGCTAATAAGTGTAAGCTTATCAAGGAATGATAACTTTTATGTTTGATTGAATGTAAACCGGTAACTCTCATTGTTCTATAGAAGAGCCACTGTGCGATATACCTAACTGAAGAATCGTTTATGCTGACGTTGTTGTTATTACTCGCGATCTTCTGGATTCAATTACTGTTTTGCGGAAGCAAAGGAAAGGTATGCTGAGGGTGATCATTCTCAACACTTGAAGGAAAACAATTAGAATACCCTCAAATAGTCCATAGACCTAAGTCTGTTGCAGGAAGAAGAGGAAGGTACATATTTGGTTGCCATCTCAATCCCGCATTGATTCCTACGTATTCTTTTTCGAGGGCATCGTTTGCTTCATTTGTTAAAACTTCCTCTTAAATGTGTGGCACAATAATGATCTCGAGGCTTCTTTAGGAGGAGAGGAGGACGACGAAAAGTCTGGGAAGTCCAGCAGTAAAAGTAAAAGCAAAAAGAGAAAGAAGAAATCAAAATCATCCAAGAAAAAGAAAAAGGTGGGTGTAGACAGCTTTGCAGTTAGACATGCATGTATGTCTGGTTGATTATTTCGATAGTGCGCTCCAGTGCTATACTTCAATGATGTGGTGGTTTTTTGCCACCACACCTCAACAGCACAGTGTCTGCATTCTGGAGCAGATTCATCAACAATACCGCCGGTATCATCTCGACGTATTGTTGGATTGACCATACCGGCCTACGTAGTACTCTATACAGAGAGTTCGACCCCAAATTTGTCACTTCGCAAGCTGATGAATCGCGGTATCAGTAGGTTTGGCGGTACGTTTCACCATTACCGCCGGTGTTGATGAATGTCCCTGGTGTGGTCTTCACGAGAGGGGGTAGTGCGTCAACCTGGAGGGGATACACTACACATTGGTTCCGATTCAATCATTTTCGGATATTCGGTCGGGAATGTTCGATTCGAATCGGTGGCGATGTCCGCTCCTCCACGTGGTGTCACTGGAAGCTGCTCGCAGTGCGAGCGAAGCTAAACAGGAACGCTTGATTGCAGGTGACAGGCCCTTGTGACGGGCCGGCCTATGGAGATCCCATGCACCATTGCATGGAAGATGACGTTATTTGTTTGTCGAGATAATGCTACGCGGGTGTGGAAAGTATGCGAGGGTCCCTGATGGGAGGACTACATCGGAGAGCAACTGAGCTAGTGTGAGAGTCCCGTAACGTAAGCAGGACCCGCGTTGCTACGCTGAATGTGGATACGTTGAGGGGCTGATTCTGCGAGTTGGTTGAAGCATTGGAGCGAAGGCGAATCGACTTGTGTGCGGCACAGGAGACGAGATGGTCTTGTTGCAAGTCGACGGACATAGGCCTAGGCTTTAAGGTCAATCTGTGCGACAGTCCTAAGACCACCACCAGTCTCCGAACGTTTCCGAGATGCGATTGCAAGCGTGGAAGGTTTCAGTGACCGCTTGAAGAAGGTCGTTGTCGCTGTTGAACAGCGAATGTATCATTTCTTCTTTGCGTACGCTCCTCAGAGAGGCTGCTCCGGGCGAGCCAAGGGCGAGTTTTGAACCCTACTTGATGAGAAGACAGCAGGAGTGTTGCAAAGATGGTGTAGTTGTCGCAAGATGATCTCAACGGCCACGTTGGGACTGCGAGAGGTGGTCACAGCTGTCATGGCGGTTTCGGTTATGGGCACGTAACGCTGATGGTGAACGAATTTTTGAGTATGCGGACTCGCATGATATCACGAACACAATGTTTCGAAAGCGTGGTTCTCATCTTGTGCCTTTCTATAGCGGGAATACGAAAACGCAGATTGACTTTATCTTTGCCAAGCATCGCGATCGAAGGCTGGTCACAGGTGCGGTTACCACTGTTGAGGAGATATGGAAACGTGCAACCGATTCGATACTACAAGCTGCGCGTTCCAAGCTAGGCATGATGAAACCATGGCATCATAAGATCGAGGAGAAGGCATGGCTGTGGACTGGTGACGTCAAGGATTAATCCTTCATAAAGCGTATCATTGCCATAACTCATTTCAAAGTTATTTGTTTAAAATCTAATTAACACCATTAGAAGCCTTGTCTCATTTTTATCCAGCGATCTAAACATAATCTAAAACGATTGCACAGTGACGTAGTTGTGAAGCTTTTGCTTCCTCAGCTCCGTTAATTGATTTACGACCCCTCCGAGATGCCCAGTGGCATGTCCTTAAGGCTTTTCATGACGAGATTCATCAAAACTCAGAAATCCTCTATGCTTCCAGCGGATCTGTATTTGTTACGCATCAAGTGTCATTGTGGCACTAAATAGAGCGAACTTGGTATAACATAGGCCCGTTTTCAGGTAAACGCAAACGCGCGGAAACCTAAGATTCAGTTAAGCATTACCCAACCAGTAGCCTGCTGCAGAAGACAGTATTCTATTGTTCCATTGTGGGAACGATGTTCTTTATAAAGCGTGTGAAATGGTTTTGAGAAATAGGAAGAAACGGCTAGATTTTCTTTTTTCCAACAAGGGGTTGGTCCAATCTCAATATGCGGCGTAGGATTCCTCCTACCTTCGAACTTCGGTTGCTCCTGTGCAGGATAAGTACGAAAGCCGTGTTTTTTTATGGTCTGCAGTAGACCACAAAAAAAACACGGCTTTCGTACTTATCCTGCACAGGAGCAACCGAAGTTCGAAGGTAGGAGGAATCCTACGCCGCATATTGAGATTGGACCAACCCCTTGTTGGAAAAAAGAAAATCTAGCCATTTCTCTCCATTTCTCAAAGCCATTTTACACGCTTCATAAAGACCATCGTTCCCACATTGGAATAATAGAATACTGTCTTCTGCAGCAGGCTACTAGTTGGGTAATTCTTAACTGAATCTTAGGTTTCGCGCGTTTGCGCTTATCCAAAATCGGGCCTATGTTATTCAAACTTGGCTCTATTTAGTACCACAATGACACTTGATGCGTAGCAAATACAGATCTGCTGGAAGCATAGAGGATTTCTGAGTTTTGATGAATCTTATCAACGAAAAGCCTTAAGGACATGCCACGGTGAGGGGTCGTAAATCAATTAGCGGAACCGATGAAGCAAAAGCTTCATAACTAGGCCACTGTGCATTCGTTCTAGATCGTGTTTAGATCGCTGGATTTAAAATGAGACAGGGCTTCTGATGGTGTTAATTAGTTTTTAACAAATAACTTTGAAAAGAGTTATGACAATGCAGCGCTTTGTGACGGATTAATCCGTCGTAAAGCGTCTTTTTTGCAAAGAATTTGAGCGGTATTGCATTTATCAAGAAACGAAAAGAGCGGCTTAGAAGGCTTTTGCCGTTGAAAAAAAGCGTCCCATTATGATGATGTCAACGAGAAACTCGAGACGCGCGATGGTGAACGACAACATTATCGGCTTGCCAAAGCACGCCATCTCCAGAGCGAGAATATCGAGAAGTTCTTTGGCATCAACAATGAGAGTGGCCATTTACCGATGAACCGGAAAAGGGCTATGGAACGATGGCATGATTACTTTGAGAGAATTTCAACAGTAGAGTTTGTCCACACGCCTATCCCTTGCGTCCCTCCAACGCACGGACCTGTGCAGAGGATCACTGTGCATGAATTGGAAGCGGCTTTCAAGAAGATGAAGCCAGGTAAAGCAACAGGTCCGGCGACTTGGCAGCAGATCTATGGAAGTCGAGGTGCTGGCACCCCGCTGTGTGGCTGACGAAGATTTTCAACCAGTTGTTGCGGAGAATAAGGTTCCTGGGAGTTGGCAGAAACGCACCACGATCGCGGTCTGGAAGAAGGGCAGTTCCGCGGACTGCACAAGTTACCGTACAAACGGATTTTTGTCGCACAGTATGAATATATTCGAGCGAATTGTTGGCAACATCGACGCCATTCACGCCGTTCGTCTTCTTGTAGGAAGACATCGCGAGAAACAAAAACCGCTGCATCTTGCTTTCCCAAGAGAAATCATTCGATCGTGTAAAGCATCGATGTTCACCAAGGTTCCGCGCTTTCCCCACTCCTTTTCATTGCCGTAATGGATTTAGCGAGACCATTTCGCGAGACCTTCAGAAACCTACTCCTTGGGCGCTGGTATATGCAGATGAAATAATGCTTGCCAATGAAGACAAGGCCGAACTTGAGCGACAAGTGCAAGCTTGGTGTGACCGCTTGATGGCGTTCGGACCCAAGCTAAGCGTCGAAAAATCTGAGTACTTGACGAAAGACGTAAAAGAGATTGGGTCCATTGAGATCACTCGTACAAGCGTCACATATCAGGTACCTTTGATCTGCAATTGCGTCTGATGATGGTCTGACGTTCAAAGTGAACTCAGCGTGAGCGCAGCGTGGTCCAAATGGCGCTCAATGACAGGCGTTCTGTGCGACGGAAAGATACCAGTGTGCCTTAAATCAAAGATCTACAGGACCTCGTCCGACCAGTAGCGATGTACGGTGATGAAAGCTGACCTGCAACAAAGGAGGTTGAGAGCTGCCTCAGGGTAATGGAGACGAAAATGCAGCGCTGGACGACTGGTGTTACGCGTTTGGATCATGTTCGCAATGTCTCCGTACGTCAAAGGTTTGGCGTCGCTCCAATTGCTGACAAGCTACGTGAAGCTCGCCTACGGTGGTATGGCCATGTTCTTCGTGCGAATGGCGACACCGTTCGAAAGATTGGCCTCAAAATAGATGTTCACGTAAAACGACCTAAAGAACGCCCTAGGCAATGCTAGCTTGATACGTTGCACATGGACTTAAAGCTAGCTGGTATCCACACCGATCCAGCATCAAGCATCAAGCATTTGAACGTACGAAGTGGCGTCATCACACCAGAAGAGCGTAACCTGCCGCTAAGCGGGACAAACGCTGAAGAAGAAGATATTCCAACCGAATCATTGAATAACTCAAGGTTCCATAAACTCGTTATTCGAATCATCCAATTATCAATTATTTATGCTTGAGTCCTTTGTACAGAATACAATTCTCAGTTTGGGTTGATCTCGCCCTTCCCCCCCCCCCCCCAAACAAGAATTGCTTCTTGGTAAACATCGTCCGCGGAATAAAGTAGTAGGCTGCAAGAAGAAGCGAAAGGAAGGTGGAGCCATTTAGCTGTGGGTGAGCCACACATAGCACAAGCATTGAAGCAATAATACTGCCTTCGACGAGCGGAATTCCAGAGAGGTTCGGCATGGCCACCCTATTCGTGAGGAAAAGAAATTCATCGAAATATCGCGAGGTGCAGGATATCGCAGCGCCGAAGCCGTATTCAGCAGGGAAGGGTCTAGCCGAATTTATGAACGGCGTTTTAAACTTTTGGAAGTTATTGTACCATAGCCTGTCAAATACGGCTCCACTATGAGTCCTTCATCGATTACCATCTACCTTGTGCAGTTTGCATTTCGCTGCAAAGATCCGGCTGTGGCCTTTAGGAGGTGTTCAGAGTTCCTTCGCGGCAGAAGACGAATCGATGCGCGAGCTTGACTTTCGCCGCGGTGGCGCTATGTATAAGCAGCGTCTTGATGGAGTCGCATATGAATCTTCAATGCTACAGAACCCATAGAGCAGTAGCAGTACTAACAAGCTACGAGCGAAAGGCGGTTAGGTTTGGGGATTCAGGCAGATTAATGCACATAGCTCTGCACTTTCATGGATTGAAGAAAAATAGTACATTGGCGTTAATATGCTTAGAGTGACTCGATCTTCCAAGAAGTCAATCTTTGACGATACTAGGACCAAATAGGGCATGAGCGACATGGCTTCAAACGCTTACTATAGTAACTCAATGCTCCCTCCCTTCTCACTCCTAAATTACCGTAGACAAATCTTTTAGGATACCAAGAAAAAGATGTAAATTTGCACACCATCCTGAGTGCAAATACCTCCGCTGTTACTCTCCTGGGTTCCGATTTCGTGTGGGCAATAGCCATCGATTGGCAGCCTACAAGGAACGTCTGTGAAGATAACCCAACGATTCTCTGCAGGACCTGTACGGCCTTGTAAGGAGCACATAGTGCAACGCGGTATCCAACATTGGCATAAAGACTGTCGTCTAGTAAACCTGTTCCGACTTCCTGTGGGCTCGAGAGGAATGAATACAAGCGGGCGTGCTGAAGGAATTCTGGCCTACACTTGGAATAAATTTGAAAACCTTTCACGATGCCTGGGTTTAAAACGCGTGAGAAAATGATCAGCCCTAGTTGCTTGGGGGAGGATACCTGTCGAATAATTATTAGGCGACAAAAATTTGCCATTTCTGGACCATCCAGTGGGAAAGAGGAAATTACCCTTTGCTCTCTGACAAATGTCCTACAAAAGCAAGTAGGTCTTGTTGAAAATCGTTGGGGTAATTTCGCAGACTCCTTTGCTAGTTATGACCACTATGCAGTTCCGTTTTGCGTCATACCATTTGCTGTACTTCCCGTTCCTTTCCATTTGCTGTACTTGTGCATTTTTCGTAATTTCGATATCTGTGCTGTCACTCATGCCAGGAGGGTTCGGGTTTGTGCTCGCTCTCAATTTAAGGGCTAGAGCTTTTTAATTTGTAACTTCTTCTATAGCCGTTTGCCCTCTGTTCACGTATTCGAGTAGCTCTGGCAGTGTATTTTGTTACGAGCCACTGTCAAGGATTTGTAGTAGTGAAATTCAAAGTGTCGTGTAATGGGGCACATATCTGACGAGCCCGTAATGAGCAAGTATTTCACAGCCTACAGTACAACTGGTCACTGGTCAACTGGTCAACAAGCGTTTGGAAGTCGTTGATCCACAACCACAAAACAGCGCTAAAACCAAAAATCCTGCAAGGCACTGGAGTCGAAATTCTGAGCAGAAGCCTCTGAAGCAGCTTAGTTGTCTGTCAATCACGGAAGAAATTTCTCGTTGTACATGCTACAGCCGGCGATTTTTCCGACTGCGATGTCAGGTGGCACATACCTTGTTTCTATTTAAGTGGTGGACATTCTCGCTGTGATACTCATTTCCGAAGTTTGGACGTACACATGACCTCGAAACCCTTTCCTGATCATCAGGATCTTGTTTATTTTATAACTACATGTATAACTTTCGGTCGCGTGTAGCGCAGTCGGAGGAGGCGCGACTGTCGCGTGCACCCGATACCAGGTTCCTGGTTCGGATTTCCCGCCCAGGCTAACCAAGCCTTCCATCCCTCCGGGGTCGGTGAATTGGTACCAGACTTGTCTGGGAAGGGTAAAGCGCTGACTTCTTCATCGGCTGGCCACCGCAAGTCATTGTATGGCCAAATACGCATTCATGTCGCCTTCACGACATCCCGTGGAAGTAGAATGCGCTGGCGCATCCCAGAAGGGATTGAGTAACGCCGTCCTTTATCCTTTTATCCTTTTTCACCAGCTTAAGGAAATTAGTCACAATAAATATATTTTTCTCCTCAGTGCGACTCTTGGAAAGCATGAGGTGAAGACAAGCGGCAAGCTGAAACACCACCAACGTTGAAGACCCAGCTCTACGCCTCCGGGATACTAGGCCTTATGGCAATCTGGTTGTAGAAATATTCGAGGGCAACAGTCCGCAAAGGTTTTATGTTCAGTGAAGGGGTGGGGAGGGGTGCGAAGGACGATCGTCTCCGAGCAGATACTCCACTGTTCCTTCTGCAGTGTGCTTTAGTGGTCTCACTGGGAGAAAGAAACTGTATGCGCGAGTAATCAAGAGGACGATGCTTGGGTTCTCGCATTCGCCAAGTGATAGAAATCCTCCAGGATTCCGAGCTTCGTCGAATTCGAAGATCAGAGATGCTGCCGCCTGGCCAAGATCGTAGAATAACACAATTTCTCCCTCATCCCATCTTTTCGATGCACTCACTGAGTGAGAGAATTGTGAGGGGAAGTTACATGAACGCCTTCTCAACCCATTGGCAGCTGATGTTGTCTCGCTGACCATCGTCAAAACCGCGCACGAAGCCTTCTCTTCCATTTCCGTCAAAGGCAAGCCCTTCTCCGACATTGCGTCAGGGTGGACATTACCTACCTTTTTAGCGATTGTGCTACGCAGTTCCTATTTTAAGTGCTATTATATATACTATTATATATAAGACATCCGCTTTATTTATTTTGGTTCAGTTTGAACGTAGGCCTCTACCACGTACACCACACCGCAGAATTTGTGATCACTATAGTACTGTGTCGAGGTGCTGTCTGTAGATGTGTTGCTCTCATGCCTCTCATGTTTGGAAAATGGTTCAAGTCAAGTTAGCTAGCAATTCACTTTTATCCGTTCTCCAGTGAGTAAGAGCACAAAGAAATTGCTTGCGAATGCAGGCATTGCAAATCGAAAGTATTTCTCTGCTACCGTTTAAATTTTTTTAGAAAGGAGATGAGGGAGAAGGCGACGAAGGCGGGGCTCCTGCTGCCCCTCAAGCACCAAAACCCCCCGCTGTGGGAGGAATTGCAGGTTCCCTTCAGAAATTCTTTTCTATCTTGCAGATATATACATAAACTTATGCAAGGCGTTTATGCAAGGCGCTGACTGTAGATCTCAATGTGGAAGTGGTATATGAGATGCTTGCACGAATGTTTTCGTTTGAAGCAATCGTAAGCAATTACCCGCACTATGTAGTTAATAGAGCTTTGATTTGGTTGATTAATTATCACTTTCTTTAAAAAATCTGTATTTCGCTTGCCTCAAAAAGTGAATACACTGTTCGAATTTTCTCAGAATGTTGTGTATTTTAGCCACGAAAATAGCTTTGAGCTTATTTTAAAGTGCAGAAACTAGCAACTCTTTAGTATGCTTCAAGAAAATTTTTATCGCGCCTCTTCCAGTATGGTGCGAGATTTATAAAATTCTGCTTGCGTGAAGCTGGTAAGTGGTAGAGCAGAAAAAATTTAGCAAGCCAACATTCCTGCTCAGCTTAAAGTAAACAGCATTTTTACAATCAATGGAATGAAAATTGCAGGCAAATAGAGACCTCCACATGTAGTACACCAAAAGTTACTGCTTCATTGCACTGTGAAATACATTTGAAGCCGTTCTTCTCCTTAAAAAATAAAATTTCATGAATTTTTATAAACTGATTTTACCCTTCCGTGACAGGTAAATTATACGTTTTCAAGGAAATGCATAGGGTAAATGATATGAAGATTGCTTTCCCTCTGATAGGGTGCTTATTTGAATCTATGTAGATGACACCTGTTTCGAATGGAAAGTGTTCAGTTCGATTTCAAAAGTGCCCAGCTTGCCGCGAAAATGGTATATTGCAGTGTCGACTACACCCCTGTTCTGAACTTGCCGGATAACCCCAGTGGCTGCCTCATGATACGTGAGGGCTCTCGGGCAAGTTCAGGAGAGGGATGGTGGAGCATGGGATGGTGGACCACACGCATGCGCATGGCTTCCCCTCAAGTTCAAGAGCGTCCTACTTCGTCCATAATATTTTCACCAGCGCTTTCTATCTGATGGTGATTTTTTTGGGAATTTGTTATCACGTATGGATTAAGAACGGCGAATTTTTCTATGATCGATTCAATGGAAATTCCAAAAAAATCTTTAAAATCGTTAAAAAATTGAATGTCTGAAAGAATGGTGGTAATTCTTTAAGCCAGATTTCAACGGGAAATGCCATTAATTTGTTAAAAACGTTAAATCGTTAACTAATAAACGTAAGCCCCTGTAATGCACAACTAGGTGCAAGCGGCGTAGAAATGAAGCGCCAGCCAAACACGGCAAGATGCGACCGAATGTAGCAGTGATTGGGCACGACTAACGTATGTGCCAAAACCTCGTAGAAAGGCACATCTTTTTGGAGCAAAACGGCTTCTAAATGTGGGTGTAATGATTAGAAGTAAGGAACAAGGAAGACAGGAAAGGAAAGGAATGCCGATGTAAAGGGGCAGATGACGCAGGGATGATTCGGAGAGATGACCAAAGGCGAATAAGCAGCCCTTTTTAGGAACTCATGATCCGAACTATCAAACGCTGGCAGGGATCGGAGGCGACGTGTTCGGTGCAGACAAGAAAGGCGCGGGAGATGGTGGTGGTGGCGGCGGTGGACCAGCCCCGCCCAAACCGGGAGCAGGCGGAATGGCAGGTATTTCGCTCTGCCGACTCTGCAGATTCTGGGACACATCTAACCACACCTTCTTATGGCTACACTACAGGAACCCACGATCCGAACTACCAAACACTGGCGGGAATTGGAGGCGATGTGTTCGGTGCGGACAAGAAAGCAGGTGGAGGTGGAGGAGGAGCTGCCCCGGGCGCTCCAAAGCCTGGCGCAGGAGGAATGGCTGGTGAGTCTATAGTCCATAACTATTGCTATATTATATGTAGGAACGACGCTCTTCTGGAAGAGCCAGCCAACATGCTGCAGTTGAGGCGCTTTAGGAGAGCGCGCAGATCTAGACAATAAAATAAGTCTATCAAAAGAACGTTTATTTGTTGATGCGAAGCTTTACCTCAGTTCCACACCCGCGTCTATGCCACAAAATTCTACTTTCCTTGAATGCAGAGGCAAACCAAGGATTATCAGGGACTTATGGGACAACCTAATATAACAGTTGTCTAAGTCTCTGGTCGTTATTATAATGACCCTTATGCTAATCCGGCTTCTCCTCTGGTCACTTCAAAGCCGTTTGTCGGTATGCCCTCTCCTTAACTGTAAGACCAACCAGAATGTTTGGTGTTGGTCTTGCGGCCATTAGACGTTGGAAATTTGCCTTGGTATTCGCTTCAATCGCTTACTTCTGAACGGCCGTTTCCATCACGTTAGACTCTAGAGAGCTGTGGTGAGGAATTCCGCGTGGATGAAGAGCAGGCAAATACAATGCATTGGTGAAGAACAAGGGCTTTTGGTTGCGCCACGCATTTCAATGATATCGAAAAGTCAATTAAACGCCTATTTGGCTCCATATAAAATGACTGGTCAGGTGGACTTCCTACAAGCTACTATCGGTCCTTCCAACCCAAGTCGCCCACTGCTTTATCGTGTTTGAAGGAACTGATCCATCATTAAGCTTGATTTCTTTCGAAAGTTTGTAGGCCGTCCACCACTAGGCATTTTTATCTTGCCCAGTGTTTGTCCTCGTAAAGGAAAATCTGTGGCAGGCCCGTTAGTTCAGAGGTCTGAAGGTGACTGTTTTATAGCGACATTACGCGCCACTAGTGCGTCGTTGGAGCAAGGCCTGGTAGCCCTCTCGCCTACTCCAGAAATTTATCCGAGATTTCCGAGATTGTTGTTTATGCAGAGCAAGACGGTTTCCTCCGCTGTGCGGCACGTTGAATGATTTGTTCAAAACGAGAATGCGAAGTGGACGATCCTCATCATTTCCTATACAAAAGTGTCTGCATCGTGTGCTTCCCTTCCTGGAAATAATCTGCGTGATTGGCTTATTTTATCTGCGTTGATCGATGAACGTTTTGAGAAGGAGCACGAAAGATTCCGCACGAAATAGAGTGCGATTCGGCGGAGACGAAGTTCTCATTAGGATTAGGGTTTCTTCATGAGGCAGAGTACAGCTGAACTGTTTGCTCAGTTGTCAAACACGTTTATCGTTAACTGTACTGCTTAGCTAGTATCAAATTAGTTAGTTAAATTAGTGACGTATTCAATGGTCTTTTGTTTCACGTGAAGGTGTCATAACTCGTTTCACTTTCAGCAGAGCTGTTGTATGATCAGCAAGATTGTTTAAAGTCACCAGGATGAGGCTTGATCAAATAATTGAAGGGACACACGATCCGAACTACCAAACTCTTGCCGGAATCGGAGGCGATGTGTTTGGCGCCGACAAGAAAGCAGCTGGTGGTGGAGGTGGCGGCGGTGGAGGAGGTGGACCGAAACCTGGAGCGGGTGGCATGGCCGGTGAGTAGCCAAGCACAACGAAATCGAGCTTTTTTCCGACGTTCGCTTGCAAAACTGATGAGTAATCCGCGTTAAAGATTTGACATACGGCTACTTCTGTGGTGAGCTGGTCTTTTAAGTCCATGCTCTTGAATGTCCAAACACACCATTTTTGTGCTGTTTGGACATTTGCGTTGTCACAGCAAAAATTTGCCCATATAAGTCGCCGCCAAAAAAGTACGAATGAAAATCATAAGAGCAAATTCTCAGGAACTCACGATCCGAACTACCAAACCCTTGCTGGAATCGGAGGCGACGTATTCGGTGCAGACAAGAAGGCTGGTGGTGGTGGCGGTGGCGGTGGACCAGCTCCGCCGAAACCTGGAGCAGGTGGAATGGCAGGTATGAACGTATGGTTTTCGAAGACCAGAAATTGTCGTTAGATGAGAATTGTGCTGTCGATAGACGATGATTACTGGACTCACGGGATCCACAATTTCAGGCACATTCGATCCTAACTACCAAACTCTTGCCGGAGTTGGCGGAGACGTCTTCGGAGCGGACAAGAAAGGAGCAGGAGGAGGCGGTGGCGGTGGAGGGAAGCCGGTTGCTCCCGCCAACCAGGTGAGCCGGTGCAGTGATCAAATGTGAGGTTAGGGCAGTGAATAAGCTGGGTAAGCCTTTCGGAAATTTGCGAAGTTCGCCGTGCTGACGATGGCATGCTGCGGTCGTGCGCCCGTACGAAACGGGAGCCGAGCCCTTATCCCAGGATAAATGCTCGACCGATTTAGGAGGCGATTAACGGCGTATGCCGTGAAATTTTTACGGCAGGATTATTTTCAAATGCCCGCCTTCCGTCTCGCTGCAGCCATCATTTTCGTCCTTGGTTTTAATTTATCATGTTTTCTAGTGAAGAAACCCACTACGAATAGGTTAGCAGCCTCGAATGGGTAAACCTTATTGGTGCAGGAAGTCAAGTTGCAGGAAACTCAAAAAAACTGAACTAGTAAAAGGTTTTAAAGCAACTGCATACTGAGCGAGTCGTAAGCTAAGGATAGGGGTGTGGGTGTTAGCGTAAGGACATACGATAACAGCGTGTGGTAGAAGATGGATTTGACCGGAACTGACAAGAAAGCCTTGAATGCCAACACATAGATGAGCGTCGTACAAAAGAAGTTGCACCAAATTACGTAAGAGCTTGTTGAAGGCTTGCAGTGGCTCTTGATATTTAATGGTTTTCAGTTTCCTCTCACGCGTTCGCGCCAAAGGTACGCTGCCCATTCATGATTATATCTCACAAAAGATGACTGCAGCTGCCGCTTATTCCTTTAAGGCTTCAGGCAAACCCGCCTCCAAATTCTCCATTGCTGCCTAAAGCAATTCATCCTCTCATGTTGATTCTAGCACAGGACCATTTGCCAAAGTACATAAATCAGAACACTTACGATTAGGAGGAAAGACTCTCTGGAGTATGTCCATCGCTCTCGTTCAACAACGCGACAACCTTGCGAGTTTAATGCGTATCAGCCTATCAAATTGCAGAAGAGATCCTTGAAATACCTTTATTTTGCAAACTGGGCACTGGTGCGCACTGCAAGGGCTTTGAAGGGAATCTTTCGCTTTTCACTTCAATTTTTACCAGGCGTTTAAAAAAACGTCGCAGCCATTGCCCCAGATCAATGCAATGTAGCACAGAAATTGATATTAGGTGATCGTGTCTCTCACTCTCACACCTTTTGTAGGCGGCGAAAGCCGGGACCTTCGATCCCAACTATCAGACGCTGGCTGGTGTTGGTGGAGACGTATTCGGACCGGATAAGAAGGGCGGTGGTGGGGGAGGGAAACCGCAAGCACCGAGGCCACCTGCAAATCCGGTGCGTCGCGATTTTCTCTCATTGTTAATCCGTTCTAAACACTTTATTTATCAACACTCTACCACACTGTCGGAACAGGTGTATAATAGAAGAATAGTGTTGTGTGGATGAAATTCTCCAAAATGAGTGCACAAACACGGAAAACACTAAAGCGAAGGAGCTCGCACTCTTTAATGACAGAAGTAAACTAAGCCTAGAATTAGAAAAAACCATCGTATCGAGAACATTTTCAGCAAGCCAAAGCAGGTACCTTTGACCCGAATTACCAAACGCTTGCTGGTATTGGAGGAAACGAAGTCTTTGGAGCGGATAAAAAGAAGAGATAAACCTGTTCAATTCTCCTCATACTCATATGAAATAAAGACTGAATCCTCAAGTGGCAGCTGTGTAGAAGAACGGAATTCAACAATTTCAGACACACATATACAAAACGCAAGACCGCTGCTACATACGTAGCTAGCCGTTCCGTACAATTTAATTCGCGATTTTTTCTGCGAGAGACTTGGTGAGATGCTCTAGGAGACAGAACCACACATACGAGCGGACACGACGTGGGATCCGAACGTGGTCAAGTGCCCCGGTTTCCTACCCGGAACTTACAAAATGGAGTATTAATAGAGTTTTGTTAGATCAAGACAACCCCTGGACTGCTTTCAATATATTATACTACTACTATATGCTGATGACAGTGAAGCAAAGCAGCAACGACGACCAGACCGCCAGACCTCTACCAACCAGGAAATGTTTTTTTCAGCATGTTGTATACTCAACTTCTACCCTTATTAAAGGCCGTAGTATCACAACTGCTCATGACCTTCCATCAGGGTAAGTAACCTTGGGTGCGTACCAGTTTAAAGAAGCCTTTGAGACGGGCCCGTCGCCATGGTTAATGCTAATAGCGACCTTATTGTCGTCGTATCACAGCTGTCTGCTCCACATTTTACTCAGATTTTGTCGAATGGATCGGTTGCTTAATCTCAGAATATCAGAAGAGCAGATTTTATGCTTTCCAGCATTGACTAGGCAAATGTTAGCCATGAGAACGCTCTACTTTTCTTTTCTCCTTTCTCCGTCCTCTTTCTCCGCCCCATTTGTTGTTTATTTTCCAATTTTTCCCCTATATTTTGACTTCGATTTGTAATGCCGGTCCCCCTTACTCTTTTGTTAGCCACACGTATTTGATGATTGCACTGGCACGATTAAATGAAATAAAACATTCTGTATTGTGAGCTGCTCAAAAATCGCAAATGGCTCCTTCTGTTGCAACATTTTTTTCTTCAAAATGCTCAATTTTGCTCTATTCCATGTTCAAAAACGGAATGGCTAGTTGGCCGTAATATAGGGTGTCCAATACAGAATGTCGCTTCAGATCGAAAAGCTAAACTCATACAAAGCTATTAAAACCAAACTTTTATTCGGTAATATACTCTCAACAATTATCGATAATTCTTTGTCAACGTACTCACAAACAATGGATCCGGTATCTAAAGAAGTGAGCTGGCCGCAAATCGAGGAAGTTGGTCACCCAAATCCTGATTTCGTCGGTAGTCGGCGAACTTCTTCCCAGCCAAGGCGTGCGAACGAAATTTTGAAACCTGGATAGCTGATAATTCTGCCCAAAAATGTCCGGATGACGGAAAAATGGATAACAAACTAGCGCAGAAAATAAAACTGGAATAATTGCTGCAACTTCAACAGCAGGTCATGAATCCAGGCAATTTTAAGTTAAAAGGCATCAGCTTAGTAGTGTTTTTGAAGTATACTGCTGTCACCACATTGACACCGGTATGAGATTTTCTGGGTCCGTGGGTTAGAACAGTCGTTTCTTGTGTGCTTTCCAAATCGATTTTCAGCTTTAGTTTGCGCCCAAGCCATCCGAAACACCTAAATGTCGAGGGATTGCAACGAACCAAGTTTTACCGAGGAGTAGGAAGACCGTCAAGCTTTGAAACAAAGACTGCTTTGCAATTCGACATGTCTGCCAGTCGGCTGGTGTTTCGGCATAAACAGCTTCGTGAGTGCCCCGAGAAGGCGGGGAGAGCTTGAGAAAACCAGGAAGGAAAACCACGAAGGAAGGAAATCAGGAATCAGTCCAAGGATCATTTCATAGTGCCATTTACAGTTTACAAATTTTCAATTTTTATGCGATTTAAAAGACCTCGGAAAAAGGAGACGAAATACGTGTAAAATGACCTGACTGATCGTATGGAAACAGTCGAAAGGCTGATAAGTCATCCTTGGAGGAAGACAGATGCGATACTCATCCACCCCTTATTCACTCACATCGCTCTTGATCTGACAGCAACTTCCCCGTCTGGTGTCTTTTTCCGCAGGGTCAATTGGGTTGTTTTACTCAGCAAAGCCCAGCTCCCTTTCTTTTAAAGCTGCTGCAAAATAGATTGCTCTTTAGAGCGGTTCCTCCGACTCCTTATTGTAAACACTTTCCGTGTTAAGTTAAAGAAGTCGGTTGCGCTGAAACGTGGGCTATTAAAGTCTGCATAACAATCTTAGTTTCGCAGCTTGATGAGGACCAGTACTGTTATTCGACGGTATCCCAAGATCCAAGGCACTTTAACGTCGGATTATTTGGAATGGATAAAGTATTAGCTTTTTCACCGACTCGCCACTCCACACTATCGTGGAGGCCAAGCGAAAGTCCTCATTCATTCAAAGAGTTGTGACGTCGAAAAAGTAGAAACAGAATACTCGGCGCATCCGTAAAAGAGAATGGTTCCCTGTATAGTTGAGAAATTGTACTAGAAAACTCACAAATCAATTAATCTGCACCTTTTGCAACTCCCATGGGGAAAGTTAATTTAGTATAACGATTATTTTAGAATATTAAATTGCATCATTAAGATTTTTAAAAGAGAAGACTAATGCCTCAACATTATGATAGCACCACTCTATTAGCGGAAGGAAAAGGCTGTTAGAAATTCGTTTCTACTAAAATTCCCAGAGTACATGGTTGTACAAAAGCATTGCTCTTTGGAATTAAATCTGTTCCCATTGTCTTCATATTCGTTGGTATGCTGTGGAGTTCATTTTGTGTCTTACAGTAGCCTATCACTGTATGCACACCATTGAAGCAGAAAATCATCGTCATCAAATCCAACACACTACAGTCGTGGAACCAAAAATGTGGGATGCGAAGGTGGCGCTTCTTTGGATGTGGAAGGCCGTCCTCTTCCAACTATGTACATCATCGAGGCGGCCTGTATTTTTTCCTGCTCTGCACATGACTCGCGGTGACAAGCTGGCACTTAGTTAAATACTTAGTAAGTTTCATAGATGCGTGGTAAAAGATTACTGGAGGGATGGAAGTTAAAGCATAATTGAAGAACAACTGATTATACACGCATCTTGTGCCCAAGTAGGGAAGTGCCTCACCTAATCCTTCTTGGATTTGAATGGCTTCTGTTGTTGCTCACGATCACCCTTATGGTTGTAAGCGGTCTTCTATACAGACCGTATAGCATTCTTCCAAACGTAAGCGGTCAGGTGATTTGCTGGTAACGAACAACAAAATGATAGGCCAAAACCCCGAGAAGCGGATAACGGATAACGGTTAATCCGCTCATCCGTGTTGTAGGTAACTGACCGGGAGACGTAACTCTTTATTGACAAATAGATATCTCAACACAGCAAAAAACGACTGAAATCTTGCACAACTGCATGAAAAGTACGGAAAGAATGCCTTTTTTACAGTATTCACAACACGAGACAACAGTGACGCGTGAAAAAGTGGGCGACTACCACCGCGACATCCGTGGCAGAGGAGGGGCCCATCATGTCTCTGCGTTCGGCTTAGTTTCAGCTTTCACTTCGATCTTTTTGTCTCCCGAATCAGATTCCTGAAACAGCCACGGTAGGTCATGGAAAGGTTGGCCGGTTCGCGGGTGCCTACCGGTATATCTGGCGTAGTCTTGCCGAGTTTGGCCAGCAACGGAGCAGCTGGGTGTCTCAGTGAGTCGGCCTGTGAGAATCGGCGCATGTTCGATGGCAGCAAATGGAGCGGGTTCGTCTCGATCGTTAGTGAGTGTCGGTGTCTAAAAGGACTCTGTCAATGCACACTTAATGCATTAGAATTAGACGAACGAAGAAAAAGGAGCAATTCGAGTCTGAATCCGAAGACGCTTGCGAAGGCTATGTTTCCATTCATCTAAAATGGAGGAAGCGATTTTCTAAAAAAAAAGTCGTTAATCTCTTCCGAGGTCTTACTGACAGCGAGGCAGGCAGATATGGTAAGGTGATACGGACACTAGGACGCAGCCGTCGATTCTGTTAAAATATTGGTGACTTACAAAACAAATAGGTAAGTAAACATCAAGTTCTGGCGTGGTAGTGCAGTCTCAGGGGAAGAGGGCTTAGGCTGTTGCATGCACCCGAGGTTGAAGTTCTTGTTTCTTGAGATGAATCATTTAAGCGAAAGTGATTGTTGGCTACAGTGATTGTTTACTACCTATGGAATGATAACCCATTAGGCACCGTAGTCAAAGGCGGTGTCTTCCTTCGCTCTCACCTCTAAACAAGGTTTATAGTGGGGATCGACCAGGTCATTCAAAGCTTCCACTGTTCGGACGTAGGTGACTTGAAACGTCATCGGTAGAAGAGTAGGGGCCTAACTAGTTCATCGACTGGCCACTGCAAGTCATTTTAGAGTAGCAAACAGCCATTCTTCTCGGTGATCACACAAATCACAGCCAATTGCACTTGCGTTGTTGGCAGGTAACACATCCAAAAACGCCACACGGATTATGGGAGTCACTGGGTTTGGGTGGTATGATAAAGGGCGGCGTTACTCAATCCCTTTTGGGATGCGCCACGCATTCTACTTCTACAGGAGATCGTGGAGGCGATTTGAAAACGTATTTGGCCATACAATGACTTGCGGTGGACAGCCGATGAACAAGTCAGCGCTCTATCCTTTCCACACAAGTCTGGTACCAATTCACCGACCCCAGAGGGATGGAAGGCTTGGTTGGCCTGGGCGGGAAATCCGAACCAGGAACCTGGTATCGGGTGCACGCGACAGTCGGCGCCTCCTCGGATTGCGTTTACACACGCCTCTGGGAAAAAATACCATATAAAACGCCTTCACCTTATTAAATAATATTCCTGCCTTGGAACTGCAATTTTGAGCTACATGCAGTGTGAAGAGCCGTCTTCAAACTTGTAGAGGTACCCAACAGAATGATGCAGTCGGGGAGGCACGTAACACTCCGAATCAAGGTTCCCGGGTCGAAGACCAGGAAATTCCTCCATTCATCCTGCGTTTTTGAACTGGGGTGGAAACTGAGACACTGACGTGTCCAACGACTGTCCAGCAAGACCTTTTCATGCTATTTTCCCTCATGAAGTGCTGAATTAGAAAACGCGGCGCATCCTAGACAAGGAGGAATCGATCACGCCCGTCTCCCTATTTCTATTAAATCAAAACCCCAAGAGCTGTGGGCAGATCAAGTGATCACGTGATTCACAATAAATATGAAACGAAAAGGTCGAAATAGAAGGTCAGCTAATTTGAATTGAGACATAAAAACAGGAATTATATCAACATGAGAACACACCGTATTATACCAACGGCACTTACAATACCGCTCGCGCCGCACGGTCAAAAGTGGGCGAAAAAACGCCAACATAGCGTCGCAAAGCGTCGCACGCTCATAACTCCTTTAGTTTTAGGTTTCTTGAATAAAGGTTGGTACCATTCGATTCGCCTCTTTGAGATCTACACAAACTTGTGTAAAACTTTACCGGAACGCCCGCATTTTCGCCGTGGGTGGTCCAAAATTGGCTGGACGGGCGATTAGAGCAGCTTATTTCCCAGGATATGCGTGCTTTCGGAGTATCTCAAAGATGGCGTACGTCGCCAGTGCTCTGCCATGCCAGGAATGCCCCGAGAGTGCGCCGTGCACAATGCACACAGAACCTAACCTATCAATCGAGTGGGCGAGCGCATGTCCCCTGCGCTTCTATCTTCTCTCACTGGGAACTGCGACGTTTTCAAGACTATTTCGAGCCGTTTGGAGAATGTTATCAGAAATTTCCCACTCAGGATTAGCTCCAATCTGTCCCAGCGAAACTTTGGTGTGCGCCGTGAACAATGCATACAGAATCGAACCTTTCAATCAAGGGGGACAGCTTGTAGACTGAGCGTTTGGGGAGTTTTATCAGAAATTTCTTGCCGCCCTAGTCAGGAGTTGCTCTAAGGCTGTCCAGCGAGCCTTTGGAGTGCGCCATGAACATACATAGACAATCGAACCTTTCAATCGAGGAGGGGGACAGCTTGTAGACTGAGGAGTTTTATCAGAAATTTGCAGCCGCCCTAGTCAGGAGTTGCTCTAAGGCTGTCTAGCGAGCCTTTGAAGTGCGCCGTAAACAATAGATACGGATTCGAACCTTTCAATCGAAGGGGGCGATCGCTTGCAAATTGCACGAATGGGCGTGTTCGGAGCGCAATAGCTCTGTCAAGTTGTAACCTTTCACGCTGCAGCTTGTAGGTTTTGTAGGCAGTCGAACGTCCTGTAGGTACGCCAAAGTAGAATGGTTTAGCTTAGGAAGGGACAATGTTATAGGGGTGCGAAAATGCAGGTGAGGATTGTGTGAAGCATTTTTTTCCGATTTCCGTGGACCACTGCGAGAAGATGCGGCGAGCTGACGGCTTTAAAATACGTATGTGAACAGAGCGCCTAAGATACTTTACGACGATATGCTCATAAGTCCTCAGTTGCCTAAACTGCCTTAGCCTCGGCTGGTGTTTTAGAGCGGCAAAAGCTAGCGGTTAGAGTTTCTTGCGCTCCTACTCGCCCAGATTTGAGCCTTCGACACTCGGAATGGCACAGTTCCGTTCAGCATGAAAAGCGCTATCGAACGGTATCAATCTCGACCGATTTTGGGATCATCAATTTTTTGACTGTTTAGCATAGAGGACGAGGCCGCGGCGGAAGGACGATGACGTCATCGAAACAAGGATGTCTTCGAGTTGGGCCATGCTTGATACCGTTCGATAGAGCTTTTCATGGTGAATTGAATCGTATTATTTAGAGTAGGAAAAACTGTAATCTGGGCGAGAAACAGCGCGGAGAGCGTCTGCCGTTGTTGCGCTAAGTTGCACGCGAGGGCGTGTTCGGAGCACAATAACTCTGCTGAGTTCGAATCGTTTCGGCTGCAACTTGTAGGTTTTGTAGGCAGTCGAACGTTCTGTAGGTCCGCCAAAGTAGAATGGTTTAGCTTAGGAGGGGGCAATGTTACAGCGGTGCAAAAACGCAGGTGAGGCTTGCGTGATGCATTTTTTCCGAATTCGGTTAACCACTGCGAGAAGACGCGGCGAGCTAAAGCCTCAAAATGCGTACGCGAACAGAGCGCTTAAGGTACGGTACTTTACGATGACGTGATCAGAACTTCTCAGCTGCCTAAACTGTCTTAGCCTCATCTGCCGTTTTAGGGCGGCGAACTTAGCGATTGAAGTTTCCTGCAGTCTTACTTGTCCATATTTGGGTTTTCGACACTCCCAATAACATCGTTCTGTTCTGCTTGAAGAGCGCTATCGAATTGTATCAATGCCGACCGATATTGGAAACATAGGCATGTGTTATACTCCCGCGGGTGCATCCGCGGAACCTCCGTGGACGAGGGGTGCACCGCGGACGGCTTGCGTGGCGGGGCGCGGTGATTGGCCAGGTGAGGAATCTCGACGCGATTCCCGCCCTTTCGCGGATGCTCCCGCGAGAGTATAACACATGCCTATGTTTCCAATATCGGTCGGCATTGATACAATTCGATAGCGCTCTTCAAGCAGAACAGAACGATGTTATTGGGAGTGTCGAAAACCCAAATATGGACAAGTAAGACTGCAGGAAACTTCAATCGCTAAGTCCGCCGCCCTAAAACGGCAGATGAGGCTAAGACAGTTTAGGCAGCT